>CM071931.1:33740651-34323877 GCA_016081115.2 Rehmannia glutinosa | reverse complement strand
ATTATAAGGTAGTGATTTAATCCATGCACTATTGTAACAGTGAAAGTTCTCATATGACAATGAAAGGATTTTTCAATGAGAAATTGTCATAAGCGTATTATGTACGTGTTATCCACCAAACAACCATATGTGCACATGCATCCCTATTACGAGACACTCTTTTGAGCATGCATTGTGCGATTTTTGTAGGTTTATCAATGCTATATATCAATAAACCAAATGACTGAAACTGATTCAAAACCAAATCCATATGTGCAGGGACGAAGGCACTTAGTGTCTAAGGCACTAGGCCCCCTCAACTTTTTTTAAAAATGTAAAGCAGATTTTTTTTTACTTTTTTCATATTAAAATAAATAAAAATAGAAAAATAAAAAAATAATCTTCAATTATCTTGCACTCATTTTTTCCTCGCTTATTCAAGGACCCAAAATATGAAAAGATTTGGGTCATTTTGCCCATTTTTAAAAAAAAATTGACATTTTTCAAGCCTTCCGCCAAAAACTTTTACTTTTATATTTTCAGATCATTTTTGTATTTTGATTTGTCAATTTTGATATATTAATGTAATTATATTTTGTTCTTTATTTTTACCAGATGTGATTGAATTTAGACAATGACTTAATAAAATTCTATCTTTGTTTTAATTTGATGTATTATTTTTAATTTTTACATGTGGTAATGGACAAATTGTCCACTTATGTTTGTAAAAATGAAAATAGTCATATTTTTTTGGAAAATCTTTAGCCATTTTGACATGGCCATACCCTTCTGTATTTCTTCGATGAGGTACTGTTAGATTTCGCGAATTGACGCAAAGATATTTTTCATCGGGTCATGGACCGGCCCTTAGAAAGGAAAAGACAAAGTGAAATTTTGAAAAAAATGACTAAGAAAACATGGTTAAAACTGATTTTTACAGAGGCTTCGGGCCAAAATCCACGACTTTTTTTATATTAATATTAGTTGGCCTTCCTCGAAATTATCAAGCCACACGATATGTGAATTTTCCATGACATCATTATATTATGAGTCATATTTATGGTATAGAAGCAACTAATAATTGACATGTCGTAGTTAGATACTATGTAATCTCATTAGGTATGAAGATGTTAGACCACCAATCGTAGGGGTCTTCACCACAAAAAAAAAAAAAAATGATTAATTATTATATTACAACTATTATTTATGGTTTTAACAAATTAATTAGGATAAAATTCGTCATATTTTTTTTAATAGTCACATGACGTCATAATACAAAATAGTAATTGAAATCTTATTTTATAAATGTTATTTGCGTGCATTTATTGCTTTGTGGTCTAAAATAATGTCATCTTTCTTGATTATATATACACGTATTTTATATGTGAAAGTTGTCTCCGATCTCTTCCATTAGGTTATTATCGTTTTTCTTTCATTACTTCTCACTCGATCTTGCAAGAAAACATAAGAGGTTCATTTTTCAAATATTTAAAAGATGGAAGATATTCGAATTAACTTCGACCTATTTTTTCCTTACCGCAATTATATAAAGATGATTCATATACATCCTGATGTGGTATGCGGCGATGGATCAACATATTTCAATTCCTCAAAAATCAATTTGATTCATCTCCAAGGATGACTCAAATTTTGGGATCCTCCCCGCGATACGAACAAATCATTCTTTTCCATCGATTCCATCCTGGCCCAAGTAAGGTATATAATTTTTGCTACTAATATTAGTATATAGATCTACAAAATTGAAATATATGAACTTAATTTTTATTTGATTATTATTTGCCTTTGTTTTTTTTTTTTTTTGAAACTTGCTTATTATTTGCCCTAACAACCCAAAATATAACAAATTGTGTGTCTAAATTCTGCAATCATTTTTCCTCTATTTAGTTTTTTTTTAATAGATCTGGATTTTTATGCCCTTTGTTCTCATTTTTTTTATACTTCCATTACCATCTTGAAATCTTTAGCGTATCATTTTTACCATTTATTAGAAAATGACCCCAAATTCTTTTTTATGAATAAAATGAATTTATTGGACTGATTTATTGATTTAATACTTCTTTTTCTTTATTAGAAATTCACACTACTGAAAAATCGGTTCTTTACAAAAACATGTGACAAGTATTTATATAATTATAAAGTGTGTACGTAAAATATTTATCTACAAAATCTAAAACTATTGGTTATTTACTGATATTTACATTGGTAATTTTAAAATTGTCATGATTTGTTTGTATAATTTGGGGAAAACAATATTTTTATTACGTATTCATAATCGTATAATTTAGTGACAATTTCATTTTTATCAATAAATTCTCGATATCTTCAAATTTTCTTTTGTAGTGCATAGAAAAAAAAAATTGTCAATATTTGGATAGTTTTGAGTCAAAAATCCAAGTCCATTCTTGGGGACTGAAAATATATGGTTAGATAAGATTGTCGATTTGGCTTATTAAACCAAATTATCAAGTTAACTCATCTGGGAAAATTACATATTTGATTTTATTTAAAACAAAATCACAAATGAATTCACATGGATTCAAACTGCATCATCATCATATAAATATTGTCAATTTTGTTTCAACCAAAATCCCAATTCCCAAGTGAGTTATTGCGCTCTCTTTTTTTTTTTTTTTAGCCTCTTACACAAAGAAAAAACGTCATGGGACTCTCTATCTATATCTCTAATCATCATTGTCAATCGGGATATTTCCAGCATCTTTAATCATTTAATGAAATTTCTTTTCAATTAAAAAAAATATATCCCCAGTGAGTTCATTTGGATTTAAAATTTATTGACTTGCAACTTGATTCCAGTTGAAATTTTTGTTGGGATTATCTTTTAAATAAGTCAAATCAGTAATTTTTGGGAAAACGAAATTTAAGTTCATGTGATTTCACTTGATATTATGGTTTAAATAAGTCAAATCAATATAATTTGTCTAATCATAAAATTTGAGTCCTAGACTTCTAGTGAATTCATTTTTATTGACATAATATTTGTTGGGATTCTCTTTTAATTTTAAATAAGCCAAACTTTATTGACTTATTATTTTTATTTTTATTATTATGTTTATGTTTTTTTTAATGGACTTTATTGACTTATTTGAACAAAATCTCAAGTGAATTCACATGGGATTTCGATTTTTAATAGTTAGAATTGATTTTAATTATTAGACCAAAATCATAAATGCATGCACGAGAATTCAGATTTCATTGTACTAAGATATAACTATTACTGTAATCTCAAATAAATTTTAAATTCACTCGAATTCAACTTTATTTTTGATATACATTTTTTGAATGATGTTATTGTGATATACATATTGCTGTAATATTAAATGAATCCACTCTTTTGAATAGATAAAGATTATTGTAATCCCAAATAAATTCACTCGGATTTGGTCTTTCTGGTTACATAAATATTATTCCTATTCCATTTGAATTCAGATAATTCAAAATTTATTGACCAATTTAAATCAGAATCCCAAATGAATTCATGCTGATTTCCACATTTATGACGGATTTGACCCTGGCCATACGGGCAGGAAAACGTGGACACATTAGGAAAGAACGAAAAGTTTAGGGGCAGAAACGTAAAATCTCCTGAGTCATCCTATAATTTCAAATTGAAAAAAACTCGCGCACGTAAACAAAAGGAAAAGGAAATTAAGGCGGTTAAAACATAAAACCGGCGTCTCTAAGAAAGATCTGACCGTCCATCGGTACTCTTATCAACGGTCATAATCAAGGATCCACTTACTGCAACGCCATTGGTCAATTCTCAGACCCCCACTGATCCTATATAATGCGCTCGACTACAGCCATTTTCTCCAACCAATTCCTCAGTCTCTTCTGTAATCTGTTGAAGCGCACAAACTCTTAACCCTTTTCTCTTCTACGAGTTTTGCGAAATTGAAATGGCGGGTCAGGGCAAGACACTCGGGTCTGGATCAGTGAAAAAATCTCAGTCGAGAAGCAGCAAGGCGGGACTCCAGTTTCCTGTTGGTCGTATCGCCCGTTTCCTGATGGCCGGCAAATACGCCGAGCGTGTTGGTGCCGGAGCTCCGGTGTACCTCGCCGCCGTTCTCGAATACCTTGCCGCTGAGGTAATTATATTTTATGAGAACTTGCACGACTTGTATTCGGAAATCTGATTTCCACGGTTGTCGAATTTAGGGTTTTGGAATTCCTTTTCTGATTTTTTACTTAAATTAACTTTTGGGACCTTTAGTTGTGTTATTTTGGTTTTGGTTTTTTTACTTTAAATGTTTAATCGTTATGAAAAAACTCCTCGATTGCTGTTTATTTTAATCGATTTTTCCTGCATTTGATGTGGATTAATTTTCCCCCAATTCCCACGGTTTTGTTCACTGGAGTCAATTAATTTCCCTTTAAAATCTGAGGTTAAACTCGAAACTCTGGTATCCAATTTTTTAAAGACATTTGTTATGTACGGCGATCCAATTTTTCATAGCCTTTCAGATTTTGTTTTGGGTTGAGTAAAACCGTCTTCATTGAATTTCTAGGGTTTTAAATTGTCTTCTTCATTTAATTTAATTGTTAATTCCTGTTTGCTTCAGGTGTTGGAGTTGGCTGGGAATGCAGCAAGGGACAACAAAAAGACCAGGATTGTTCCTCGCCACATCCAGTTGGCTGTAAGGAATGACGAGGAGCTTAGCAAGCTTCTTGGCGATGTGACTATTGCTAATGGTGGAGTTATGCCCAACATTCACAACCTTCTTCTTCCCAAGAAGGCTGGTGGATCCTCAAAGCCTTCTGCAGATGAGGATTAAGCTCGTCTGGAAATAAAAACCACAAGATCTTGTTATCTTGCTCATTTTATTGCTTTCTTTTAAAGGTTTTAGGTTTAGTTGGTGGTAGGAATTGATTTGGTTAGATTTGTGGATGTAAATGAATGAATGGAACTCATGTTTCCGTTTGCTACAGTAATGGAAAGCTATATTCATGAGATAATTGAAGTAATGAAACATTTTAGTTTGGTAATTTTGTGTTTCTTGATAATTGTTCCTAAATTTTCCTGAATAGTGTTAATATAATGCACAATGCAGTTGGGATTATTTTTGTATACATGTGATTTATGGATTATGTAGTTCAGACTAATATGTGTGATGATTATATATATAATTACTCGTGTCTAATTGACAGAACAAAAGGGCTAAACTGTCGATTAATTGCGAACATTAAAGATTATACTCAAAATTATATTTATAAAATTTTTACTAAGTATTCTTGAATCTACCTGAAATGCAAATCTATTGAAACTCGTGGTTTACTAAGAAAGTTTCTTGGTGTTGAATCAAAAATTTACGTGTGTGTGTGTGTACAGGAATTATAATGCCACAATAACATGAAAAATCTCATAATATTGACTCATTTTCATTATGAGAATATTTTTAATTTTCTAAAATTATGTGGAACAAAGGTCAAATCTCTACTCGATTGACAAAGTCAAGCTATTAAGATTTGAATCCCCATTAATAGGTGGATCTTTGTCAAGATTATTAGTAGTTAGTAAAAATTGATTAACAATTATTATGATTGTTGATTTTATTAGATGATTGTAATTATATAGAGAACAACTTATTCCTTTCCAAATCATTATTAAAATTAAATTTGCGCAAGTTAATAAGATAAAGATTAAAGAAATAAAGGACTAGAAAACGATGTTGGCTCTCCATACAACTTTTGGCGCCAATTTTTGTACCAAACTTTGGCAAGAATGCCACGGATCCTAGTAAGGACTGCAGTTCTAACTTCTATGTTCCGTCTTGGAATTTTTATAATGAAAATCCATATTTTAAATGAAAAGAAAATTTTAAAGAATGGAGGTAAACTTACTAAGGGACAGTCAGATCCTATGTGAACTGGGAGTAGCTCATGGACAATAGGTTGATTAATCGGGCAACTAGTTGTGTATCTAGATCTTTACCGGTCTGATCGATCGACAAATATCTTTTAAATTAATGTTAGGGATTGCGGGAATTAATTATAATTGATTGATTGAGCATTTGTAACTCATATCAATATTGCACCGTGACCTATCTACTTAAACCCTTGCGACTAAATCCATTAGCCATTGCACCTCCTCTTTTTGAGCCTTTTGATCTATTCTCTTTCCTATTCGCAAGCCATCGACAACAATTTCTGAGTGGCAAGTGTCATAATCATGTTGTGTTTTCAGCACCGACACGATAAGTCCAAATACAAACAAGACACGATAAGGAGTTGCCCTTACACGAGCACGAACATGAAATTTTTCGTGTTGACACAACACTACATAAAAAAGATGATTAAGTTTAAACTATAAGATATTACACGATTGCACATTACATGACATGACATTATATTACATGACAACACATGATACAAACTACAAAATACCCAATAAAAATAAACAAAGATCTTTAGGTTATTGTGTCACTAATAGGTAAACGTGTCATTATCAGATACGTGTTTGAAAGATCGTTTCACTAATAAATTAACAAATCATTAACAGGTTAACGTCATATCTGTTAAATTTTGTCGTGTTTCAGGTTGACACGAAAACGACACAACACAAAATATTTCGTGTCATTATTTTGTCGATACTATAAAGACACGGGTACGATAAGGCTAAACCTAACACTTTATTTTTATATCGTTTTTGCATCGTGCTATCATATCGTATCAAAAACTGTCACTCCTATGTTTACACTACTTACAGAACCTATGACCGACTGGCTCCTTGAATGCCTTCTTCGGCCTTGATTTATTAAAAGCGATTGGGCTGTGAAAATGAAAATGGAACAATGTGAGGGCACATATCGTAATTTCACATTCCTTTATTTAAGGACAATTTTGTAAACCTCAAAAGAAAATGAGCCCCTTAGTATATCCCTCGCTCCTCTTTATAATGAGGCCAATTATTTGAATTAGCATTGAGCCCTTATTATATCCCTAAAAATCCAAAGCAAATCAATTTTTTTGAAAATTAGTATCACTACTATTCTTCGCTTTTAATAAAAAACAATTCTTTAGCAGAAAAAATCGAATCAAATCTACTATAAAAATTATCAATAAAAGTTTTACATTTTGGAGGAGGTTTTAGAATTACTATCTAATTCAAAAATAAATGCCAAGAAGAATATGTAGAAAAATAAAAGGGCAAACTATAAACAAAATTTGAAACTAAAAATTCCAACAGTTCTAACATCATGGATGTCCAATTGAAGCTCCAACTTGGGAAGACATATAGTTGAAGCCTCCATATTCATGTCCTCCTCCAAACATGCTAACATTATGCCAAGCTAGCATCATTCAGGACCAAGAAAATCCATGCAGCCAAAAGCATAGGTGTCTCAAGAAAGAACGATATCGTACCCGTTTTCTTAGCCTTCCCCTAAACCTCTGCACCACCACAACAAATTGCCATGAAGATGATAAAATGTTAGCCTTTGTAACCATAATGTATCTAAGAGCTCTCAAGATACTCACAAGCCCACAAGATTAAAGTTCACGGGACATGGGACATTAAGGGCGTGTTTGCAAACACTTATTCTTTTACAAGTGATTTATTGTGGCAGAAGATAAAAGTAGTTGAAATCAGAACAAATTTGCAAACAGAAACTAAAAGCTAAAAATAAAAGTTGGAAGTGTTTGGAAAGAAAAAAAAAAAAAAAAAAGTTTCAAATGAGCTTTTGCCTTTAGATTTTAATTAAATGAAGCAAAAGCAGAAGTTGGCATTTGCTGACACTAAAATGCGTTTTTTTTTTTTTCCAATTAAAAGTTAGGAATAGCTTTTTGTTAGTGTTTGCAAACACTCCTTAAAAGAGAGACATGTAGTTAACTAAGACGCCAAAAATAGCTGCAGAAAGTTTCACTTACATGTTCTAACTAAATCGCTACGATTCATCATCCGAACTCGAACTATCCACTCGCCTGTCAGTGATAGCCGGAAACAGCCTATGTCGAGCATCTGGGGAATATTCTGCCGTGGATCTTGAGGAGCCGCCACCGCGTCTTCTTTCCTAGGTGTCCTCAATTTTAGCGGGACATTTTTCACTTCTCTACATACTTTATCCAAAATTACAAGAAAATCACGAACAATGACGAATAATCTCAAACCCTCGTCCTTCCCGAATTTCCATGGAAATAATCCGCAGTGTTCTTCACCAGTGCCATTATCCGTTTCTCTTCCTCGGCGACCACCTCACATCAACCTCGGCATTCTGCACGAAACTCCTCAACGTCTGGTGAAACCCGTTTTCTTCGGAACATTCTTCATGCCCGAATTCAAAAAATCCGGGCTTTTACAAGCGCGTGACCGAGCTTGGAAACTGTCCCGTTAACTCATCGGCTTCTATAAGTGCGGCTTTCTTGACGTTTTCGAGCTCGTTACTCAGACCGAGACCACCTGGAGACCAAGGATCCTTAAATGCTCGTCTGAATCTTGGTTAAAATCTCCGAGCGGATCGTCGGACTTAAAACTGGAGTTGGTTCGTGTCTCTTTGGCTGCTCGGCGGCTCTTATCCCTTCTGATCGGACTATTTCCTGAACAACAAAGTGCAACAGTGTAGTTTTTCCGTCTGTACCTTTCACGCCTGATAATTTCAGAAGCGTATCGAGCTTAAATGCTTGTGCACCACCACGGAATGTTCCATCGTTCATACGATTTCGGTTTTAAGAACAGCTTCCAACAGTTTGAGAAACAACCTGCTTTTTCGCAATTCTGTGCAGGCAGCCTGCACATGGGAACAAACCATAAGCACATATGTTTTGGGATAATTACAAAACTACCCCTGAGTTTTGGGGAAATTACAAAAAAAAAAAAAAGAAGTTCCAAATTTACAAAAAAAAAAAAAAAAAAACCCTTCCCCATCTTACATTTCTTCCCTTCATAAGGATTTTTTTTTCAAAAGCCCCCTTTAAGAGAAACTATATGTTTCAGTCATGGTGGGTCCCCTTTATCTTGCAAAATTTAGTATTTTTGATTTGAATTTTTTCAAAATGATTGTGAAAATCAGTGGCGAAGTTGAGATTGTGATACAATTAGTGGGGTCGATGTCTCACCTCCAAGACCGCAAATGACTCTTTTAACGTTGAGATCTCCTCCTGAAAAGTGCACATGAAAAGCAAAGATTCTAGCCTCTTAAAAGCAAACGGAATATCAACCAAGACTTTCAGAAACCGTTCTGCGGGTCCCAATTGAGAAAGCTCGCGCTATAGAGTCTCAGCTTCAATTCTTCTTCGGTTGTTGGTGCCATCTTTAATAAAGTCTGAATAAGATCTGAAGGAAGCTCATTACCTGATTCAGTCGAAAAGGTCAGTTGTGTTTCTGATGATATAAAATCAATCAGACAGAAATAGTAGACTTCCCTACTCTAAGAAAAAGCATCAAAACAATAATCATATACCAGTCCATCATAAACGTTATTGATAGACACTCAAGCAAACTGACCAATCACAATCTCGCATTACAATTTATTTTTTAAGCATAACACTCTCTACTTTACATTTTGAATCACAACGCTCTTGCCTCCACAAAGTTCGAGGTTTGATTTCCAAAAGAGAATTAATCATAAGACTGGTAGCACTCATGGGCTCAAGATTATTCTATCATTTTGTAGTTCTCCAAATTTCAAAGAAGCCAGCAGTATAAACAATACAAACAAACAATGAACTTTAAGTTAGCTCTTAATTATGATAATAACATAACATTTCTTGAACATTTCCAAGCTTTATTTGTGAAGGATAAACACTTAAGGGGAACCATAAGGAAACTCAAGATATACGTTTAATCATGTAATTATACAACCAACTCATGTGAGAACGTTAGAAGTTAAGTGGAAACAATTAAGAAACTACGTCCAGGGAGGGCCTGGTTTCTTTGAGGCCTGATAAATGCAATATCTTTCTCTTGATATCAGTTTCTTCTTTAAAAAAATAAAATCATAAATCAGCACATTTAGCATAAAAAAATGAACTCAATATTCATTTTCTATTATACGCTTTCCATCAAAACTACTTCCCTCTCTACTCATGTTAGAAGTTATTTATAATGTGCCACATAATAACATTTACATTCCTAATTTCCTCTATTTTTGAGATTTCAACTTTTAGCCACTTAAGGGACCTCATTCAGTTTCAGATAATCACAACCTCATAACTTATGTTCAAGAAAAATGATACTCTGCCACACATAATAATTCTACTTGATTCCCGGTCTTACTTCTCAAATATAAGAATGACAAGGGAAACACAATCACCTTCTTCTAGCGCATCACAAACTTCTTCTGTAGTCACATTTAAAGCTTTGAGAAGAATCGACAGATTCTGTGACTTTTTGGGATCGATTATTTGAATATATTGGGGTACAACATCTTGGGACGAAGACTCTTTATTTCCCTCGTTCTTGTTTTTCCCAGCAGGCGCAGCGGCATAGCCGAATAGACTTTCTATCATTTCTTCGTTGAACCTGTTCATAAATACATTCCGTATCTATAACATTGGTCCATACATGAAAAATCAAGTATGGCAATAATGAGGGCGAAAAATCAAACTTACTGGAATGACCCCGATTTTATCTGATGCCAAACCATCGAGTGATCAGGGTTGGCCAACACCTTGTCCCAGAAAAACGGCTTCAATTTAGCTTTATTAGTACCACTCTCACTCTCTTCAGTCGAAGCAGATGTCGAAGGATGACGTGGACCAGGAGGTACAGGTCGAGGGGGTTTCAAGCCAATAGGTGGTGGCCGAGGTGGCGGCACACCAGCCCCTGGAGGTGGTGGTGGTGGTGGACGAGGACCAGCCTTAGCAGCATTGGGTATAGGCGGTGGAGGAGGTGGGGCCCCAGAAGAAGATTTTATAGTCGGGGCCGGTGGTGGTACAGGAGCTGAGGGTGGTAGAGGAGGTGGTTTAGGAGGCTCTGTCCTTCCAGGGGGCAGTTTCAGTGGAGGCAGTCCAGGTGCACCCGCCATTCCAGCTGTCATCTGCGAAGAATTTTCTGCTGAGTTGGCAGTAGCCCCAGCAGTGGTTCGAACTGGAACCTCAATTTTTGAATTTCTCAGAGAATGCGACTCCACGTAGAAGTTCTCGTTAGTTTTAGTGTGGTTCACTTTGTTGTTGAATGACTGATTTCCGAGTTTTTGTTCATTCACTGAAGTTTCTAAGCCGAACTTCTGTGAAGAGGCTGAGAAAATGAAAACAATTAACAAAAAGAATGAGAAGATGAATGATGGGACTTAACGATAAAATAATGTGATGATTACAACAAAAAAACCTGAAGTTCAGGCTAATTACAAAAAAATGCAGGGATTTTTGTAATTTTCTAAAACCTCTTGGTTATTTTGTAATTAGCCCAAACCTTAGGGGTTTTTGTAAGTATCCCAATAATAATTAGGAAAAGATAACTTACCAATAGAATAATCACTTATGCTTAAGCTGAGAAGAGGCCTTTCGTCATTTCTACCCCGTCCTGAACCATTCCCACAGCACTTACGACAGAAAAGAAAGAGCAGTGCAGCCATAACAAAGGTCACAGAAGCAGTCACAGCAACAGCAATAACAACAGTTCTTTTGCTGGTCTTCTGGTTGCTCGAGTTTACATCAGAAGTGCTGGTAGAGGTACGTTCACCACCCGTAGGCTGCGAATTCGAGTTGTTAAAATCCGGAGGGAAAAACGGAAGTACTGGAGGACTAGCTGGAATATCTGTACGAGCTAGATTAATCGAAGGTGCCGGACTAGGTGTTGAATCTACTGGGGATGGAGCGGGTGCTCCATCAGATGTCTCAGCTAATGCACGACGTGTTGAAATTCGCGATGGTTAAATAGAAACCAAAAATATCTCGTGTACCAAGTATTTGAATCCTTATCTTCTCCAGTGTCAGGACGCATGAGATTTTTCCCATTTACGCAGTCGACAAGAATTTGATTAATCTGAGGGAGTAAGATATTGAACGCGTTTTCGTCGGGACAACCTACTGTTCAAAAGTTCATTGCTATCACTTGACTTCACCTCCGTGAAATGTAATTCGAGATCTTGTAAAGTTTTTCGAGCATGTAACAACTCATGCATACAGTTAACTCGTAATAATTCAGCCTGCAGTAAGAACTTACATCAGATTATTATTGCATTCTAGATGTGTTGTATGCATGATAGATACGTATACTGCATAAATCTAACTAGTTCAAGCTTTCTCTATAAGTTCAGGAAAACGATAAGACATATTAAGATGTAAGTGCCATGTGAATGTGACACTTTATTGACAAAGTGATCATAATCTACAATATAAAACCTTCAAAAATGACCAAAAGGAAAGTTTCTTGAATTTATACTCTCTTAATATATTTGATGGAATAATAAGGACGGACTGACAAGGTATCTAAGCCTAAGCGTCAAGAATTGCTTTCCTGTTACAAGGACTAGTTTCTAATTTAAATAATACTTGAAGATGGTATATATGAACTATCTGCTAACCCGATTCCACCTTCTATAGCATCACACGGTCGTCAAATAAAGAATCTTAGTTCATTATTTTTCAACTAAAAGCTGTCACAAAACCTCTGCAAATTGATTCATTCTGTTTAATGGAGTAGTGACAAATTTCATTTGGAATCCCCAATCTCTCTCATTCATTCTAGTAACATTGTCCCCAAAGTATAATGGTGAGATATTAGCAGATAGAACTAGATAAAGAATTTATAGCTTTTGTTGATACAATCAATGTAGTACTTGTTCAACAAAAATAGGAAATGAATCAGTAAATAAAGAAATCATCAAGTAACGATCCCGATCATATTAAATAGGTTCAATCCAATCTGAAGATAAGCATGATGATGGATTTCACTTACTAATACCCCTTAATATTACTTCAATACTAATTAAGAATGTATAGCTCACAGTTGCAACAAGTATTTATAAAACCAAGTACTGCAGGCAACCAGCAGAGAATTTATGCTCGAATACTGATGCACATTATACAAGGACTTTTTGAAGAAAAAACAGTTATTTATGCTACATCATAGCTTTTTATTTGTAACGACCGGGGGCTATCCCTTGGGCTTTCCATCTGCATCGCACTCATAGACTTCCTATCCCTGGAAATGGGTTTCATGCCTTCCCCACACTCGAACCCATGACCTCCAGGCTAAATCCTAAGTTCTTAGTGTGTGAGTACCACAACTCCACAAGTTGAGCTAGGAAAACAGTCTTTAGAAAAGCAGAAAGTAACTTTACATGTGAATTCTATGAAACAAGATCAGCAATCATCTTCTACAAATATATATATATACACATCCAAAAATCAGCAAAAGCATCTGCTAGTCAGTTCAACAAATTCATATAAATCAAATTTAAACAAGTGCTTAGAGCTATATACCATCTCCTGATTTATCACCCTGAATCTATTAGATAAGCCAGTAAAGGTTCTTGTTCCTCCCACTTGCTCTCCACACGATTTGCCAGCACAGTGAGAAACAGAACAACAAAACCCAGAACACAAAAACTCCTCTCTTTTCTTGAATCCTCATCTTGCCAGTTGTACAGAATAATACTTCTCATAGCATTAGAACAACAATGAAACAATAGAAACACAAATGCCCTTTTATTTTCTGACTGCCAGCTCCCAAATAACGCTTAAAGGTCAAACCTTTACAAGATTTTATACCAAACCAACTTAATATTCTCCCAGAACAGCTTTCCAATGACCCAAACGCTTGACTTTAACCAAAAATCTCGATGGCCCTCCTCAAAAATTCCACAGATAAAGTAAAGTTATTTAATCACACTTGGTGAAGAGGCCAAAAAACTGCACAACCCAAAACGTCAGACAAGAAATGGGATAGTGAAAGCATTTAAAAGATGGTAAATTCTTGAATCGAAAGATGGAAAAAATCCTTAGCAAGAGGGGTTTTAGGTTTATAGTTTATGAGAACAGATCCACCAAAAGGCGTCAAATGTGAAAAAAACACCAAATGGGCAGAATAGCGCGTGAGTTGACCAGGAAAATTATTTCCAAGAAAAAGGTTATTGTATTTGCTTCTTACCTGTCTGCCAAGGTGTTGTGTGAAAGGTGACAAAGGTTTTACTCATTATTTTAGAGCTTTTTCTTGTTTCTTTTATTTGTGAGTTTTCTAGTAAAGGGAATTTCCAGTCATCTGAATTTTCCGCTTTATTATTAATTTTTTTTTTACGTTTTTTTTTTTAAAAAAAAAGTTAGGTGAGAGAGTGAACAGGACGCGGTGGAGAAGAGAGGATCCTTTATTTTTGACGCGGGGTTTATTTTGTCATTTCGTCACAAGCTCCATCATCTTGGAACTTTTCTTGTTCCGGATAATCACTTTTTTTTTTTGGATAATCATATAATGATGTTTTTGTGAGGAATTATAATTCATTAATAGCCTGCGACGGAGCTGGCGGCAGCAGCTGCCCACCTCGACTTCAATTTTTTTCATTTATAAATTATTAAATTTTATAAATTTGGCCTCCGAAAAACAAAAACTACTTATTTATATCAATTAGTTTCAAGAAAAATAAGTGGAAAGTAATTTTTTAAATATTTTTTTACAAATTATATTGTATTATATTATATTACATTTGTTTGCAAAAACAATTATATTATATTTGATAAATCAAATATCCACACATTTTATGGGCTCTCAAGTCTTAAACTTAAATTATACAGATTCATAACCTTAATTTCAACATTTTTCACACGATTTAACTTTGTGTCATTGGTATCTGATTTATAATGTGCCAAAATACATTTTGATTCCATAGAACAAATTTCAGTATCTCTTTTTTTCAGGAAAAAATACACTAATCATCATGTAGTAGAGAATCAAAATTAAAACATTTATCTTTAGATTTTCCTTTTAATTTCTTTTAGATTTTCCCTTTAATTAAGGGTAGTGTTTTCAAACTTTAGGTTCAATGGTAAAACGTTTTTAATCACTCTGGTAAATAACAATAATTTTGAGAGATCTCAATAATGATTTTACTCAAAAGATTATCCCTCACAAATTTGTTATAGGCAATCTTGTCAAGCTTTTTTTCAATATATCAAGTAGATTGTTTTAAATATAATAAAATTAGGTTTTGGATTTTGTCCAAATATTTCAAAATATTAATGATTAAAAGTATAGCTGGTTTTAGAAATAAGACAATTCAAATGCAGAATTACCAAACCTTGGTTAATACAGGAAGACCATGATTGCTGGTCAATGGTCATGATAATCCTATGTTCTAAGTGTCAACTCACCAAAAAAAATAAAAATTACAAATTGCTTATCCTAAATTTGACCATTAACACTGTTTCAAAAAAAAATTGACCATTAACACAGAAATGAATCATATTTTATGTGTTTTGGGTGTTCAATAACATACCATAATGATCCCATTATCTGTTTCTTTAGAAATATGTGAATAAATAGGAATGGGCATCTGTTAACAACTAGTGGCTTTGTTGCGCTACTGTGATTGGTGCTGATACCTTTATTTGTTTTTTTTTTTAAAATAAAATACAAATGAATAAAAATACATAAAGAAGCATCTAAAGTGCAATGTTCGGTGTCCTTTTTTGTTATTTTAGGGAAGTGTATGTAAGGTAGTGGGTGGGAACATCATGTGTTTGCATATATTGATACTTTATAGACATATAATAGGGTATATAATTCTCTAAATATTATCATGAATACGGGTGGATAAAAGTAATGTCTTAAAATGCAAATAGCCTTCGTCAAAATTAAGTACATGAATCCTGGAAAATGAAAGCAGACATTGCTGGGAACACAACTATGTTTCTTTTTCAGACATAAATTTTACACCCATCACCATGGATGCAAACGAATTCAGTAGATCAACGAAACATAATACTTTTAAACTTGTTTGAATTTTTATTGAGTTTGCAAACATATGTTTGAATTTGATTTGATATTAATCGAGTTGAGCTTAACCAAGTTTTAGTTGAGACAAACATAAATCAATTGGCAATGGAGGCAACAAAGAGAGTCTAGAAGACTAGAACAAAGGACTGGAAGAATAACCATTGGTGGGAGCATGACTGTGCTGGCTTGAACTGCCTAAGCAAACATATTAGAGAAAACCAGAGGCTCATTTGAAAAAAACGACTTCGTTTTTGAGATCAGAGTTCCAAAGACATGCAAATTGTGAATTTGTGATCATATACCACCACAGAGAACTAGGAAGACTAAAAATCCAAACGATAAAGGAACATTCCATTTTCATCATCCACAATTATACTTATTTCACTTTCGATCTATTTCACTTTCTTGGATGAATGATTCTTGTATAAAAGATAAACATGTGTTGTCGATTATTTCAATATATAGATACGTGCCATTCATCCGAATTATGAAATATAAAATGGAATAGGAAATCTGAAACCCTATACAAGACTGTTTTGAAATCGTTTATTGCATTTGGTATTCATCCCCTAGTGCAATACCATCAGTATACAACTAAGTAAGAAATAAATGCCCAAAAAATATTATACTACTCTTTAAAATTTGTTTCATCAAATTTAAAAGGGGTGGAAGCATAGAAATATAATCGATGGTCAACTTCAATATTTTCTCAACCTATGGACATCCAAGATCTTGCAGCCTAATTTCATCTGTTAGAGAAAACATAAATGCCTAAAGTTGATTATGAGATCTTGGATATGTAATTTTTGCTCATTTCAAATTTGTTGAAAAAGACAAAAGAAATTCGGCAACCTAGACAAACAAAAGGGGATGTAGCTCAGATGGTAGAGCTCTCGCTTAGCATGCCAGAGGTACGGGGATCGATACCCCGCATCTCCATTCTTTTTAGTTTCTTTCTTTCGTCAATTTCGACTTTTTGCTACAAGCCACTGGCAGGGCCCAATCAATTGAAAATACAAGCCACTGACAGGGCCAAAACGGTCAACTTTGTATTTCAACGGATATATGTAAAAGTACCGCCAGACTTCCATTTCAAAAAATTTCAAAATCAAACGCTCCTCTAGCCAGATCTACATACCCTAATCCCAATCAACCTTCACATTTTCCCCAAATTGCCAATTATAATCAAGTCTATTTTTTTTTCCCAATATCCCAAGCAGTAAAAGATTGGGATGAACTAATGATACATTTTCGCTGTCTGTAATTTAACAGTTCCATCATCTTTCTGTTATGCTGTTCTCCGATTCCTGCAATTCCAATCAACGGTTGTCGTACAAAATATAGGTTTAGCTTCGATTGCAGTAAACCACGGCCCCACCAACAGAGTTTTGAAACCCTTCTTCTTTCTGTTTCTCTCTCTCTGCATACACAGCTCTTCTTCCACATGGCTTCAAGGAACCAGAACAAGCCTCCCAGTCCTTCACAGGTGAGTACTTCTTTCACTAATAAAGCTCTTGCAATTATTTAATTTCAGACGAGTCTTGTTGAATTTTCAATGTTTTATTGTTTACTGCCTTTGGATGTGTGTATGCGCGGGCTCTTCTGTGTTAGGGCACTTTAGGGATTTGACAGTGCCTGTTGGAACCCCACAAAATTTTGTTACCTCTACATTAAATTCTGTAGGTATATCGTGAGAATAAAATTAGCCCAATTGGTTTATATGAAATCGTTTTCCTTTTTAATTTGGGAGCTATAACATATATGATTTCTCAGTTTTTTGGGGGCACAAGTCCTGATGTTTCTTTTCTTTTCCTTTTGTTTTTTGTTTTCGTTGGGTTTTGCTGGTTTATGCAGAATAAGTATGGGGTCGACGAGGTTTCAGTAGATAAGAGGCGACGGATTGGAAACACAAAAATGCCTCTCGACACTGGGATAAGAGTGCGGCGAGCATTTTCAGTAGTAAATGGGGCCCAAGATCAACCTCAGATTAGTGGGCCACCAAGCAATTCTGGTTCTGACTGTGGAATAATTGAGTTCACCAAAGAGGACGTAGAGGCTTTACTCAATGAGAAGTTGAGAATTAAGAACAAATTTAACTACAAGGTATATTAGATTGGGGTTTGCTTTCAATTCTCTTTGGTGTTGATGTTTCAATGGGTTGAATTGGGATACTATTTTTTTTTTGCAGGAAAAAAGCGAACAAATGGCTGAGTGCATAAAAAGGCTTAAGCAATGTATCAAGTGGTTCCAACAGCTCGAAGGAAATTACGTTACGGAGCAGGAGAAACTAAATAATTTGTTAGAATTAGCAGAAAAGAGATCTAATGATATGGGTAAGAGTTTATCTTTATCTAGTTGACAGTGCTCGGAATTTTGCTGAAGCATGTTTTAGTTAGGAAACAAATGTATTTTGTGAATATATACATATATATTTAATATGTGAATTCTTCCAGGATTGCTGATGAAAGAAAAGGAAGATGAGTTGAATTCGATTATTCTGGATTTGAGGAAAAACTTGGAAGCACTCCAAGAGAAGTTTGCTAAGGAAGAACGAGATAAATTGGTAAGCAGTCCATGCCACATTAAATGTTGCCTCATGGTTTTTGTTAGACACTATTCTTTGCACTCTGAAGAACTGACTGTAATAAACAGGAAGCATTGGATTCTTTGGCAACAGAGAAAGATTCCAGACTTGCTGCAGAGAGATTGCAGGCTTCCATTTCGGAAGAGCTTAAGCGAACTCAACAAGACAATGCTAGCGGCATCCAGAAGGTTTTGTAGAGAATTGATTTGATCAAAAGCATGTTTCCTAGCAGCATTTCTGCTAAATGCCCCATATTAAGATGTGTTATTGTGGGCTATGTTTTCCTTCTGCAGATACAGACACTAAATGATATGTACAAGAGGTTGCAGGAGTATAACACAAGCTTGCAACAGTATAATAGTAGACTGCAGTCGGAACTTCAGGCTACAAACGAGACACTCAAGCGTGTTGAGAAAGAGAAGGCAGCAGTCGTGGAAAACCTAAGTACTTTGAGGGGCCACTATACTTCTCTGCAAGAGCAACTTACATCCTCAAGAGTAAGTCTTTTTGTTTAATTTTGACCTTTCCGCAGGGTCTCAGCATATTTCTTAACCCCCATCCCCATACAAACACATCTTCTATCTTTTTCTTTTTTTTTTTAATTATAGATTTTGTTAACTGTTTCTGTATATAATAAACAGATCCCAATGAAAACAATAGCATATCCAGAAACAGAAGAAGGCCTAGGCATTTTTTTTTCGTACTTGTTAATTTGCATATTGTTCCAAATGGGGTGTAAATATGTGAGTTGAGGTGTCAAACATTTTTTTTCAGACTTTCGTTAAACAGTATTGAATATCCTAAAATTATTCTAAGCATGGGGCTGAGATTTGGTACTTGACAAGTGGTTCCAACCAAGTTGAACAGTGGTCAAGCTTAAATAACTTTGTATGTCAGTTATATGTTATGTTTCTTATTCTATTTAGTTGAACTCATGCTGATCTTGTAACTTTATTGAACTTAAGTGTTTTTCAAGTTTGGTTGGGTTAATACGTTGCTGGATTAGCTTCTATGTTATTTATATCATTTCTATTTGCATATGACTTTTTATCTGTTTCATGTATTTGCCTAAGATGTATGATGTATGCTTATTAATGCTTGATCTTAAAGGCATTGCAAGACGAGGCTATGAAACAAAAGGAAGCACTTGGTAGTGAAGTTACAAGCTTGAGAGGTGATTTGCAGCAAGTAAGAGATGATCGTGATAGGCAGTTGTTACAAGTCCAGGCTCTATCAGCTGAAGTACTAAAATACAAAGAATGCACTGGAAAATCCATTGCTGAGTTAGATAGCCTGACTACTAAAACAAATGAGCTAGAGGTTGTTGTCTAGTTACCTGCAGCTTAATACAAAATCTTGAATTTTTTTTAACAGCTTTATGTTTTTTTGCCAGTCAACATGCTTGTCTCAAAGTGAAACAATAAGACGATTACAGGAGCAGCTGGCTTTTGCGGAAAAGAAATTGAAGGTTTTGATTTGGCATTTTGATTTTTTGTTGATGTTTGGTTTTTTTTTTTTTTATTTATGTGAACGTATTAACAGAAACATAATTGGATTTAGAATTTGCTAACTATTTGTTAGTCCGAGTGCAAGTATTTGTTTCTTATTTTTTGATTGTCATTTTGTTAGCTGTCTGACATATCATCACTGGAGACAAGATCTCAATTTGAGGAACAAAACTCATTAATTCTCGAGTTACAAAATCGCCTGGCTGATTCAGAATTAAAAATTGTAGAAGGAGAGAAACTTCGCAAGAGATTGCATAACACTATCCTGGTACCATTTTTTGCACACAACTGCTATTAAATAGATTTAATCATTTGTGGAAATTTTTATTGGAACTATCCTGTCCTTGTAAATTTCTATATGAATTTTTCGTCAATAAGATTGTTCTATTGAGAATGATTTGTTGTTGATACAGGAGTTGAAAGGGAATATCCGCGTCTTTTTGTAGAGTGAGGCCCCATTTGTCTGATGAGATTGATGCAAAAGTCGTTTCGTTCCCAACATCAACAGAAGCACTAGGTCGAGGCATTGATTTAACACAAAATGGTGAGTCTACTCATTAAAGAGTCAGAAACTGACATTTTTTTTTGGATATTACTAACTTTTCTTTTCTGATTTTTTTTCACTAATTTAATATTCTTTCTCATCAGGGCAAAAACTTTCTTTCACTTTCGACAAAGTATTTATGCCTGATGCATCCCAGGAAGATGTTTTTGTGGAGATATCGCAGCTTGTCCAGAGCGCTCTTGATGGTTATAAGGTGATAAATTGCCTACAAAACTCCTTTGTTTTCCATTCATTCGTGTTCACATCGACCTCCAATAATCAGACTACATAAGTTCAGGTTGATGATTGTGATTTGTAAAGAACTCCCTAAGAAACTCTGCAACTTTTGCCTGCTGATGAACTTCATTTTGCTTCGAGATTTTGCGAGCAATTTCATATCTGCTGTGATTATTGATTTTTAATATCTCAAACCGCTACTAAAAATATCAATAATGGTTTAAAAAAAATGAGCACAAAAGCTATATTAATCTTGCTGTGGTTTTTGAATGGTAAAATTGACAATAGTACATGTGCTCTTTGGCAAACGATATTAATCAGACTGCACTTTCATATCAGGTTTGCATCTTCGCTTATGGACAAACCGGTTCCGGTAAGACATATACCATGATGGGTAAACCAGGACCATCTGATCAGAAAGGTTTGATTCCCAGATCACTAGAGCAGGTCTTTGAGATAAGGCAAATTCTTCAAGCCCAAGGATGGAAGTATGAAATGCAGGTGCATAGCGGATGTCGTCTCTTGTTTACACAAGTTATATTTGGCTTCAATTATTTACTGTTATCAACTTTTCAGGTTTCAATGCTTGAAATATATAACGAAACAATCCGTGATCTGTTAGCACCAAACAGAACAGGCTTTGATGCATCACGAGCTGAACATGCCGGAAAACAATATACTATCAAACACGACGCAAATGGAAACACTCACGTTTCCGATCTTACTATTGTGGATGTTCGCAGTAGCAAGGAGGTTTCTTATCTCTTAGAACGGGCCGCACAGAGCAGGTAGCAGAAATACATGTATTTTTGAAATAATAGTTGCAGAATACAAGCTGTTTTAACACTCTCAGTGTCTAGTTAGTTCTAATTTCTATTTATAAATATATAAAAGATTTAAATTGGAAGGTCATCCATAGTTTGATCATTTATTTTCTTATGAAATTGTATTTTAGGTCTGTAGGCAAGACTCAAATGAATGAACAGTCTTCAAGGAGCCATTTTGTCTTCACATTGCGAATAATGGGCTATAACGAGGTATCACTATATACCTAGCCTTGTTACGCTTTATCCTGTTATGATTCCGACTTTCTCATGGTTTTGAAACTTAATGCTGAAAAATACGTGTGCTTTTCTTGCGTTATTAGAGCACTGAACAACAAGTACAAGGTGTTCTGAATCTAATCGACCTTGCTGGTAGTGAGCGTTTGTCTAAGAGCGGGTCTACAGGGGATCGACTAAAAGAAACTCAGGTATCAGAACAAGAATCGTCTTCAATATATCTTGAACAAAAAATTTTGTCCTCACTTACTCATCTTTTAACCGCGTTACTCAGGCCATTAATAAGAGCTTATCATCACTAAGTGATGTCATATTTGCCTTGGCCAAGAAGGAGGAGCACGTGCCTTATAGGAACTCCAAGCTAACCTATCTTCTCCAGGTAATAGTTCAACTGATGCATCTTGGGGGACATGTTTCGTAAAAAGCATTTATGTAACTTAGCTTCTAGAGGATATCATGGATTTTCACCTAATTATGAAGTTTCTATTATGAAAAGCAAGGCTTCCTTTGTTCGTTCCTTCTTAGTTAGATAACTGAAGTTATCTAGGATTTGCTAGCTCCAACATCCAGATATTATGAGTGCAAAACTGATGCCAAGTTCTATGAGATAAAGGGAGTGTTTGCAAACTCTAAAAAAATGATTAGCAAACACTCCCAAAATTCCATTCGTGCGTCCTTAGTGGCTTTAGCTGCTTTGCTTGATCAGTGCTCTCAAAACTAACTCTTTTGTGTTATCGTTGTTTTTTCAGCCTTGCTTAGGTGGAGATTCGAAAACTTTGATGTTTGTAAACGTGTCTCCAGATCCTTCATCAGTGGGCGAATCACTTTGTTCGCTGAGGTTTGCTGCAAGGGTGAATGCTTGTGAGATTGGCGTCCCAAGACGCCAAACCAGCCTAAAATCTTCAGACCCTCGTCTGAGCATGGGCTGATTTTTTCGATTTGAATAATTATTCTAGACTTAGGAAAGTGTGTCATCTGTATCGTGTGGCATTTATTTGTAACCGACAACAAAAGGCGCTTCTAAATAAAATGAAAACTGGCAAAGCGTTGGCGCAGATGATATACCAATCAATTGAGCGTGGAAATGTTTAGGTGGAGTTGGAATATCAGCGGCTTACTAAATTATTTAATGTTATTCTAAAAACTAAGAAAATGCCTGATGAATGGAGAAAAAGTATATTGATACCTATATATAAAAACAAAGGGGATATACAAAATTGTGCAAATTACAGGAATTAAATTAATAAGTCATACAATGAAACTATGGGAAAGAGTTATAGAAGCAAGAATAAGAAATGAAACTAGTATATTAGATAATCAATTTGGCTTCATGCCGGGAAGATCCACAATTGAAGCTATACACTTAATTAGACGATTATGTGAACAATATAATGAGAGAAAACAAGATTTACATATGGTTTTTATTGATCTTGAAAAGGCATACGATAGAGTCAACCGTGATATAATGTGGCGCGTATTGGAAAAAAGAGGAATAAAAATAGCCTACATAGATGCCATAAAAGATATGTATGATGGTATAACATGTATCAGGACACCAACAAGAATATCTAGTGAATTCCCCAACACTATAGGTTTGCATCAGGGATCTGCTCTAAGCCCGTACCTTTTTATCCTAATAATTGATGAAATCACTAAACACTTACAAAAATCCATCCCTGAATGTATGTTATTTGCGGACGATATAGTTTTAATTGATGAAACAAGGGAAGGAGTAAATGCAAAATTGGAAGTTTGGAGAGAAGCACTAGAATCAAAAGGTTTTACTATAAGTAGGGCTAAAACAGAATACATGGAATGCCACTTTAGTAAAAAAACAACGAACAATGAGACGAATGTTAAAATTGATGGACATGAAGTGAGTATAACAAAGAGTTTTAAATACTTAGGATCTATAATTGAAGAGAACGGAGAAATCAATAAAGATGTCACACATAGGATCCAGGGCGGGTTGGAATAAATGGAGGAGTGCATCTTCTATCCTTTTCGTGACCGTAAAATACCATTAAAATTGAAAGGAAAATTTTATAAAATCGGCCATAAGGCCCGCAATGCTTTATGGAGCGGAGAATGTTGGGCGACTAAATATGAACACGAACAAAAAATGAGGGTAGCGAGAGATGAGAATGCTAAGATGGATGTGCGGACACACTAGATTAGATAGAATAAGAAATGAACACATTAAAACAAAGTGGGAGTAGCACCAATAGACGAGAAAATTAGAGAAACACGATTAAGATGGTTTGGACATGTTTATAGGAGACCTTTAGATGCACCGTGCGGACGTTTAGAAGGTAGAGAATCACTCACACAAATCAAAAGAGGGAGAGGTAGGCCTAAAAAGACTTGGAAAGAAGCTATTAAACATGACGTGTTATACCTAGAAATAAACGAAAATATGGCTTATGACCGTAAACGACGATGGCGCGATATGATCCGTATAAATTACCCCGTAGTGGATTAAAAACTTAGTTTGTTGTTGTTGTTGTTGTTGTTGTATAGTGGATAAAAGTATGCTTGGTTTGTAACTTTGTATTAGTTTGTACCACAAGGTTTCATTTTGCCCTTCTATCATTGATTTGTGTTAATTATGAATGTCTAGCAATTATTAACTGTTTCTTGTATATATATTCAAAATATGGTTGTTTCTCAAGATCAAACCAAACTGTTAAATAATTTCCTATTTGTACTGCAGAATACAGAAGAACTGAAACATTCTAAGATATTACAGTCCATAAGTAGTAATATTACAGTGGTAAATGCTATTTTACGCCATCCGACTCATAACCTCTTCCAGAACCGTTGTTGTAGCTTGATAACACGACTCCGTCTGAGGAAAATCCTGCTTTTTCACTGCAACTTCAAGCTGTCAACAAAAGATCATTAGTTAAACTTCAATTGCTACTGTCTTACATTTTGCCCCAACCATTAGTTGACCAGACATAATTTGCCGATGCCATCAAAATATTTTTTAATTATATCCCTCAATTTTTCTAAATATTACAAATAGCCCCAACTTTTGTCCGGCTATCTGTATTAAGTATATAGAATTTACCTTTTCAACGCTGTCAAACAACCGATTGGCAAGGTCAGTTAGCGACTTCTTATCATCGTCCACCGCTGCTGCTGAAATCACTTCATCAAAATCAAAGTACATAAACGTCGACTTGAGACGAAGGTACCTCCTAACGTAATTCCACGCGTCGCGTTGTGCGATCAAATCTCCCATTGCTATGAGATCAAACGCGTACCTTTTCAACCGGTGCATTCTCCCTTTAGTCCCGATATTCGCAATGTAGATTCCTTTCTTGAGAAACGAACGCGTCCCCGTCTCTTCATTGTAAATCTCTACACATCAGAAATCAAGAACAACACCTAAACAACATTAATAAACTCTTGTAACACAAAAAACTAACAAATGACAAGTATTATGTACTAATCAATATTCTCCTACTGTTGTTAGCATATGGTACTGGTATAGGGCCTGTGAGCCAAAATCCATTGTCTTCTGCTAATGATTTTCCAATGCTGGCATTTCCAAAGACTGCAATTGAGACAAGTCCTATTGCTAGTCTTCTTGTGGGCAGAAATGAGTTGTTGTCTTGAAATTCCTCATTTTTGACAAGAGAACATGTGATTTTAGCTCTTTTTTGAATCTTGTTTGTGGTATGAAGCTTGGGAATGGCAGCTAGAGATTCAAAAGTGCCATTCAAATTAGGTGTGGTTGCCATAACTCTGTTTTGCTACTGAAGAAAGTGTAGCTTATGCATATATTTTTGCATTATCCATTTGAATGAGTGTTTGTTACTATTGTCCACTAAAGCTATATCCTTATTGAGGGATAAACTTGTCCTTTCCTCAATACTACACTACTACAGTATACTAAAAGTAACCAATAAATGGGTTAATTACAAAAAGTACCCTTCAGGTTTGACCTAATTACAAAAAAACCCTATTAACTTTCAAAATTACAAAATATACCCCAAAATTTTATTTTGTCTAACATTTAATCTCTTCATAAGCAAAAAAAAGTTCAAAATCCCCCTTCATATTTATAAAATCATTGCAGTTTAAACCTTAATTTTAACACTGAATCAAACCTCAATGGTACTTTTTGTAATTCTGAATGTTAGTTGGGTTTTTTTTGTAATTAGGTCAAACCTCAGGGGTATTTTTTGTAATTATCCCCCAATAAAATTCCAAAATTTTTGGGAGGTGTACTTTTGTGATATAGAGTAAGCAAAACTGGCCCAGCCCGCAGGGCTTGGATGTGCTTCATTTTTAGTGGTTCAAAAAGCGACAACCTACTTTGGTTTGGCCCAAACGATGCGAAGCCCGATAAAGCTGAACGGCCCAATGGAATTATGTGTAAATATTGCAAATGGGTAGGATTAGGCTACACAAAATAAAACAATTGTTTGACAAGCTGAATTTAGTCTGCATCTAGAGTGTGTCTGAAGCAGCATGGATTTCCACAAAATAGCAATCATTCAAATAATCTAATGAAAAAATCTTTTTGATGACAGGTGAAAATGCTTGGTCAACTCATAAGTCGCAAAACAGATATCCTAACGACATAAAGTGACTTCATCATTTCCTGCAGTTGGAACATTGTTATCAAGTTTGTATTAATATTGGTTATTATTAGATTTTTATTACTAGTGTTTCAGAAAACAACTCCACAAAATCATCTTTAGATATGCATCAATCTGAGAATTTGAGATATGTACTTGTGTTACAAATACTCCACTTACTGGTGCATTTTGTAAAATAAAAAAACAAATGCTAATATATAGTATTCTTAATTTTAAAAGATAACTGATTTTTTTTTGGTAACTAGATTAAGAGGGTGTTTGGTTGAACTTATAAGCTCTTCAAAACATCTTATAAGTTTTACAAAATATATTATAAGCTAATCAAAACATAAAGATATTTTGAAGATCCGTTTCTAAAAAAGTGGAGAACCCCAACTTATTTTTAAAATAACATCTGATTTCGACAATCTCCTTTGATCATATTGATCATTTTAATTGCAAAACTGCCATTAAGTTCTACCATCTTATTTTATCCAAATACTTGCACAAATTTTATTTTCAAAATAAAATGTAACTTCATGTAAGCTCTAAATATTCATGAGCTTAATTTTTAAGACACTATTTGTAATTCTCTCTTTTAAAAAATGGAAAGATAAGACTGTGAGTTTGTACTGACCTTCTAGAGAAGGAATATAATGTGATATCATGTTGTAACAGCTGACTTCACCACTGACTATACATAATTCTTGCTTGCTGCTTCTACTTAATTTTGCTACCCCCACTGAATCTGAGCTATTTAGTATTACAAATTCTGCTTATTGCTTATTGCTTATTGCTTATTGCTGACCTATTGAACAAAATAAGAAGTTGTAGTAAGAATCATTTGCATTATAATTCGCCTAAATAATTTAATATTTTGGATTATTAGTTTATTACTGCCTTTTCTTTTCTTATATTATTGATTTATTTCTCTCATTTTCATTTTTTTTTATCAATAATGCAAACACAATACAGTCACATAAAAACCAATTGTCCAATAAAAATTGTTGTATATTTACATATAATATAGTGTATTGCATTTATTGCATCACGTGTCATAGCATCATTTAGCTAGACATTCATTTATGCATATATTATAAATTATATTTTATATAATATATGAAAGGAGGAAAAAAATAAATAATATGGAAAATAAATATTATGAGATGAAAATGTGTGTCTTTTCATGTGAAGACATCCATTGGGAAGGATTGCAATGAAGAGATGCAACCTTTGGAATATTTATAACTTCCATTATTTGAGAAAGGATGCAACTTTTGATTGCAACCTTTGGAAGTCTATAAATACTTCTAAAAGGAAGGATGAAAAATAATAAGAGAAGATGGAGAAAAAGAGATGGAAATTTTATTCCATAAAATTCCTACGAGATTATTTCTTTCCTACTTTCTATTGTTGTTATTTTAATTACACCCTGTGATTTATGCTCCTGAAAAATTCTAAGAAGTGTAATCTTGGAATTTTTTGTGAAATAGAGCTTTGATCCCTGAGGTTAATTCCTTGAGAACCATTTACACCATAGTGGGAGGAATTAATATCTTCTAGAAAACATCTTTAAGATGTGCCTAGTCTATACAAATCTGATTTTCGTTTTCATAAAAGTACTCCATTACCCACTATTCGAGAAATATATACAACAAAAATCGAGTTAGCAAGTGGGTGGACCACAATTGGCATATTTTCTTACACCACCCATCTTCAATCCCTTTTCTCATCATTATTAACCAATGGCAACTTGACAAGTCAGATTTTCTCTTGACATCAATATCCTCACGCAACAGCCCAAATTTGAAGAAAGCCTCCCAAATTGATAGATCAGACCAATTAAGCTAAGCCCATCTCTTTCCCCTGTTTGACCTTTTAGCTCCATATGATAATCTTTAATAATCATTTGTTGATGAAATGAGGGCATCATTGTGTAACCCAAAAAATTTAGTTCTCTTTTTTTTTTATCTATCTTTTTAATATCTTAAAATGAAAATCATAGAAAATATCCACATGACATGATAATTTGATTATAATTAACTTCATAAAATTAGTAGGTTATCAAGCAAAAACTATTATTATGATAAAAAGGATAGGGATCCAATGCCTTTGATCTCTCTAATATTTCTCTTCTTCCATTTAAGCTACAAAATGTGAATTCATACAACGAAAACATGTACGAAAACTCAATTTGCATGTGAAAAACTAACTACTAGGTTATTGATATATTTAAGAAGTGTCTTTCTATTTTGACTTTATGATAATTTGATAAATTCTAAACCTCAAATAATAATTCTTAATTAAACTACATAAACTTTAATGTTTTATTTTAGGGATAATTACAAAAAGTACCCCTGATGTTTGGCCTAATTACAAAAAAACTCAGGTAACTTTCAAAATTACAAAAGTACCCCTAAGGTTTGATTCAGTGTTAAAATTAAGGAGTGAACTGCAATGATTTTATAAATATGAAGGGATTTTTTGAAATCTTTTTGCTTATGAAAGAGTTAAAAAATGTCAGACAAAATAAAAATTCGGGGGTAGTTTTTGTAATTTCAAAAGTTAGCTGGGTATTTTTGTAATTAGGTCAAACCTCGTGGGTATTTTTTGTAATTAACCCTTTATTTTATGATAATTCAATAAAATTTATTTCTGGACTTCATTTGAATTCGTTGTGGTAATCTAATTCCTTTATAAAGTGATTTAGGGCCTGACCCAATTCACCTATTGGTCGAGAATGAATGCATTGACTTTGCAAAAGCAAGCTCAGTGACTTGATTTGAGTGTTAGGAGTGTAAAAGTAAAAGAAGTCGATTATACATACTAATTTTAAGAATTATATTTTAAGAATTTATATTAACCAGATTGATGTTAAATAATTTTAATAAGTCAAAACACAACAACCTCAAATACGGCAATAACTCGAGCTTTCGAATAGTTTAATATTTTAATATTTATCTATTCAGAGGCGGAACCAAAAGTGGGGGCCACTGCACCCCCAAAAAATTTTCAAAAATTAATTTTTCTGCTTATATTTTATTTTAAAAATATACCTATATTTATGAAAATTTACATTTGCCCCCCCAAATTTAAAAAAAAAATATATAGATCTTCAAAATAGATTTCGTCCCCCAAGTCCCGAATTCTACATCCGCCACCGTATCTATTATTTCTTGGTTAATTACAAAGTGGGAATCGATTAATAGTTGAGTAGTTAAGACTCTTAAGCTGAAACTAGAGTGCGTGGTTTGATTCTCATCATCATTCCTCTCCCAACATATATACTAAACAAAAAATCACAAAAACTTGAATTGAATTTGAAATGTTGTCTTTTTTTACATAAAATTTAATTTCATTAATTCAAACTACCAATACATTAATATAAACACATTAATTCAATCTAGCAATACATTAATATAAATACATTAATTCAAACTAGCAATACATTAATATAAACATATAAAAAATATTTTGCAATATGTTGAAGACCACAATCTGATTCGTTATCTTTGTCTGATCAAAGATTTATTTGTCTGAATCGTCTGCACAAGAATTGTGCATCGTGAAAAGAAGGGTAAGATTTTTAGAGAGAAAGCTTAACTAAGCACTCACTTTAGCATGTTATCAAAGTGAATTTTTTTAGAGTAAGTCTCATGTGAGACCGTCTCACGGTTTAAATTAATAAGATAGATCCAATCTATTTTACAAATCAAAGAAATTAGATCCAAATTCAAATAGTTATATATAATATGGGTCAATTAGGATCCGTCTCACGAAACTAATCCGTGAGACTGTCTCACGATAGTTTTTGTCATTTTTTTTTTGTGTGTATTTACGGAATGAGTTGAAACAAACTTTATCTATATCCCACCATTTTAATTATTGCAAATACGTCACAGCATGGCGTGTTTTTGTGGGGAATCTTTTATTTTCCCTACAAATCCCCATTTGCATTAAATAATTCCCCCAAATATTACCATAAAGTATTAAAAAAAAAATTGCACCTTCACAATTGCATTTCGTCCCTATCAATTCACGCGAAAAGCAATGTTCTGACGCAAACACTGAAATCCATAACCCCTTCCCCCAATTTGTTGTCCTTTTCATTGAATTTCTTTTCCGACGCCGGTTAACAGCTTCTCTTTTTCCCGGCGTCTCATCACAAATGGTTTCACCGGAGAACACGAATTGGCTGTATGATTACGGGTTTGAAGATATTCCTGTTCCAGATGGCACTTTCTCTGCTCCGAATTCTGGGTTTTCTTGGCCTGTGCAAGCATTGAATGGATCGTCGAATGTCGGGTAGTGTTTTCAATTCTATTTTACTGCAATTTTACCATTTTCCTGTTATTCATTAGCTTTCGGCCTTTTCTGAGCTTTTGATGAGTTCGTATTTCGATTGGCATAACTTTTTTTTTTCTGTCTTTAATTTATTGTTGTGCGTCAGATGAAATCTGGTTTATAGGTTTTTAGTTATTTCATTTGAGCTAATTTGTGGTTACTGAAGTGTTCAATTTAGAGCAGCTGCAATTTTTTTGTGATGGGTTTATCGTTTTCACGATATTTTAACGTTCTGTGGTTCAATGTTAATGAATTTTTATCTATTTGTTGTCTTTTGAATCACTGTCTTCATTGTGAGGATCTTTTATTTATTTATTTATTTGGAGACACTGTTTTGTTGTTTGGGGTTTATCACCGATTTTAGTTAGACACTAGCTGAGCATTATGCTGAACTTTTGTATCATTTTCATGTATTTGTCAATGTACTTGGCTTTAGGTGGGGCAGTTTGTTTAATTCAGAGATGATACTGATAGTTAGTTTATTGGACTTCACTTATCTTCTTTTTCACAACTTGGATTAGTCTTTGAATATGGCTGAAGTTGTGACTTGCGAGATCTAGGGCACATAGGGCAACATCACCATGGTTCCCCATCATGCTAGGAAAAGACTGAGAGTTGGGTCTCTCTTGATATGGTTCTATGAAGCATGTGTGCTTCACGTAGCATACCATTTTGTCTTATTGGTGATGACTAAGAGGGTGTTTGACTGATCTTATAAGCTCTTTAAAACATCTTGTGACTTGTAAGTTGTTTGAGAGCTTCTATTCTCTTAAAGTTTGTTTGGTAATTTTTTTCTGAAAAAACATATAAGATCCTAAAAAATCTGTTTAAGAGCCTATAACCTTCAAAAACGTATTTTGAAAATAAGATCTAACATTTTATAAGCTCCAAAAACATCTTATAACATGTAAGAGCTTTTAAGATCCTTTAAATAAGCTTAGCCAAACACCCTCAAATATAGTTTGGATAAAGATTGCCATGTGGAGAATAATAGCTTGTAAAATCTGTATTTAATTTTCTTTTCTTTCTGTTGTTTTTTGTCACTTGCATACTGGGAAATGTAATGAAATCATGTTATACAAGTCTAGCTATGTTGGTGCGATGAAATGTAATCTCACTCTGCCTTGAGGGGCATGTTGTTCACCATCTGTGATCTTGTTCATAGGACGAAGGGGATTCTATCCTCTCTAAACTTATTTATGTATTGGCAAATGGTCCATATAATTTCTGAGATTGAATGAGAGGATCACTATTGTATATGAGTTTGACTTCAGTTTGGAGTTTGAACAGAGGACCATTTGCTTTGGACAAACTTTCAAGCATCTAATAAGGTGCAAGCTCTAGTAGCGTTTATTGTTCTGATCTAATACTGAAGATGTTGCAATTGACATGTTAGGTATTATTCTTAATTGTTTCAACTTTGTCTTGACAAGTTTCAAGATCCCTTTTGGAATCTTATTATATCCTTTGTCTCTTTCTCTGTCTTTTTTTCTTTTCCGGTTTCACATAAGCAAATAGCAATTTATCAGACTTATTTGTTTGTTTGTTTGTTTTCTTTGTATTTTTATCTACTGACAGTGTGGATATTGATGGATCACTTGCGGAATCAGATGCGCAGAAGGAAACTGGCTCGAAAAAGCGGTAAAGAAGCTTTCGTTTCTTAAACTGTATACTTGATGCAGTTAATTAGTTGATTGGTAGGTCTGATGGTTAAGTTAACTGTTTACAATTAGTGATTGGAAGGAGATATCACTGTGCTTAAAAATTCATCTATTTTTTTGGTCAAGGACTATATCTGTTTAGTATTGGACAGGCTTCATACTCTCTTTAATTAAACATTCATTCCTCCAAAAACAATACATCATCTCACATACTTGTATTCTCCACAGTACTAGAACTGAACCATGTGCTCCATCAAGCTCGAAAGCATGCAGGGAGAAACAACGGAGGGATAGGCTAAATGACAAGTAATTCTGTTCTCTGCTTGTTTGACATTTCTGGTTCTCCCTTTTTCTCCTCACCTTTATTAACTGCTTTGTATTTTTTTTTTTAGGTTTATGGAATTGGGTGCTCTTCTTGAGCCTGGGAGGCCTCCCAAAGCAGATAAGGCTGCTATTTTGGTCGATGCCGTTCGTATGGTAACTCAGCTAAGAGGTGACGCTCAGAAGCTCAAGGACTCAAATTTGAATCTCCAGGAGAAGATTAAAGAGCTGAAGGTAATCTTTTTCTATACCTTTCTTTTCTAACAATATTTTGGGTGGAATATTGGGGGTGTTTGCAAAAACTTATGCTTTTAGAAAAAGCGATTTGTTGTAACAGAAGTGAAAGTAGTTGAGAATCATAAGTTGTGAGTGTTTGGTGAAAAAATTGTAGAAGTGATTATTTGTTTGTAAAAGTTAATCCAAAAGCAGATTCGGAAATCTAAAGCACCCATCTTCTTGCTTTTAGATTCTGATTAAATGAAGCAAACTCAGAGCAGAAGTTGGCATTTGCAAACACTAAAAAGTGATTTTTTTCAGCCACAAAAGCAGAGAAGCACTTTTTCTTAGTGATTGCAAACACTCCCATAATTTCCTGCTTCTCAGACTGTCTTTCCTCTATGTATTATACACTTTGTTTAGTTTGCTGTAAATGGTTCACAAAGCTGAATTATGTTACTCCCATGGTTTTCACTAATAATTGTAGGCCGAGAAGAATGAGCTTCGTGATGAGAAGCAAAGGTTAAAGGTTGAGAAGGAGAAGCTTGAGCAGCAGCTAAAGACAATGAATGCCCCTCAGCCTGGCTTTTTACCAGCTCCACCTGCCATTCCTGCTGCATTTGCTGCTCAAAGCCAAGCTGCGGGCAACAAATTGGTGCCTATTATAAGTTACCCTGGTGTTGCTATGTGGCAGTTCATGCCGCCTGCGGCTGTTGACACATCTCAGGACCATGTGCTGCGTCCACCGGTTGCCTAAGTTGGCAGCGGGAATTTTGGGCTGATGATGGTTTTGATGTGGTCCAGTTGTTATGTTATTTGTCAATGCTCTTGACTGTATTCGTTTTTTTGCTCGAATTGTCTAACTTGGATATGGTGAATTATGGATACCAATTGTGATGTTGGACTTCAATCTAGTTTATTCTGGTTTTTACATGTAAATTTCTGTTAGTTTTTTTTTTTTTTTGTTAAATAGTTGTTCCATTGATGCTTCTCCTTGTGTAGCATATGCCTTGCAGATATCGGGAAAATGTGGTAGGAACTTGAATGCAAATATGCAATGTTATGAACTTATTAGCAGCTACTTCTTTATTTACCAAGCCTGATCACAAGTGAATGAATAATGTGCCAAGTGGTAAAATCCAATTTCTCGTGTTGCTTGTGGATACCAATTTTTTTCCTTTTTCTTTTTATTTTCAATCGCATCTATTCATTTTTAAAAAAAAAAATATCAAATCACGGATCACTGTTACACAATTTCTCACAAATTTCTATTACTCACTTATATATTCTCAATAATTAATCATATCTTATAATTGTTTTCTTATTTTTATATCAAATCAACTTTCATCATTACGTTCTTATCTCATATCTGATCATACTTTTAAAATTTATTATTTTGTTTTTATTTTTTTATCAGCAGAAAAAAAAAAAAACAGAATAAAAGGATATCAATGGTAACCTCAACGCGAAAATTTCTTTCAACTTCAACAAATCCCTCATCGTCCTTTCTTCGAAGGACATTTTTTTGTGTGTATATAGAAGCACGCTTATTCCCCCGAATGTTCCCTGCTCTCATCTCCCAAACCCAAAACCCTTCACTTTAAAACCATCAATTCCCCAGCCTCATTTGATGGTAGCTGGTGCCCCTGTTGTCCGGTAAATGATGCTTGATTGATGGAGAATGTATAGAGAACTGAAGAACAGTTAGTTTCCCTGCCTAATTGAACCCTAGATTTCACTGTCCACTTTTTAGTTTGAAAACTTTGGAATTAGTTTGATTTTTTGAACCAGAATTATTATCTGGGTTGGTTTGTCTTTTGTAGTTTGATAGAAAGTAAATGCTTCTCTTTTCGTAAATACCTAGAACTCTATGCGGTAGAGATATTGTGGTTAAGCTTCTCCAGAAGGTGCTGCTTATGAAAACTTACTGGTTGTTTTCTTGTTAAAAAAAGAATCTATATCAGCTGCTATTAAATGTGATTATTGCAAATGTTAGAGAGCATTGTTTCGTCCAGTATTGTTTGTTCTAACATGCTAAAACTGACCTTGACTTCTCCTCTTTGAGTATGGTAAAACATTAGATTGCATGGAGAGCTATGAGGAGTTATGCTTATTACTTGTTTTTGTATAACCCTTAGACATTACAGTAGGAACAATGTGTGTTGAATGGAAACATGGCATGTGTGATCATATGTAGAATGTTTTGTTGAATAAATATCTTAAATTCACATTAGACATGAAAAGCGGGGCGTTCTCTGCCCCTGGAGGGGGAAAAAAAACGATTACTCGCTCAAAAAATTTGACAAACTGATTGTCCAACTTGATTTCATTAACAAAAGCCATTTGGTTTAGTTTCATGTTTCCTGTTTCTGTTTCATTCTGTCTTGCACTCCATCTATGCATCCATTTGTCACTTTCTCAGCTAAAGCCAACTGGTCCTGTTACATTATGTCTTGCTTTAAAGGATTAAGTTATCTTCACATGAAAGTTTTACTTAAGGTTGTGTCGGATGGACATGTATCAGCGGCGAACGCAGGATTTTAACTTTGGAGGGGCGAAAAACGGATCGAGTATATAAATTTAAACAATGAAAAAAAAATACTCATATATTAACCATAATTAATAGGCTTTTATATTGTAAAAGACAACTATTTGAAGTTTTTATCAAAATTTTGGGGGGGCAAAGTCATCTATTTTAACTAAAATAAAATTTGAAAATTTTAGGGGGGAAAAATGAAATTTTGGAAAATTTGCCCCCCCTGTCCCCCCCTAAATCCGCCGCTGTCTGCTATAATGGATTTTTATGAAGGATTTTGGGCTGTGGCTGGAATTGGATTAGTAAACAAGAAATGCAGTCTACTTAAATTACAGTTTTTTATGCTTATTGGAGGACATTAATGTGACAATGTCATTCATTACAGGTAGATATATCTGGTTAACTGCTGATACTTATTACTCCTTGGACGACATTTTGACAATATTGATATTACCACAATGTATATACTCTGTGCCAACCATCTTTTTTCGTCTGCATTAATATTCTTAGTGCAAAACCACATAATAATGAAGGCAATCCGTGTTTCGAATAGGATTTACATCAAGGATGCAAAATAAATTAATGACTCCTTTTGAAAATATGAAAGATTGAATAAATTGTGATATATTTAAGAACTCAGAACCAAGGAAGAGTTCCCAAAATTTGACGCCTGTGGCTGTTATCATCTCTGCACATAGATTCCTATACTTTGTGCAGAACTTTTCATGTGTATCCTGCTCTCTCATTTACAGGTATAAAGAGTTAAGAGTGTAAAAATGTTTTTCATCAATGAATATTTTTCTAAGATGCTCTTATGTGACAGCTCTTTATGAATCTATCAGAGAAGTCGACATACTTGGTCCATAAAGGCCGCAGCTGTGGAAATGCTATATCCAGCCAAGGCTTTGCTCGACCATTGAAGTGGATTACGCCAGCACTTTCGGCATCTGCAATGGTTGTGTTATCTTGGTACCCTAGTCCTAGCATGTGCCAGAAGGGATTAATGGTGTGGACATGGCCATGGAAAGCTATTAGACCTGGAGGTAAGGTTCCTAGCTGCCATAAACTTAGGTCCGACTTTAGATTCTGCAATTTGAAAAGAAAGCATCGTTAGAGAATCTATAGAATGTTCAATCCCATTCTTTGGCAATTAATCTTTCTTGAGAATTCGTAGGAATATAAAATGGTAAATTTCAAAAACTACCCCTCAAAGTTAAGTTTAGCTTAATTACAAAAAGTTCAGTTATCTTCCAAAATTACAAATACCCCCTTAAGGTATTACACACCTTACTGAGGTTTGTATTTACTTAACAAAGACCCTCCTCAATAGGTGCAATTTATAAAATAGAAACATTCAAGGGGTATTTGTATTTTTAATAGTTGGGGTTGTTTATGATTAGATTGAACCTCAAGGGTATTTTTTGTAATTATATTTTGACATTTGCTAATAGGTGCACCTCCTAATTTAATCTGAAGGTTACCTCTTCGAGCCAGAAATGGTATGCATGGCTTATATTTGTTCTCCTCCAAGCTTCTAGATCGAATATGTTCATGCCGTAGGCCCATGCACATTCATTAGGATCAAAGTTATTTGCTATCAGAGGATGAGAAAAGTTCAGATAGCTTTTGAACCTCTTCGACATCACAAATTTGTCCTCTCCTCTACATGTTTCCACAGCTCCGTTGACTTTTCCATTCATGTCGATGTCCCATAAAGGTGAAAGATCAGTTTGAACAACAATATCATCATCCAAGAACACTACTTTGTTAAGACTTGGAAACAACTGCAATAAATTGCACACGGTTAAGACTAATTTTTTTCAAGAACGTTAGGACAAACCTAAATGACATTGAGACTAACCTCAGGCAAATATATACGAATGTGATTCATTAATGAATTGTACTTAGGGCTCAGTGCCTGTAACTTTGCAGCAATAATATACGGTTTTTCTGTGTTATTCGCCACAATAGCTGACGAACCCCCCCTAAACTGCGAACGCACTTTTTGGTCTTTCTCCATAGCTTCCAAAACCGGGACCTTCCCCTTTGTGAACCAATCAAAATGGTGCAATGCTTTAACCTCAATGATTGCAGGTGTCAAAGGATGGAGAGAGAACCATGCCTGCATTGGATAATAAGTCTTTCTATCTGTTATTACATGGATGACAACCTTTTCAGGGTGCAACGAGTTATGAACGAGCGATGATGCAACAACAGAGGCAGCAAGGATATTGTCTGAGGCGAGGACAAAGTGAAAGAACGAGTTATCGACTAAGGCAGGGACTAATTCTGCCGAGGGAAGCTGGAGACGGGCATCGGCGTTAGTTGAGTGCTCGTTCGCTAGTTTTAGAGTGAGGCAGTGGAGCTGTTTTGGTATGCTGCTCGATGCCACGTGTCGATACAGGTATTCTTGGATTTTTGCAGTTCTTGTCCTCTGTTCAAGGAGTGTGACCTGTAATAAGACAGAGAAATTATTTGACAGCAACAATAATGAATTTTGAAGCCAATAAAATTTCAGATTTTTTCAATTTGCTCTGTAAACAAGCTGAAAAAAAGGATGTGTTGCTGGTGAGATTTGTCACACTTGGAATGTTAATATAAGGCATAATTACGAGAAAAAAACCTTAATGTTTGGGCTAATTACAAAAACAGACAGGTTTTTGAAAATTACAAAAATACCCTTGAGACATTGATGCAGAGTGATGAATATTTTGGACATGAATGTTTATCAGAAGACATGTTGATCGATAATACCATAGCTTTGAGCTTGACAGCAAAGGTCTTGGCATCGGGTCGTTCATCCTTAATTTCTGCAATAAAATCCTCCATAGTTTGAGGAATTTCTGGTCCTTCTTGAACTTCACTTTGATTAACAGGTTCTTCCAGTACTTGATATATCACTTCAGGTACCTGACATGAACCATGTTATTTTTTATTATCATACATTCTGCTAAGGCATTTATGGAAGCATATGAACAACAAGAAGGGTAAATGAGAATTACAGAAGGTTCGAGTCTTCTTCCCAGGATTCTTGGTCCTAATTTTTTCCCCAGGCAACCTACATTGGATCAGAAAATAGTATTTTGTCAATGATCAAGTGCAAAGGGTAGATTGTGTGACCACTTGAATTCCAATAAAATTAATGATTGTTTGCATGAACAATTAAACTTTAAGGTAATTATTATTAGGCAAATTACAAAAACTACCCTTGAGGTTTAGCTAATTATAGAAAATTCAGTTATTTTTTAAAAATTACTAATATTTTTATGAGGTTTGTGTTTGTTTTATAGATACAACTCAAAATCTGCAATATGTAAAATAGGAACTAATATTAAGGGAATTAAGTTTGTTGATTAACACACTGGTAATTAAGTTTTTTTTCTGGTAATTATGCTATATTTCGAGTCTCTACAATAATAAAGCCGAATTGAAAAAAAAAAAAAAACCTTTATCTAAAGTGTGTTAATCAACAAACGTGTGTAAGGATTTTAGGAGTAAAAACAATAGAATTTGCAGGATAGTAGCAAGACTTATATACTGTACTAATCTGGAAAAGCATCAGTAAAAGTTAAATTATCAGATTTTTTTTTAATTATAAACATGTTTTTCCTTCAAGAGAAACTTAAGTTTAGATAGTCACGTGCACTACAATTGTTAATTTTCTTCATACCCTATGGCAAATGTTGTTTAATTAATGATCATAGTTAATAAATATAGTTGTTCATGCGCATGTCATTTACGTATGGGAAAAAAGACAAAAAATACCTAGAGTTGAACATTTGCTCTCTCCATCAATGGTATCAACAGCAGTCAAGACGAACACGAATCGAAGAAGGAAGGTGAAGAACAAAAGCGAGTACAAAACCATGCGATATGACAATCTTCTCGAGCCAATCTTCACTTTGATAAACTCTCTAACACCTTTTGTAGGCAACACAGTAACATGCCTTAAGCTCGGCGATATATGCAGCTGCATTTTTTTCCAAAATGTTCAATATTTTCCTGCCCAAACTTAGAAAAAAACAAAAAACACAATGAAATCACAAGCACAAAGAAAGTGAACCCCAAATGTAAGGAAAAAATGAAATGTTGTACAAAAAGGGAAGGCTTTTCGGGGTGTTTAAGGTTGCTGTCACTCACCTAAACTTGCTTAGTATGGAGGTTAATTATTAGGTATATTTATATATCAGGTATTTTTGTTTTTTCATTTATGGGTGCAGGGCGAGTATTATTTTGCCAGACAAGAAGAAGTTTGTTTGTTTGTTTGAGAGAAAAAGACTTCTGAGAAGTGTTGGTGTTTTTCTTGGTTGGCTTGGTATTGAAGAAGGGATGTTTGGCAAAAATAAAAATAAAAAATTGTATATTTTTGAATTGAAGTATGGTTTGGTATTGCTTCACTTTGCCTCCACATGAAGTATAAAATAATTGTCTGTTTGGGCTTTTGATATAACAGAGTATCTGAATGGAAAATGACTTCTCTTCATGTTTTTCTCTTCATTATATTAAAAGAACTATAAATATAAAGATTGGATATCGAATTCACATATATGCATTCAGGGCGGGTAAATATTGTACCGAATGTTTTTTCTTTTTTTGTTTTAAAAAATAAATTAATCTTCTGTCATTGCAGAGACTCTAACCCGAATATTTTCACTGAAGAGTAACACTCGTGGCCACTGGGCAAACCCATATTATACCAAGATTTTAATTAACGGGAAAAGAAATCACACGAGGTTTGGGGTAGTCACAAAAAACCTAGAAGTTTTAAAATTACGGTTTTAGAAGTTTGATTTTGTTACATTTTTACCCTACCCGTTAGTTGAACCGACGAAAGATGTTGGCGTATCAAATATTTTACAATTACATCGCTCTAGTTTTTTCGAAATATTACAAATAACTCAATTTTTTTGTCTTACACGTTACAGTTACATCCTTCAACCTTTCTAAATATTACAATTTACAAATGGCCAAATGAAAAAATGAAATTTAATTTTAAAAGATGGTTGTATTATTATTACTATTATTATTATTATTATTATTATGAAAAACTTTACACAAGTTACATGTACTTAGTATAATATGTAGTAGGTGCAATATTAACAAATATGATGGTGAGGTTGCGCTTTTGGTTGGTGGCTTATTTGGTTTCATTTGTATCCTCTTTGGTGCTAATATTCTAGAAGTTTATCCTCTTATGGAGTTTATATAATCGTTCCCTTAATCATATATGATAAAAGGTATTCTTGATTAATTCTTTTAAGTACAATTTGTTTTAGCAGGGAATGATATGTGAGTTTCTAAATAATTGATTATTAATGTGAAATGCTGAATTTGTTTTTTATTGTACACATAACTATATATGGAATCTATCCACTTTTAGTGCATTGACCAAAATGCTCCTTAGATGTCATGAACTAATAATTTGCCTTTGGTCGTAACTGGTAAATGATCTTGTAAAATGAATACTATAATTTGATTCTTGTATTGGGTATATGTGTGAATCTTTTTCATATTTTTATTTTCTCTAAATTTTGATTTTATTTTTCATTACAGTATTTTATCACGACTTCGATATAGTCACGCTAGAATAATTTTATTGTAGAAGCAATATTGCCGTTAAAAAATTTGTGGTTAAATGTTTTTCTATTTGTACCGTAGCTAGGGACGACAATTTGTGCCCCAATTAGAACTATCAAAATGGACTAGGACCACCAGACTAGCATGCCCCGCCTCGTCAAAAGTAAAGGAGTGAGTTGGGGTTTAGCGGCCCACTAGGAGACGGGCCTATTTTTTCCATATACGGGAGGCAGTGGTGGGGTCTGTGGAACTTATTTTACTATGGAACTTATTTTTGTCAAATGTCAAGCAAGTGGTGCATTTATCATGATCAATTTTTTTCTTTTTTGAAATTGGCAATAAAAATAATTTTTTTATTTATGCACAAATGCCAACCTAGTGGTGTTCATTTTAACAGTTAACCGAAATGTGAAACCGAATTAAAATAATTTTTAATTGGTAAAACCATTAACCGAACCGAAATTATAGTTACCGAATTAATCAATCGAATTATATTTCTCCTGCAATTCGGCCACCCCACCAAATTAACCAAAATTTCTTTGAAATAAAAAATATATGTTGTATATATAATTATATGATATAAATAAGTAAATATAATTAACCAAAAATTCTTTAAAATAAAAAATATATGTTGTATATATAATACATAGTATAAATAAATAAATATATATGATATATAAATATAATTATGTCTAAAATATATGTTTAATATAATATTTCGTTAATTTGGTTAATTTGAATTTTCGAACGAATTAACCGTTAACCGAAATTCTTCAAAACCTTTAATCATTCACCGAACCGAAATAATTTCTTACCGAATATATAAATTAACCGAATTGATTCGGTTAATGGTTAACCTTTCTGAAAAATTATCAAACAATTTTAAAAATTATAGCAAAAATTTTAAATTTATTAAAAAAGATTTTGAAAACAATTTAAAATTCAATATAAAATTAAAAATCTGGAAAATTTTCTAAAAATCTGAAAAATGGATTAAAAATTGAAAACTAGAAGATTTTGAAAAAATTAACCAAAAAAATCTGATTGTTTTAATTTTTAGATTTTAAAATATTTTTTGAATTTTAAAAGATGTAGAACAAAATGGAAAATTACTTTTAGTTCTTTAGTTCTTTAAACAAAATTTTAGATTTTTGACATATCATTTATTTTTAAAAGTAACGTTTTTGAAAATAATATTGAGTTTTTATTTTAGTTTAGAATTTTAAAATATTTTAAATAAATTTCAGATGTTTAGAACAATGTATAGTTTTTTTTCCAATTTTCACATTTCTTGTCTTTGTAATTTTCGGGATTTGAAAATAATTTCAATTATTTTAAACAAATCATCATATATTTTTATATTTTAATTTTTAGATTTTAAATTTTTAATAAATTGAAAATAATTTTAAATTTTTGTTATAATTTATAAAATTGTTTGATAATTTTTCAGATTTTTTTCTTTTTTTTTAATTTCAAACACCAAAAAAATGCACTTTTTGAAAAACAAATACAATAGATTAACTAACAAAAAAAGTTTTTCATTAGTATTGGGACTAAAATTGCAACTTTTGAATCATATGGGACTAAATGTGCTTAAATGCAAATTATGGGACCAAAAGTGTTACTCATATAATCTGGTGGGACCAAAAGTGCAATTTCCTCCGTCTTTATAATTTCTTGGGTTAATATATAAATTACTTGATAAAGGTTTGACATCTTGTCCTTTTGCACATTGCAAACGTGCATTATATTATTATACTTCTCATAATAAATTGCGAATGAAAATTTTCATTTTCAGCCATGAGTTACTGTGACCGATTTATACATGCATTTCCTCGATTTGTAGTACTTTTGAGCAGCGATACATGAAAAACATGCCTACAATTTGCACAGTTCCTCCACATGCATCTTAATTATGACGCCAAACTTGTGGCTAGCTGCTGTTCACACATTATAAACAAAATCTATCTTGTTAGACTAAACTATTGACAAGGTGGATGTCAGAGGTGTCAATGGGTCGGGTTGGGCCAGGGTTGGGTCCACCTAAACTCGAGACCCGACCAATTAGGTAAACATAATAGCTAGACCCACCTAACCTAATTAAGACTCAGACCCCCTACACATATTTGTGTCTAGTGTATAATTCATATACTACAAACAAACAATTCATATTTTTTTTTCCAAATTTGTATGATTTTTAAAAAAATATTAATGAAAAAATTATGTCACATGTGATATTTATATAGTTTTTTAGATGTTATAAAATTATGAAATAAACACCAATAACATACACAAATCAAGAGCTCTTGAAAAACAATATACATGATCTATAAATAAATTAACAAAAAAAAACTAACTATGTGGGTCGATTCAAGTCCTACTATACTCAGCTCGATCGTTGCCTGACCTATACCCACCCGGGTCTTAAAATCATACCTATCACCCTCCTCATACCCATTTATTTGTCTCATACCCACCTCAAATGAAGACCCATTGCCATCCCTATGGATGTGTATATGTATAGCGGGTGTATTTGTAAGTTTGGAAGGAGATGATGATTTTCTTACAAGAAAAAATAATTTCATTAATTCAAACAAGCAATACATCGATATATCCTAGAAGACTAAAATAAATCTATTAAAAATCATTAAAGATGAAACTATGAAAAGATTCATAGCTTATTGGTTAATAACAAAAATCGGTTTAATGCCTACAACTTTTAGAAATATGTAGTGTCTAGAATACCCATGATTCAAGATCTGCAACATGTTGAAAATCACTAAATCTGATTTGTTATCTATGTATGTAAGATCGAAAACTTCCTTGTCTAAATTATCCGCACAAGAAAATACACCACACCAATGCGAGGACGAACCAAAAGCTGCATCAAACGGCGAAATCATAAACAAGAATTCAAACAAATATATAATCTATACCATAAACAAAAAAAAACAAACAAATAATTGGTCGGAACGAGCTTCATTTATAGAGGCCCGAAATAAAAGGAGTCTATTTGGCCTGGCCCATTAGGCCGAAATTGGATCAACCCGACAGTCCCAATATTTTATGTGTATTTTCTTTAAAAAACTTATTTGATTATATGTTTTATCAAAAATAAATTCAGATAATCCTTATATTTAAGACGACTTTGGCCGGCATCCGGGCTGGCCGACCCGATTGACAATTACTTTGAGATTGTGAGGGTATTTTTGAAAAGAAAATTACTTTAAAAAATTATTTGAAAATGTTTCAAACTCTTTTGAAATACTCATAAGTATGAAAAATGAAATGCAATGAGTTTAGCAAGTGACAAAATATTTTTAAAACCTTTAAATCAGCCAAAACATATATAGGTAGTATCAAATCTTTCGATGTTCCAATGGGATGGAAAACCTCCATCTTCCCACCATTCAACAATTAATACTCTTCTACAGATAATAACTTTTCATTTATTCACATTAATTTTGAAATTTGAAAAAAAAATACTATAATGTCATGTCGGCAGGTAAATTAAATTTAGCATAATAAATTAAAACCCATTTAAATCATTAAAACGAAATTTAATTAAAAAAGGATAATTACAAAAACTACCCATGAGGTTTGGGTTAATTACAAAAAAACCCAGATATGTTTCAAAATTACAATATTTTTTCAAATGTAAGGGGGTTGTTTGAAATATTTTAGATTATGAATGTGTTAAAGTGTAATACAGAATCAAACATCACTAGTTTCTTGTAATTTTTAAAAATCTGTGGGGTTTTTTGTAATTAACCCATACCTCGAGAGTAGTTTTTGTAATTATCCCTGGAAAAAAAATCTAACTCTCGCATCAATTTCCTACATTAATTTACCTTAGCTATCAAACCAATTTGTTGTGGCCCCCCTTTCCTCCACAATCACCATCCATTACAAAGAATCTCTGCAAAAAGCAATCCAATCTCGAACAATAAATAAAAAAGTTAAATAGATACAAAGTAGCATATTGTGGTACACAAAATGTCGTACAAAACCTTGAGAAAAACGATGATGAATCGACATTTTCTTGAAATTTTACGTGGTGGACAGTTCTCTTGATAGATAACCCATCGTAAATGTAATAAATCAAGTGGGCTCCTTAGCTTTTTCGGCTTTTTCCTATATGAAGAGGGACAAGAAATAAACACTTTGAATATATCACAACTATATTTTGATCTCTAACATTGCAAAAAAATTCCTTAGCCAAAAATGAGCAATGGAGAGTGCAACGACATTATCGAATGGTTCGACGCGGTGGCCGAGCAAGCCGGCGCCGTCCAAACGGAGACGCTTCGTAGGATTCTTGTCCTAAACTTTGGGGTGGAGTACCTCAAGAAATGGCTTGGAGATGTTAATGTACATGAAATGGAAGCATGTGCATTAGAATCACTTTACACTTCTTTGGTGCCAATTGTTTCCCATGCAGATATGGAGCCTTATATACGACGAATCGTGGACGGAGAACAGGAGCCTATAATCACTCAGGAACCTATTACGACTCTATCATTAAGGTTATTATTCCTCATTATTGACCTATTAATTTGTGCTCTACATTTTTTTGGTGTCTAAATGTTTTTCTTGTTTTTTGAATGGCTTTTTAGTTCTGGTACAACGGATGGAAGACAAAAGTATATACCCTTTACTCGCCATAGCCCAAAGACCACTCTTCAAATTTTCAAATTGGCAGCAGCTTATAGATCAAGGTTTTTTTTTTTTTTGCACTAATTAATTAATTCCATGTCTATATATCTACCCTGAATTTAAGGCTGCGTTTGGATTGATGGATTTGATACTACTCTTAACCTATCATTAATATGAAACATGTAGCAGTCTGAAATCATTTCCTCAAATCCAAATCCGTCCATCCAAACGAAACCTTATATTATCATCCCCTATTCCATTCAAACTCATCAATGTTTCACATCCAAACAGAGTATATCCAACAAAGGAAGGTGGGAGAATACTAGAGTTCATATACAGCAGCAAGAGATTCAAAACTAAAGGAGGAATAACCGTCGGGACCGCCACGACGCACGTCTACGCCAGCGAGGAGTTCAAAATCAAACAACAAGAAACAAAAACCTTCACTTGTAGCCCTCACCAAGTCATCTCCAGTGGAGACTACAAGCAATCCACATACTGTCACCTCCTCCTCGGCATACATTTCTCCGAACAAGTCGAATTCATAACCTCAACATTCGCGTACAGCATCGTGCAGGCGTTCAGGTCGTTCGAGGAAATATGGAAAGACATTTGCAACGACATCAGGGAAGGTGGCCTGAGCCCGAAAATCACAATCCCGGATGTGCGGAAATCCGTCCTTGACATCGTCCGTCGGCCTAATCCGTGTTTGGCCTCAAGAATCGAGGCGAAATGCGAGGAATTGGAAGGGGTGGATTGGGCTGGATTGATTCCTAAATTATGGCCTAATGCGAAATATGTTTATTCAATCATGACAGGATCAATGGGGCCTTATTTGAGTAAGCTGTGGCATTATGCAGGGGATTTGCCCCTTGTGAGTGCTGATTATGGGTCAACTGAGAGTTGGATTGGAGTGAATGTTGATCCTTGTTTGGCACCAGATAAAGTTACTTTTGCTGTTGTACCAACTTTTACTTATTTTGAGTTCATACCACTTCATAGACAGGAGTCGGGTACCGATGATTTTGTCGAAGACGAGCCGGTGCCGTTGTCGAAAGTGAAGATTGGACAGGAGTATGAGATTGTTTTAACAACTTTCACAGGTTAGTAGTAATAAGGGAATAAATGTTTGGTTATTTCAATTATCTTTTTCTTGGTTTAGTACAAAGTACTTATGCTTCTTGTTTTTCATTCTTCATGCTTAACAAAAGCTTTCATGTGACCCAAACTGGGAATTCATTTTTAGCCATTCATTTTTATGTGTAGTACATCATGGACCATTAATGATTGCAGGGATAGACTTGGCTATATTTAAACACTGTGTTTGTCAACTTTAGGACAAGCCTGCTAGTTGGATATGAACATGGTTTGTCCAAGATTTCAATGACATTGGATCTATGGAAATATCTGATCCTTTCCTGCCATGATTAATTGGGTCGAGATTTCCTCTTCCATTTTCCGTTCCACTCCTTGTTTCATTGCATCGGATTAAAGATACGTGTACATGATGTTACAGTTATACACGTGTCATTCAACTAATATATGGAATAGGAAAAGTGGAATAGGAGATGTCATTCGTGATTAATTGGCTACTGTACTAAAAAGAAAGACTTGGTCAATTCTTTTTTGGATTGTGCATGAGATTCTAGTAAGACTATCATTGGTCATGACCTTATGATGTCTCTAGTTATTCTTGATAAACTTCGGAGACGGAGTTTCTGACACGACATATACCTAACACGTTATAAACGGATTAGGTCAAAAACGGCCCAACCCAAATGGCACAAATGTTAATCAGGTCGGGTTTGGGTCGACCTGGAATGAAACGATTAATTTTCCCCCCATTTGGTAGAAATCTTACTAACAAAGTACCATATCCTTTTCCATGCAGGGCTATACAGATACAGACTAGGAGACGTGGTCGAAGTAGCCGGTTTCCACAAAAACACCCCCAAACTCAACTTCATATGCAGGAGAAAGCTAATTCTAACTGTAAACATCGACAAAAACACGGAAAAGGACCTCCAATCCGTGGTGGAAAGGGGCTCACAGATCCTACGAAACACGAAAAAGGCCGAGCTAGTCGATTTCACGAGCCACGCCAACGTGGCCAAACAACCTGGTCACTACATAATCTACTGGGAAATCAAAGGAGAAGTTGAGGAAAGAGTACTAGGAAAATGTTGTAATGAAATGGATGCTTCATTTGTTGATCATGGATATGTTGTCTCGAGAAAGAGCAATTCGATTGGGCCATTGGAGCTTTGCATTGTGGAGAAGGGGACTTTTAAGAAGATTATGGAGAATTTTATAGCGAATGGGGCGGCTTTGAGCCAGTTCAAGACTCCTAGGTGCACTAGCAACCCTGTTTTGCTAAGGATTTTGAATTTATGTACTGTAAAGAAATTTTATAGCACTGCGTATGGGTCGTAGCGTTTGATAAAAGAAGAAAATAAATGATCAAAATGTTGCTGTGTTGTGTTGTATCTGATGTTTTCGTTGTTAAATTAGTATGATGGTAACTCTATTTTGTATCATGCTAGTTTTGTTTCAGCTCGATCTCCTGATTTCTATTGTATTTCATCTAGGGTTTTTTTATAGATCATATTGCGTGCACAATTATGTCATCATGTGACATTCACTATTCAGTAGCGGGGCCAGTAGCTGTCAATTGTGGCTCGATCCAGCTGAATAGATTCGACCAGCCCGTAAAATACTGGGTTGAGTTGTAATATTCCATGCCCAAAAATCTGGGTCTCAAAGCCCGGCCTGTTAGGCCCGAAAAATGGGTTGGCACGATCGGTCCGGATTTTTTAGTGTATTCATGGGTTGGAACGAGCTGGGCTCTGAAATTAGCGGCCCGGTGGATCGACACCAACCCGGCCCATCCCGTTTCACATCTCTAGTGGGGCAAAAAAATTTGAAGATGGGGGAGGTGGGATTTGAAATTAACAATTATATATAATTCAAAAAAGTTTATATTAATTTTATGAGATTTAGAAAATTGGAGGGCTCTATCGGATGGGATCTTCTATTTAAAATGGTATTTCGTCTCCTGTTCTACCGAACAGATCAGATGATTAACACGTGTTTTTTAACTATTATCATTTGCCTTATAAAAACTCGCAAGTTATGCTTGAGATTTAATATGATAATTTATTAAACACGTGTCAATCACTCATAGAGCGAAATATGAGATAAAATATTATATTGCATTAGAAGATTATGTGCGGCCTCTAGTGGCATTCACATAGTGAATTGAAACAGTATATGAAATATCGAACACTCGTATGATTTTAGGTTGTGCGATTAATGTGGTCATGTTCAAATCAAGTTCAACTAACACTCGAACAAAATGTCCCACCTCCCCGGACAACGAAAGATCATCAATGTGGTCATGTTGTTTACATGATATTCATATAATTTATTTTGAAACATATGGAATTGATAATGAAACCAGAAAATTTCGTATAATCACTGTCAGTGAATTAAATTAAAAAGGAAAATCAGAAAATGACATTCATTTTTTTGCATTGAATATGCTGAAATATTTGAAGAATTTTCTAGGCAATTATCTCCAAAATTCTACGTGGCACAACTCGTTGCACATTCTGCCCTAGAAAATTTCCCCCAAATAATATCTTGGGAGCGGGCTTTCAAAGGATGAACCACTAATTTCCACATATTTAGATTGGATAATGACTGATAATTAATGTGCCAATATAAATATGGAGGTACTGTTGAAATTGTATGAAACCTTATTGATGTACCCTTTTTCAATTTTTGAAAGGGAAAGATTTCAATTCACTCCTCTCTCTCTCTCTCTAACTTTTCTCCCCTTCTCTCCAACCCAAACAAACCCTAACACAAAACTTTCTTCCCCTCCCTCTCCCAACCTCAACCGCCCCACCCTTCTCTCCCCCTTCCCCTCCCCCTCCTTCCCCCCCCCCCCCTCCCCTCCATGTTTTCTATTGGAGGGCCACCAATGGCGGTCCCTTGAGCGTACGAAGGTGACTGGAATTTTTGGTCCAGAGTGAAAGTGGGTCGGACCAGTAGATTTGGGAGAGGGAGAGGCATTTCTCTCTTTTACTTTTTGTTTTTTCTCGTTTTTTAGCTATATGTTGTTGTATTTTTTTTTTTATTCTTTATTTTCCCGGTTGATTTGCGAAACTCGTAGGTTGGCCAGTATTTTCTGTCTTGCAGTGCGTGATGTAGCTCGTGCCCGGATTTGTTCGAGTTGGGTCTCCCTTGAGGAGTGCCTTAAGGGTGCGATTGGATATACTTTCATTTTGAAAATTTTCATTTTGCTAGAGAATAGTAGTGAAAAAAAATTGGGAGAAAAAAGATGAATTTTGAGAGTGTGATTGAATGTGAGATAAAAAAGTAATGATGAAAGTTGATTTGATGTGAAAATAATAAAATAATGATTTGATGTGATTGGTAGTTATAAATATGTGAGTGAATGAATAGTGAAATTTGTGGGATAATGTGTAATAATGATTAGTATTTTGTGGAAAAATGTGTAGATGTGATTGGTGAAAAAAAAAAAGTGAGAAAAAGTGAAAGTGAGAGAATAGTATATTTTTTGAAAATTTTCATAAACAATCGCATGTTTGGTAAAAAAAAAATTCTCCAACGGAACGAAAATGGATTCTTACTCACATCCAATCGCAGCCTTAGTCCTCCTTTTAGGGGTGGTTTAGTCTCCTATGGAGTTCTTAGTTTTCATTTGTTTTGTGTTTTTTTTAGTTGTTTCTTGTTTTGCTCTTTCGTTTGGTTATATCTCGAATTAGTTAAAGATGGTCATTTTGCTTGGTAGTTATACCTCTGTATATTTCATTGTTCTAGGAAAGATTTCAATAAATCACGTTGGCTAAAACCGCCGAACTCCACCGTAAAGGAACAACAGTCTTATCGAACTCCAAAATAACCCAGTGAAAAACAGAAGAAGCCAAGACATGAGCAACTAAATGACATTCTCTAGGGTAAAAAGATATTCCAATCATTCAATTTAATAAAGGGATAAGTGTAGGAGTTTTTATTAGTACATTTTAGATTTTAGTCATATAAGATGCATAACACTTAGCTCAAAAATAAGCAAAAGAGAATGAGCGAAACACTCGATTTAATTTAAGATTATGGTTTTTATTTATATTTTCATTTTAAGTAGAAGAAAGTTCAGCACTGTTACTGTAGGTATTCGAAGTCCGACTTAATCATTGTGTGTAATATCCATAGCCACTAGTTTTGTTTTTCACCAAATATCCCACAATCAGTTGTGAAGTAAAATAAGACATTGAAACCATTTTGAAATATAAGAACCCCATTCTGGAACAATTGAAAAATATTATCAATCATCCACATATTGCTTCCACTTAAAATAAATCAAGACATACTTTAGGTTTCGTGTTTTGAACGAATCACGAATATACCTCCACAAATTACTTGCACAACTTAAATTCATGAAGTTTTTTATGCTCCAAAAATAATCCATAAAGAGAAATTTCAATTGAATTTATTAGGAAGCAACAAATCATAAGCGGCTCGTATAAATAAATTTTCAAGCAAAAGAAGAATCTCGATTGAATAGAATATATAATTCCATTCAAATATGAAATTGCAATTTATGCAAATGTAAATGCTGGTGTTAAAGCTAGGTTATTCATTTTTTTGGTGCTTTTTGTGTTTATGTAAACTAGATTTCAATTTTATGAAACAGAGCATTGGACCAAGCAATACAGAGACCAATAAAAGTCAAGCATTTACAAATTCATGTCTCATTTCTTAATCGATAACAAGCACAAGCATGTTAGACTAAAGTGATAAATCCTAATCACAGCAAACGCCTGTATAATCAAGAGAAAAACACAAATAGACAACTAATCTAATGATTTTTTCAGTCAGACAAACCATCGAACACCTTCAAGTCGATCCACTGCTCTTCGCCAGCCGCGGTGAACTTCTCAAACCGACAGCAGCAGCAGCCACCGCAGCCCCTACCTTTCTCCCTCCCTTAATCAATTTCCCTTTTTTGTTCACTTTCCCCTCATCAACACCCAGATTCGCCTCATTCCTCTTACTCCTCGTCCTCGCCGCCACAGTGCAATCACTTTTTCCGCTACTAATAATCCCGCTTTCCTTCGCCACCCTCTCAAAATCATCTCCCAACTTCCTCACCGGCCCCCTCTTCGTTACCCCCACCTCTTCCTCCTCATCGATCAACCCAACAACCCGCCGCCGCTTAATCGCCACAGGAGCGGGCGGTGGAGACGGTGTTTTGCTTACCGGGCTGCTGTTGTTATCTTTATCCGGACGAGGAGAAGCTGGAACCTTGACGGATTTCTTCTCCTTCTCCGATTTCTTAAAGAAACTCTCGCGCTGCGCGCGGAGCTTCTCGATCTTGCCCTCGATGCGGCCTTGGAGGCGGTGCCGCTTGAAATTGAGGCCTCCCATGGACCAGTGAGCCTCCTCGGCCCAGGTCATGAGTGGGTCCATGACGGAGATAGGTGGGTCAACCCTCTCGTCATTGAACTTGACGTCGGTGTAGAACCGTGGCCGTGGCAGGCTGCTGCCGTAGAATTTTCCGGGGCCTAGGGCTGCAACCATGGCGGCGGCTATGAGTGTTTGCTGGTGTGTGTGTGTGTGTGATTGTAGATCTGACTGAATGTGTGCGAGTATGAGAAGAAAGTGCGTGTAGTGTGTGATTTTTGTAGTGCGTTTGTTGTGACTATGGCGGGAAACTTGGCGCCATATAGAAGGTTTTTAAGTATGTTCCCGCGGCCAAGCTTATAATCAAATATGACAATCTTTTCAAAAGATTAAACGAAAAAGAAAATGACTATAGTTTGTTTTCTTTCTTTTAACTTTTTTTTTTCTATGTGCTTGCAACTTATTCTCTCTTTTAATTTTTATTTTTTATAACTGAGCTTTCAGACTTACGCTTGACTATGTTTGAAGACAACAGCTTTAATCCCTCAACGTTGCTGCCAAGATAACCCGGGGGATGTCGTTGCCACCAAAGTAAACCGCGGGATGTACACGACAAAATACGATAGCACGACACTAAAATATACGAAAATAATGGATTAGTATTGTTTAGTATTATTGTGTTTGTATTCTTATTGTGTCGACACGATAAAGACACGAAATTTTTTTGTGTCGTGCCATGTTTGTATCAATCCGATAAACACGACAAAAATTAACATATGACGATATGTTAGGAATTAACATAAGGGTCACACCTTAGCCAACCCTACCAATATTTGATCCTCATTGCTTGTTAGTGAATAGAAATTCTTGTTTCTAACAAATATTTAATCCTTGCTGGTGAATTGAAACTGTTGTTTATATCTAAAATATAAGAGGGCAACAATAATTAGATCAACTTATGATAAAAGAACATTGTTGTTAAAAATAAATATGGAATCTCTTTGATGAGAAAAGAAAAGAGAATTGCAAAGAGGGAACGATCAATTTCTTATTTCAAGAAGCAACATTTACACACGACAATTAAGTCCTAATTCAATTGGGCCTTGTCTCCTTCTTACCATCTTATGTTATTTGTTTCTTTACCTCCTTTCTATCTAAGACTAAAGTCCTATATTTCTTTTCAGGACTCCTAAATGGGCCTCTCCCACATGCCTATGGACTTGGGCTTGAACTTTTATTCACTAAAGTCCAATAATAATTCCATCAATTAATCAAAATCAACTTAATTTTCTAGTTCAATCGATCATTTGTTAGCTTATTAGGACTATAATCAATTTAAGTTCAAGAAAAAAATTAAGAGACTTAAAAAGTAGATAAATATTTTAATTAATTAATATAATTAATTAATTCGTTTTAAATTAATTTTCTAATTTCAAAAAACCTTGCAAATCATGTGAAATTGTATTATTTTGTGTGGTTAGCATCAATTTAGATTTTTTTTTGTTTAGTGTAAATTCAAGCCATTATAAAGTGCATAAATTTAGAGTTTTGTGTACATAATAAGTTGAAGATAATAATCACGTGTCCATTTTAAATATTTGGTTAGATATGATAATTATGAATTTATGGCGAGTCCTATAAGAATGATATGATTTGAAAATAAAAATACAATGCTTTTGTTGTCAATTATTTGCTCAAATCATAACACTTGAACCGACACATAATAAAAGTTAAGAAAAGGTTGATTTGCCTTTGTAATAATTTAAAAATAGCTAGATACAACGGACACCCGATTTGATTGATGTGAATTGTAATTAAATTATATGAGGCTTAAGGGTATTATTGCAATTATTATATGACACAGCTAAGAGCGTCTCCAGCACTGCGCCAAATTGGCTTCCAGCGCCAATTTGAGCGCCCCAGCACTGCGCCATATTCATCTGTATTTTGGCGTTTGCTACGATACCACGCCAAAAATGGCGCGATCATCAGAGCAGCCTTACTTTTTCTTTTTTTTTCTTTTTTGATTTTTTATTTAATTTGTTATTATAGCTTATTTTAATTTTAAATATTATTATTAATATTATATTTCAGTTAATCTAATAAAAAATAATACTAAAATTAATGTTATATTATTTTCATTAAATATAATTTTTTTAATTTGTTTACTTTTAAAAGTAAAACATTTAATAAATATTATATTAATTTTACTTTATTTGAATTTGTTTATATCTTAAAAATTAATATTATATTCTATTCTATTTTTAAATTTAATTAATTATGAAGATAAAAAAATAAGAAATATTATATTAAATAAAAATCCTTATATAATATTTTTATCAATTATACAATAATAAAAATAAATATAAAAGAAAGAATCTTATGGAATATTCTTTTTTAGTGCAGAAAGTAGTGCAGAGTGCTGGAGATGAAATGTAAATTTTGCGCTAAAGTAGTGCAGATTCTACATCAAAGTAGTGCAGAGTGCTGGAGATGGTCTAAGATCTTTTCAGATTGGCCAATTACATTTTGATTTACCATTAAATACAAGAAGCTGTTGCATTTAAAAAAAGAAAAAAAGGAAAAAAGGAAAGAGGGAAAAGAAAGGAAGAAAACATATCCTGTCACTGAATAACTTAAATTATATCTTGCCAAAACTGGAAAGGTGTGGGCATCTATCTAGATATTTTTAAATGGACTATTCAATTGAATTTTAGCTTTTCGAATTTTTTTCTGGGAATAAATTAATAAATTAAACCTAAATGTTAAAGAAAATCAGCATAATAGACATTTCTATATTTTTTTATGCCAGAATTTCTCATTATCTAGGTGTTTATTCTAATATTTCAATGCAATAGGTAAATATTACGTATATAATAATGACTTTATTTTAAAACACCACATCAAATTTGTAAAAAAAACAAAAGATCCCATATGAATTGCTACATAGCTAGGGTAATATCTATTTCATCCTATCAACCCATGTCTCATTGGCAAAAATATACTATAATCGAGAACGAAACAAATTCTGATATGAGATCAAAATTTATACGTGGGATCAATTTTGTACTTTAATGGTTGAGAGATGTGTTGTAAGAGTGAATGACTCGAGTTCGATCTCATACGAGTGCGTGTATCCCCTCCTCAAATTCTCCCATTGTACTCAAAAAAAAAACCGTATGTTCTTTTTTTTTAGTACAATGGGGGGAATTTTGAGAGGGCAAACACACACTCATATGAGATCGAATCCGGATTATTTGCCCTTACAATATACATTTCAACCAATGGAGCATAAAGTTGATTCATTTATATGTTTTTAAAATATAAAACCAGGTCATGTTATAACCACCGAATACCTACTTTATTGCTTTCAAAATATAGAAATGCCAACTCCCAAACAAGGGAAATTGATCATTCATACTCGGTCGATCTCCTACTCTGCAATTTCCTTAGAAAAACAAAAATTTATATCATTTGCAATATTAAATTAAAAATGTTAAAAGAAAATTATATTACTCTAAAACAAACCATATATTCAAATAAAAGTAAATACAGAAGACATTTAAAACCCATTATTAATTTTAAAATTTTTCTAAATTTTTATACATATAATAGTAGCATACAGTAATTTTTAGATATTTGTTCACCTATGCCACCGACATTTATATATTATTGAAAAAATATGGACTGTGGCGTATGGAACTATGAAGTATGAACTATCCTATCCCTACTAGCGTGTTATACAATTACTGACGTGCTTGGCACGTGCAAAAGATTTTTCTTTTCATTTTTTGGAAATGGCACGTGTGGGTATTAAATGGGGAGGGTAAAACGGTTATTACTCACCGTTCTCTCTAAAACCGGTACTCAAATTCTCGTTTTTCTTAACCCTCAATCACATTTTTTTCTCAACACATTCCCTCGATCATCATCCAAGCATCCAAACGTAGATTGTGTTTCCGATACATTTCTATACTATAATACACACATTTTTCCAATACATCAAATCAAACATCTCTCCCCCATAAACTCCCCTCAATCATCAAACAAACATTACCCTTAAAATTCTTAACATCCTCACTCTCATCACATCCGTGTAATTTTTTCTACCATGTACCATAAACAGTTAAATCTTTGTGTTTATTTTAATAGGAAGAGTGAAAATAAAACAACAAGTACAAAAATGAGTAATAACCCCCAGTAGAGACTGGTACGATTCAATTCAACATTTTGAGTTGGCTTGGCTGGTACATCAAACATATCGGCATATTACCAGTCGGTGGGGTGGGGGGGACCAAGGTCCTAAACTCGGGCCCTTGGTTTGTTGGTGACCCTTGTTTAGAACTGGAATCGGCGAACCGACCCGTGACCAGAACCATGGTCAATAGGTCATTTAATTGGAAGTGTGGTTAGTGGTTCATAAACGGGTTGAAAACCATCCATCGAAGGCCAATTAAGGCTTCTTATTTTTTAACCGTTGATCCAGCTGCTCTGAAATGTCAACCCATTCATTTTTTTCTTTTTGGGTAATGTTTTTGACTTTTTTAATAAATTTATAAATATGTAATACCTCCCTAAATCTATCATTACCTTGATTTAGGATAATGAATTTTCTCATTTAATTTATATTGCATTTTCTCATAAATACCCGTGATTATAGGACATTGTAATGTATCAGGACTAATGAGTTGATTAAATTCATTAAAGCCAATGGATCTTAAATATAGCAATGCCCACAAATTCTGCAGCTAGAGGCTAGAGCCAAGAAAATTCCTCAATCCTAAATTTCTAATTGCGTTGTGATTTATTGCAACTTCAAAAGTTACATGACTAATTTTGTAACACCCCTATAGATACAATACCAATTTGTAATTTTCCCTAATTCCAAGTAAGAAACCTTAAAAGTTAACTTTAAAAAACTGTCATTTCAATAGTAATCAATATTTTTTATTTTACACATTTTTAATTACTTTTTATAGCAATGTGAAATGGACATGATTTTTTTTTTTTGTACTTCTATTACAAGTGACTCTTTATATATATATATATATATATATATATAGGATGACTTGTTATTTAATTGGCTTGGATCATAATACATGAATTGAGCTAATCAAGAATACAATCACATAATTTTATAAAGTACCTCATAATTTTATCCACATGAAGTAATAGTGTCACAGTTTTCTTCCAGAGATGTAATGATGCACTTGAACTACCAGAGATAGGTTAAAAATAAAGAAATGAGACAGAGACCTTGGTTGATGAAAATGATTATATTTAACTACATTACACCTAATTTAGTTCCAGTGCACATGGGCAGAAGGGTTGAGTTCATGCCACCAAACTGGGCACTACCCAACTCCACACACAAAGTGACACATGTCACTTTTACTCTACTTTGACAAGCCTATTTTGAAATGGGCAAACCAATTTATTAAAACCATTTTGTTTATAAAAGCAAAATATAAAATGATTTCTGAATTTTTCAAAAATCATAATTCTGAAAAAATTAATTGCGAAGTATTTAAACTAGCAAAATATAAAATAATTTTTGATTTTTCAAAAATTTATATTTCCGCCAAACCCGCCAAAACTTGGTATCGAGTCTGTGTATACGGTTCTAAAATAAATTATTTGTTTTAAAAAATTTTTTTTTAGAACATGCCTGGTTTAACTCTTGAGAAAGAAATTGAACTTCTCAAAGAAGAAAAATTAGAATTGCTTGAACAAGCAAGAACTTTACAAGATATTTTGAGATCTCGATTGAGAGATCATGATGCTATATTTGAAGATCTTCGATCTATATAACTAGAATAAATAATATTACGATTATCTTGAGCAATTAAGAAATCTTAATGGAAATAGAAGATAATTGAGTTTTCGATGATCAACAAATTATTTTCAAGAAAATACCGAGGGTTTTTACTCTAGTATTATCTTTAAACAAGAAAAACTTTCAAAGATCGCGCTACTCGAGTTAGATCACTCAAAAAGAACAAGTTTTTAACTTGCCAAAATTTATTCCTAAAATGATGAATAATATTTTGAAAAGAAAAAATGAAATTTTTTATTGTGTTTCCAGTAAAGAAATGCATATCGACATTTCGATACAATCGGTAAGTGTTTATTTACCATTAATTACTCGTGAAGAAATTAATAGTAAATTAGCCAGTATTCCTATAGATATTCGTACAAAAATTAGTGTTTTACATCTTGGAGCGATTAAAATACTAATCAAAGCAGAATTTAGAGAAGGAATAGATTCTCCCATAAAAATGGCCTTAATTGTGTTTGATAAATGGTTTTATCATGATTTTGATGATTTTGATTTTACACCAAAACAATGTTTTTAAAGGTTGTCCAAATACTCCTAAATGTTTTAAAAGGGTTTTAATATTCTTCAGAGTATTTCATCAAGTTTATTTTCGATAAAAAATTGGACAACACATTTAATGTTTTTAAAACAATAAGTTTTTACATTGAAACTATGTTGTCCTAATACTCCCAATTGATCTAAAATGTTTCTACTAATTTTTGGAGTATTTATTGGAATTTATATCGGACAACACTTTTTGTGTATATGTTTTATTTCTTCTAAACTATTTCTAATGTTGTCCTAAATACTCCCAATCGGTTTAAAATGTTTTTACGAATTTTTGGAGTATTTCTTGAGGTTTATTTTTGATAAAAATCGGACAACTTGTCATTGAGAGGTCGACCATTCGACCGGCGAGCAAGTACACAGGGAACAAGTTTCGTGAAATAGAAACTTGAGAACTCTCAAAATTGTTCAGTGCAACCGGTTGCACATAGGCTCGACCGGTCGAGGTGCACTTCGACCGGTCGCCCTGTGTTAATTTGGTGCTATATGTTTCAAACTCTATTTACGTGCGGCCAACGGCCGCCTTTTAGTTTGACAAAAAAATATAACCGTTGTCACGTGCAGACCATTCTTCCTTAAAATGTGGGATTGTTCTATAATCGATTTTTGTATCCTTATGAGACAACCATATTTATTTTAATCTCTTTGTCTTATTTGTAGACAAAAGAAAACATGGAGGAGCCCATGAAGGAGCCTATGTTGGAGGAGCCTTTGGAGGAGCCTTTGGAGGAGCCTATGTTGGAATTCAAATTTGAAGGCTCTCCTATAAATAGATGAAAGCTTGAGGGATCAAATACAAGACTTGATACAAACAACAAGAGATATCACAAGCACATAATCTTTGTTATTCATTTCAACATTCTTGTTGTAATAGCCTAAATACTATCACTTTCACATCTTGAGGTCTAGGCTTTCATTCTTGATTACACTTGCACTTTTGAGTTGTAATATTTTTCAAAGTGTAATCTTGATTGTAATTCATCAACCAAACACAAGATATCCTTGTGAGTATTCTTGTGGTAAGAATACACTTGGGTGATCTAGGTGATAGGTATTTCAAGAGTGTGGTGCTCTTGAGGTGTTGAAGAATTTGGTATTCTTCAAGATTGAAGATTGTGGTGATCTTCAAAGGTGCCGTTGAAGGAAGATTGTGGTAATCTTCAAAGGAGATTGTGGTAATCTCCAAAGGTGGTGTTGGAGAGTTCGGTGCTCTTCAAGACGGAAGATTGTGGTAATCTTCAAAGGAGATTGTGGTAATCTCCAAAGGTGTTGTTGAAAAAGAGTGTGGTGCTCTTCAAGGTGTTGTAAGTTGAATTTGTATTAATTTTGGTAATTAATAAAATTCTTTTTCTTTTGAAATCCATCCCGATATACTTTGGGGTGGTAGAGGATTAGGCCCAGGTGGGTTGAACCTCTTTAAATCGACGTGTGTTGTTTATATTCCGCACCTTTATTATTGCATTTGAGCATTCGGTTTTAAAAAGAGGGCGAAATCGAAAAGATGGAGATAATCTATTCACCCCCCCTCTAGATTATCGTAGCCGCTTGGACTTACAAGTGGTATCGAGCCAAACTTCTTTGGCAAGCTCGTTTCACATCGCGAGTGAAGAGAAACGATCGTCTTTAACGAAGCTCAACTTTCCTAAGGCACCTCCACCACCAAGCCACCTCGGTTTGATTCCAAAAATTTTATATTTTGGAAAGAAAGAATGGAATGCTATTTACAAAGTTGCGGATTCGATATTTGGAACACCGTCATCAATGAAGAATCCATTCCGACGAAGAATACACCACACACCTCTAAAGGCTTCAAAGAGCTCAATGATGAAGAGAAGAGAATCATCTCCTCAAATGGTAAAGCTCTTAATATTTTACATTGTTCACTTACCACTTTGGAATTTGATCATGTTGTAGGTATTCAATCGGCACATGAAGTATGGCAAAAATTAGAAGCCATCTATGAAGTATATGCAAATGAAAGGAGCAACTCAAAAACATCTACTTCACACATGGATACAACATCAAATTCAACAACATGGGATAAGCCTTCTAAAACCTCCCATGATGAACAAGTTGAACAATGTCTCATGGGCATCGAAGAAAAAACGAGGTAAGTTCTAAACCCTCTACTTATGACAATGAATTGCAAAATGAATATAGTGATTTGCAAAATGATTATGATGAGCTACAAGATGAATTCCAAAACTTACTTGTTAAATACAAAAATTTGAAAAAGGAATTCATTGTTTTAAAGAATGATAAGGATAGTTTATTTACTTCCTATGAATCACTATCATGTGCTCACACCACCACTCTTGACAAGGTTAGAAACCTTGAGAAAGAAAATAGTACTCTTGTTGAGGATATAAATTGCTTGAAAAATGATTTATCTAAATCCAACTTGAGTACCGATAAGATGACCAATATTGTTGATTGTTGTGATAATTCAAACTAGAACTTGATCATAAGCCTGGGGTGTCAATCACATGAAAAGGAATCAAGTCTCTAAGACGTTGGTCATTATGCTCCTAGAATTATTACATGCTTTTATTGCGGTAAAAAGGTCATACGGTAAATACTTGTCGGGCTAGAAATAGCTCCATTATTGTTGGAGACCTAAAAGTCTCAAGACTAATCCCAAAGGACCCAAACACATAAGGGTACCACAAAACAATGTCATATTAGGTACCCGTGAAATAATGATCGAAGAAAATTTATACCGCCAAGAAGACATCAAATGACCGTTTCATTTGATCAAAGAAGGAGAAACTATTTTCGACAAAGCCAATTTCAAGAAGAGGGTATAATCAAAAATGGGAAGAACACAATCCTTGAAATGGCAAAGACATCATCAACAAGATGATTTTCAAAAAGAAGAGACTTTCAACAATGGAAAACAACAAACCTTGGAAATGGAGCAATCAAAGAAGTCATCATCAACAAAGTGACTTCTCGAGGGGAAGATATCATCAACAATGGGAACGACACAACCCATGGAAATGGCGTAATTGGTAACCCGTATCTCCCTATTTAAATATGCATTTTATTTTGTTATTATGCATGCTTTTGTTTGTGTCTTAATTGCAAAATGAGTTTTCAAATATTTATTTTTTAATTAAGGTCTTCAATGTATACTTGTGCTTTTAAAATATTTTTGAAAACGAAGACCTTATATGATGTTTTTAAAACTCTTGTGCATTTTTGTAGACTAAAGTGTGTTATCATCTTTTATGGATTTTTATGGCATGAGCTTACTTGTGATATCTCTTAGCCTACACTTTTATCATTATGATTTGTGCTAGATATGTTTTAAGAAATGTGTAGGATTTACATATTTTCACAAATGGCCATTTACGTCATTATTTGTCAAGAAAGGCATAAATTATCGAGGCACGTTTACTTGTTATTATTTACTCTTATAGACTCGATATATGTATTGCCATGTGCCTATGTGCTTGTTTTTCATAGTATTTCATACAAGTGCCATTAAGAGAATTTTTAGATTTTTTGAAAGGCACTATTCGATATTTGATTGCACATATTTGCCGTATCAACTCTTGTTCAAATACTTCTTTTAAATAAGGTCTCAACTATATGCTTTCGGATTTTCAAATTTCAAAAGAGACCTTTTGTAGCTTTCTTAAGCTTATTTGAACTTGCATGATTTATTAGACTCTTGATGATATTCTAAATGCATAGTATGTGTTTCTTGGTCTATATATAGTGTCTATTTCTACTATGCAAGATATTTTGTGATTGAGGCATGTTTTTACACTTGGACTATTTTTTCTTGCTTATATAAGCGATGCCGGTAATGAGTTTGTTAAGTTGTGTAGATGAGAAATGAAGTACTCCAAATATTAGTTACCTCAAAATATTTGGATGTAAATGTTCTATTATGAACACCTTAGATCAATTGGATGGCCTATGATGATAGTCATGAAGAAGACAAAAAGGGTATTCCGGAACAAACTCGATGACCAAGGCAACATTGGTCGAACTAAGGCGAGGTTAGTAGCTCGAAGGTATTTTCAAGAAGAAGGTAATTAATTTTGTTGTAACATTTGCACTCATAGCACATTTAGTAGCTATTTGCATTTTACTTGCCCATTCTTGTTTTAAAGAAAATTTCAAGCTTTACCAAATGGATGTTAAATTCAACTTCCTAAATGGTATTATTCAAGAAGAAGTCTATGTAAAACAACCTCCGGGGTTTGAAAATTTTTCTAGGCCTAATGATGTTTATAAACTTAAAAAGGCTTTGTATGGTTTAAAACAAGCACCCCGTGCATGGTATGATAGACTTAGCTCTTTTCTTTTGCAAAATGGTTTTACAAGAGGTAAAGTTGATACTACACTCTTTGTTTTTGAAAAAGGGCAAGATTGTTTACTTGTGCAAATTTATGTTGATGATATTATCTTTGGTGCTACTAATGAATCTTTGTGCAAGAAATTCTCCAAGTTAATGCAAGGTGAATTCGAGATGAGTATGATGGGGGAGCTAAACTTCTTCCTTGGACTTCAAATTAAGCAATGCCAAGAAGGTATTTATATTTCGCAATCAAAGTATACAAAAGAACTTTTGAAGAAGTTCGGCATTGAAGAAGGAAGAACCGTCTCGACTCCTATGGCAACCAATGTCAAAATTGACAAAGATGAAAAAGGCAAGTCGGTTGATGAATCCAAGTATCGAGGTATGTTTTCTTGTATTATTCCTATAGACTCGACATTCCATATGCCTTATGTCTATATGCTCGACTTCAAAAACTATCCCAACGAATCTCATTAAAGTGCTATTAAAAGAAATTTTCAAATATTTGAAAGGCACTTCTTCTTATGACTTGTTGTATCCAAAGATTTAAATCGTTCTTATTTTTTTTTCGGGATAACAAGTTTGGTATCTATTATACGGTTATTCGTATTCAAAATTTGGTTCGTCATAATCGAACTAAACATATTGAGATTCGAAAAACTTTCTAAGGGATTGCGTTTTTAACAAAAACTTGAGATGTGTTTAATTCCGTCTCAAGGATAACTTGCGGACATTTGTTCATTTACCGCCGAGTATTTTACCTCATTTCGAGCTTGATTATGACATAATGTATATTGAATGAGGTCTACGTTTGCATTTTGCACGTTTTTAAAACTTAGGGGCGAAAAATTGGATTTTTGGTTGAAAATTCGGATTTTGGAAATTTTTCAACACAGTGGGCTGAAATGGTTGAGGGCAACCGGTCGCCCTCAACCTCGACCGGTCGCCCTCAACCTCGACCGGTCGCCCTAAGCAAAATCTTGGATTAAAATGGTTCTGTCTTCAGCATTCGCAAGTTTAACTTCTTTTGGCCATTTTTCGTCCCCTTTGCAAATTTCACACACAATTCACTTCAAATGAATTTTGATGCATGAATTATATATTTTGGGGATTATCTAGCTCGACTATCATCATCATTGCTCGTCTTTACAGATTGAATGGTAAGAATTTCACTATCTTTAGCTCAATTGGGTTGAACCCTTGAGTTTGTGGCTTATATGTATTTTTCTTGATGTGATTCATATATGTTTGTGATGAGCTTATTGATTGTTGATGAATGATATATGTTATATTGCATTTGGTGATGAAAACTTGGTTTGATTTCATTTACAAGGGCTATATATATCTCTTTCAATTTTTTACGCCCGCCAAGTGTTCGATAAAACGTTTCAATGAAAAATTCATCACCTACATGATTCTCTCGTTTTCAAAAGGCTTATATAATTATGGAGATCATGTTTTGCTTATCAAATAAGTTTTCATAAACCTCTACAAGTCGTATGATTCGACTTTTTCCTCCTATTTGGTCTATAAGCTTCAATGTTCAAATAGCTCGATACATCGGTTTAGTTGCGCACTTTGATATGAATATATGATGTATTTATCTTGCTAACATTCTTTTTGATGATTACAAAGGGGGAGAAATAGGTTATAATCTCTTTAGCTCAAAGAAGCTAAGAAAAGCTTAACGAAAAGAAGTCATGTTGTGGCTATTGAAAGTCATATGTTGTGGATCATATTTTGTCCACTCTTGGGGGAGCTTTTAAGTTTTGATACTTAAGCTCAATATTGAAAAGCTAAGCTTTTAGCTTTTGATTTAGTTCTTCTTTATAACTCTTGTTGTGCATGTTGATAGGGGCATTTTCTATATGTGTTTGAATATCTCTACTCCCATCCTTGTGTTTTTATTGCATGGAATGTTGTCGCTCACAACGGATAGTTCTCTTTAACCGGTAAAATTATTTTGTTTTCAAAATCGACCTCGTTAAAATTGTTTTGGTTTGTAATCATCAAAAAGGGGGAGATTGTTTGATAAATGGTTTTATCATGATTTTGATGATTTTGATTTTACACCAAAACAATGTTTTTAAAGGTTGTCCAAATACTCCTAAATGTTTTAAAAGGGTTTTAATATTCTTCAGAGTATTTCATCAAGTTTATTTTCGATAAAAATTGGACAACACATTTAATGTTTTTAAAACAATAAGTTTTTACATTGAAACTATGTTGTCCTAATACTCCCAATTGATCTAAAATGTTTCTACTAATTTTTGGAGTATTTATTGGAATTTATATCGGACAACACTTTTTGTGTATATGTTTTATTTCTTCTAAACTATTTCTAATGTTGTCCTAAATACTCCCAATCGGTTTAAAATGTTTTTACGAATTTTTTGGAGTATTTCTTGAGGTTTATTTTTGATAAAAATCGGACAACTTGTCATTGAGGAGGTCGACCAGGTCGACCGGCGGCGACCCGTACACAGGAACAAGTTTCGTGAAACAAACTTGAGAACTCTCAAAATTGTTCATTCTGCAACCGGTTGCACATAGGCTCGACCGGCCGAGGTGCACTTCGACCGGTCGCCCTGTGTTAATTTGGTGCTATATGTTTCAAACTCTATTTCTGTGCGACCGGTCGCCCTTTAGTTTGACAGCAAAAATATAACCGTTGTGCAGCAGACCATTCTTCCTTAAAATGTGGGATTGTTCTATAATCGATTTTTGTATCCTTATGAGACAACCATATTTATTTTAATCTCTTTGTCTTATTTGTAGACAAAAGAAAACATGGAGAGCCCATGAAGGAGCCTATGTTGGAGGAGCCTTTGGAGGAGCCTTTGGAGGAGCCTATGTTGGAATTCAAATTTGAAGGCTCTCCTATAAATAGATGAAAGCTTGAGGGATCAAATACAAGACTTGATACAAACAACAAGAGATATCACAAGCACATAATCTTTGTTATTCATTTCAACATTCTTGTTGTAATAGCCTTTAAGTACTATCACTTTCACATCTTGAGGTCTAGGCTTTCATTCTTGATTACACTTGCACTTTTGAGTTGTAATATTTTTCAAAGTGTAATCTTGATTGTAATTCATCAACCAAACACAAGATATCCTTGTGAGTATTCTTGTGGTAAGAATACACTTGGGTGATCTAGGTGATAGGTATTTCAAGAGTGTGGTGCTCTTGAGGTGTTGAAGAATTTGGTATTCTTCAAGATTGAAGATTGTGGTGATCTTCAAAGGTGCCGTTGAAGGAAGATTGTGGTAATCTTCAAAGGGAGATTGTGGTAATCTCCAAAGGTGGTGTTGGAGAGTTCGGTGCTCTTCAAGACGGAAGATTGTGGTAATCTTCAAAGGGAGATTGTGGTAATCTCCAAAGGTGTTGTTGAAAAAGAGTGTGGTGCTCTTCTTCAGGTGTTGTAAGTTGAATTTGTATTAATTTTGGTAATTAATAAAATTCTTTTTCTTTTTGAAATCCATCCCTGGGATATCTTTGGGGTGGTAGAGATTAGGCCCTAGGTGGGTTGAACCTCTTTAAATCGACGTGTGTTGTTTATATTCCGCACCTTTATTATTGTATTTGAGCATTCGGTTTTAAAAAGAGGGCGAAATCGAAAAGATGGAGATAATCTATTCACCCCCCCTCTAGATTATCGTAGCCGCTTGGACTTACAAATTGATAATCGAATTAAGGATAGAAAAGATTGTATTTTAGGAGCCGCACAAGGTAATTTGATTTACAACAAATTTATGTTCACAGTTTATCCTAAGTTCGGATTGAGTTTAACAACCAAGAACTTAGACCAAGTCTTAAGTTTCATACATAAATTTGAGAGATCGATTTAATGGACAAAGCGATAAGGTTTTTAGCATAACATATCTTGTAGGATATGCTTTAACCAATAGTCATCACAAAGATTTGACTATAAGAAAAAAGAATACATTGAAATTGATGATGTATTTTTCGATATCGGAAAGATTGAAGAAATAAAGTTTTCTGAAATCACTCCTTTAGAAAATTCTTGGGCTATTGACATAGCTAAAGGAAAACGACTTATTGGTTCCAAACCAACGTTAAGTCATCATAAATATTCAGGAGAACCCTCTAATAGAGAACTCCTAAAATCTATGTCTAAACGCATAGATCTATATTCTGAGAATTTTGAAAAAATGAAAAGAGTTCTTGGAGAAGAATAACTCTATGACACTTCCTGAGATTAAGTCTTTGATTGAAACTGTTCTCAATAATATTAGAAATCTTGAAAAAAGATTTGAATCTTTTGAAAAAAAAAGAAGAACTTTTGAAATCTGAGCATCTTGAGATTGTTGCTGGTAAGATTATTCAAAAAATCTCTGATAAAATTGATAATATCAGTAAAAAAGATCCTTTGGTCATTACAAAGGAAGAAGATACTGAAAAAACTATTGAAAAAATTGTTAGTTTTAAATATTCACCACCAAATCATTTTGTTGGTAATGAAGAATTAGGTTCATCAGGAAATCCAAACGCTTTAACTTGGCCTTTTCAACCTAAAAAATGAGTTTTTCTGAAAAACTTGAAACCTATTTTTGGAAACATATTCTTGACCATCAAGAAGATATTAATGGTTTAGATCCTATTCAAGAACTTGTTAAGTTAATGACTTTTGATGAGTCAGGAATTATACAACAACTTGAAGAAAAACCTTTTCTTAAAACACTTTTTAATCTTGAAAGTGATACAGAAAAATGTTTTGTTCAAACTGAAGAAAGAAACTGGGAAACTGACAATGATCAAGAAACCAGTGAGGATGAAAATCTAGATCAACCTCTAGGAAACTTTAGAATGAATAGACAACCTAAAGCAGAAGATGCTGATGCATCTACTTCAAGAGATAAAAAGAGAAAAACACCAGAAGGTGTAAATTGGTCAAAAGAGCAAAGCAAAACTCCTGATCAAAAAGGAGGACAGGTTCCTACACTCAATATAGATTGTGTAACCAAAGAATCTGAAAGAAGAAATTTGATTGACGCCTGGGCAAGAGATATTAGTCTACTTATTCAAACCAACCCAGAAGCTTATGAAGAACCAAATACTCTTCTTTTTACTCATGGAGCATAAAACAACGGTATTGCTCGGTCTATGGTAAAAATACCACTTGGATAACAATAGGAAAAACTTCTAATATGATTTTTGAAGAAGTCATTAATAGTTTTTACACTATGTTCCTTGGTATTAACTTAACAACCGAACTTGTTCGGAAAAATTAATCGAGCAAGATATTGCCCGAATCGATTAGCAAACATGATACTTTGTGATATTTGTTTACTAGATGATTTTACTTGCGATTATGAGAAAAATCTTTATAAACTTCCTCAGGATGAATATCCGTCTTTAGTTAGACAGTATATCAAAAAACTCCCTATTATAGGAGAGAGAGTTTTACAAGAATTTGAAAAACAAGCAACTGATGTAAAAATGTTTTCATTAGGTTTTGCAGTACGCATTGCCAAAAAAGAAATTGCATCAATTTGTGAGCTTTCTAATAAGCAAAAAAGTTTAAAACGTTTTAACAAAAAATGTTGTGATAAATTAATAGAAGAAAAATCTACAAATTATGGTTGTATTACTCCAAAGAAAAATTATTTTAAGAAAAAATACAAAAGAAAATATAAATGGAAAAAGAAAAGAAAAACATTTAAATCTGGAAAATATTTTAGAAAGAAAGTCATTTCTAAAAACGATTCTAAAGACAAGAGTAAATTTTGTCCTAAAGGAAAAAAGAATTGCAGATGCTGGATCTGCAGTGAGCAAGGACATTATGCTAATGAATGTCCTAATAGAAGAGATTACCCTAATAAGGTAAAACTTCTAAGTGAGGTTCTTGAATCATTTCCAGAGTTCGAACCAGTTGAAGAAATTTTTGACAATGAAACAGAAGTTTTCACTTTTGAAACTATCATTGAATCTGATGGAAATAATTCAGAGGATTCATCACAATCTTCAGATTGAAGAAGTTCCTTGGGAAAATTTAGGTTCTGATTTGGAACAAAATTGTATGGGAAACCGTACAAATCCAAATAGCATCTATATTAAAGGTCAGCTTAAATTCTCTGGATATAAGCTAATCAATTTACATTGTTATGTAGATACAGGTGCTAGCCTTTGCATAGCTAGTAAATATGTTATTCCTGAAGAACATTGGGAACAAGCACCTTACCCTATAAAGGTAAAAGTTGCGAATGGCGAAACAATTCTAATTAATAAAGTCGTAAAAGACATAAAAATTAGAATTGCGGGGAAATATTTCATATTCCAGCCATTTATCAACAAGAATCAGGTATTGACCTTATTCTTGGAAATAATTTCTGTCAATTATATGAACCCTTCATACAATTTACAGATAGAATAAGTTTTACTCTTGAGAACGAGCCTATTATTATTTCAAAAGTAAAGAAAGCTTTCTCAATTGGAAAACATGGTTTTCTTGAGTTTATGAAGAAGAATTCAAAAACTCAAAAACCTGAAGCTATTAATATTACTCCCGACAAAATAGAAGAAGTCCACAATTTTCAACAGGGGGGAGATGATATTAATATTAAAGAAGAAAAAATTTTCAATTTAAATTCGAAAAAATTTAGTATTATAGAACAACTACTTGACAAAGTTTGTTCTGAAAATCCTATCGATCCCATTAAGTCTAAACAATGGATGAGAGCATCCATAAAGCTCTTAGATCCCACGAAAATAGTCAGGGTTAAACCCATGATTTATAGTCCAAAAGATAGAGAAGAATTTACTAAACAAATAGGTGAGCTCCTAGAATTAAAACTTATCACACCTAGTAAATCTCCTCATATGTCTCCAGCTTTCCTAGTTGAAAACGAGGCAGAAAAAAGAAGAGGAAAAAAGAGAATGGTAGTCAACTATAAAGCAATAAATGTTGCTACTATAGGAGATAGCCATAATCTTCCTAACAAAGATGAACTATTAACTCTCATTAGGGGAAAAAAGATTTTTAGTTCATTTGATTGTAAGTCTGGTTTTTGGCAAGTATTGTTAGATGAAGAATCAAAACCGCTAACAGCTTTTACTGATGGACTCTTTCAATGGAACGTCGTTCCATTCGGATTAAAACAAGCACCGGCTATTTTTTTCGAGACATATGCAAAATGCATTACGAGGATTTGAAAAATTCTCATTTGTGTTTATGTTGATGACATTCTTGTTTTTAGTATAAATGAGAATGAGCACTTTAAGCATGTTGCTCTTTGTGTTAAAAAGAATAGAACAATTAGGCATTATTCTTTCTAAGAAAAAAAAGCCCAACTGTTTAAAACAAAGATTAATTTCTTAGGCTTAGAAATCGAGGAAGGAACACATTGTCCTCAAAATCATATTTTGGAGCATTTACATAAATTTCCGATCAATCTGCAGGATAAAAAACAACTTCGAGAGATTTTTAGGAGTCTTAACTTATCTTTGAAAGTTATATTCCTAGACTAGTTTGAAATAAGAAAGCCTTTGCGAAAAGCTCAAAAATGATCATATTTGGAATTGGACCAATTCTGATACAGATTATATTGGAAAGATAAAAAAGAAATTAGTACAATTTCCTAAACTTTATCATCCTAATCCCGATGATCAACTGATCATCGAAACAGATGCCTCAGATTCTTTCTGGGGAGGTGTATTAAAGGCTAAAGTACAAAATACTTTAGAAGAAAAATTTGCAGTATATACTTAGCTTCAAAGCAGCGAGAATTAAATTATCATAGCAATGAAAAGGAGTATTTATCGAGTTTGAGAGTCATTAAAAATTCTCAAAGATATTTAACTCCGATTAAGTTTATTGTTCGCACTGACAATAAAAACTTCACATATTTCTTGAAACTAAAAATTACAGGAGATTACAAACAAGGAAGACTTGTTAGATGGCAAATGTGGTTTTCACATTATGAATTTGATGTAGAACATATTGCAGGAAATAAAAATGTTCTTGCTGACTGTTTAACCCGTGAATTTGTTACATGATTGCGGGAACAATTCCGCTTAGAGGAAATAAATTAGGGCCTAAAACCCGGAACTAATTGTTCTTATCAAGAATCTACTGACTATTCAAAAATAGCGGATGGATGAAATCGGACAACTTCGCCTCAAAAAGAAGGTTCTTGAAACCGAATTGCGCTTTATCTGCAAAACTGGAATTACTCGAGTCTTCACTGAGCGAGAACAAAAGGTTAATTTCAACCTCACTTGTAGCAATACCGCAAATCATGAATCTAGTCCGGAACTACGGTCTCCTAAAAGACTTACCAAATCCTGTTATCCCCGTTACTTTGGGAAAAAGTAAAGTTAGGTACAAACCTCACCAAAGTTGGCTATTCCAACAAAACTTATTACTCCGGAAGATTTTGTTCTTGGGTTACGCCCGGAACATCTTCCATTGGAATTGGGATTCAACACCCAAGTCAAAAATCTAAATCTCATGATTTAGTTTTCTCGAAAGAGAAAAAGGAGATTCCAACTCCGCAAAATTATTATGTAATATTTAATGGACCAAATCCAGGAATATATACATCTTGGGCCAAGGCCTCATTTGCTATAAAAGGATTTAATGTTGTTCATAAAAAATTCAAATCCTTTGCGAGAAGCTTAAAATGAAGCTAATTGCTTTACCACTCACTGCTGATCGCTTCCATTAGAAATCATTTCTGAACAAGAGACTCTTAAGCCGAAAACATTTTCTGATGCGCTTAAGAAATCTCCAGAAAAAATGAAAACTTTGGGAAGAATTTATTCAATTCCCAAAGAACCAAACTTTGAAAACAAAGAAAAATTTAATCTCTCAAATCGAGATTTCATTGAAATCTTTGCCAAAGACGAAAGGTCGGTACAAAATCTCTACTTGAGGAAAGATTTTTCACCACCGATAAAAAGATATCACTATTTCAATTTTATTGAAGGAAGCGAGATCGAATCGTTTACAAGGCTTTTAATTGTGGACTAGTTAAAAATATTTATCCTTCAAAAATTTATTGGAGGTTAAGGAATTTCTGAAGAATTCAAGAAAGCCATCAAGACTTTCTTAACAAAAGTCCTTAAACAAGCGGATCGAAATATCTTCATAAGAATCTCAAGTACAATATGTGTGACTGGATGAAGAAGAACAATTTATGAGTCCTTATCATTATATCGAAATCGGTATAGCTAGGGGAGCAAGCAAGTTACCATCCCTCCGAACAGGATGGAAACGACGGTCTTTTGTGCAAAGACAGGACCTCATTCCTCTTCGTGTTAGAGGTTTGGAAAAAGTGATTAACAAATTGCTAAAATTAAATGATGAAAGCAATACTAAAGTTAATTACTGTAAAGAAAAGGTTATCATGTGCTCATGGTCACCAAAAATTATTTCTGAAAAAGACATTGAAACTATCCTTTGGTTTGAAGAAAAATTCAACAAAGGGCAAATTCACATGGGCAACGGGTCCCTTACTCTTGCATGCCAGCTACTCCGCAAAAAACTACAAAGACATGAATGTAATTTTTGTCGACATAAAAAAGAGAAAGAAGAGGCTGACAGCAAAATAAACAATGAAGATTCTCTGTCCACTGTCTCAAAAGAGGACGAAGACATGTGAACCAACAGCTCACATGGGTGGGCTCGGATAAAAAGAGGACAAAGACATGTGAACTAATAATTCACATTGGGTGGGCTCGGATAAAAGGAAGACAACGACATGTGAACTAACAGCTCACATGGGAGGTCGAATAACAATCGTCATGCATGACGTTTTGTAAAGAGAATTGAAGTATCCTTCATCTATAAAAGGACTTCATAGTTTAGGTAGAGGGCATCTCGAATTCACACACGTAATGCCAACCTCACCTTGTATCTTTCCTTTCAATATGTGTAGCTAAGAAAAGCCTTGGGCGGATAGAAATCGGGGAACTTTTCCTTATGGAGAAGAACTCTTGATCCTTGTAATATATTTCTTTGAATAAAAGTTGTTTTTCATCTACCAAATGTCCATTTTACTTCTGCAAATACATCTGAATAGTCCAAATTTAGGGAAAGTAGCACAGGCAGGAGGCCGCCGCGAATAGTACTGTCTCGGATTGATGAAAACGCAGAAGAAATAAAGAGACAAAAGGAGCGCTGAAAATAGAAGAAATATAATCAAGGTATAAGATGTTCTAATCTTGGAAAAATTTATCCAGAATTTCTATCTGTTCGTATTTTTTTAATTATTAATTAAAACCAAATCAAATTACACTAACATCACCATGTATTCTGGTAATAGCAAGATTTTTTGCTGTAAAAGCAAAAAAAAAAAACCCCACTTGGGTGCCACCCAAGTGGGTGTCATCGAATCAACCGGGCAGAAGACTAAAGCAAATCTCAGGTTAGTAATGTTCTATTGACCCTGCACCAAATTGTATGCAGTAAGACTCAAAAAGTCATCATAGCAAGTGGCATCTTTTCTTTGTTGAAATCAACAAGTTTAGTATATAATATATTTATATCAAAATGGTCACAGACTCACAGGTCCTCAAAAAATCAAAAAAGAAAAGAAAAGAATATATTTTTTAAAAGATTAAATAAAATAAGATAAAGATAAAGAAGAAAAATTAAATAGAAGTATAGTGTGACAAAGATACAGGGCCTATATCAGAAATGACCCATGACAGAAATTATTATTAAATTTCAAGAAAAGTCTGAAATCATTAGCCCAGATCTAATCTGGCAAAGCGTTTGGACACCAACATTCCACCTTCATCCTCATTAAAATTTTCTCCTCAATTTTATTTATCAGTTTTCTCCTATTGGTATATATTAGGTTTGCTTTTCCTTAATTTCCTGCATATGGTCTCACCCCCTTTTTGTATCTCAACCCTCATAGTTCTTATTACCTTATTATGAGAGTTCCATTATTATAGGACATACAAAACACACACACACACACAGTGTTCATCTCTTTTCCCCTGTTCTCTTCAATAAAAAGCCTTATGATGCAGTTTCTGCTATGGGTTACTGAAATATGAAGCCTCATTGATGGTTCTTGGACTTGGGCTGTCGTTCAACTAATTCTTGAAATACCTATTCGCAGAGATCTGGGTTGTTGGCCTTTAAAAATCTTGTCTTTATCTGGAACACAAATATTTTGGGAGCTGAAATAGATCCGAAAAAGATTCCATTTTGGGATTCTTGTTTTCTAGCCATTTTTTTGTTATTTTTGGCTCAAATATATGATCTTGGTTGTTCTACTGTTTCTTTGATTTCCCCCTTTACATTTTAGGCTTTTTGTCTTTTTTGGGTTCAGAGTGTTATTTCAAAATCTATATTGATGGTTAAAAGCAAAATGTTTGGAGGTAATGGGGTTTTTTACCCTATTGTTGGTTTTGCATCATGTGTGGCTTTTATATACTTGTCTTTTGGGGACTTGTGGATTAATATCCATAGTGATGTGAAACTGAGTTTTGTTGAGAGGAATGGGACTCAGTTCATAGTAGATGGTAGACCTTTCTATTTTAATGGGTGGAATTCTTATTGGATGATGGACCATGCTGTAGATGATTCTAGCAAACATAAGATCAGAACAATGCTGCAAACTGGTGCCAAAATGGGCCTTACTGTTTGCAGAACTTGGGCTTTCAATGATGGTGATTACAATGCTCTCCAAATTTCCCCCGGTCGATTTGATGAAAGAGTATTTAGAGTAAGAAGAGAAGTTTTTTTTTTTTTTGTCTGTATGATTCTTGAAATAGTGTTTCATTTGATGTTAGTGTTGATCTTTTCTTGCTAATTATTCGTCGTCGAATTCGTTAGGCTATAGTTTAATTCTTTTATGGAGCTGAATTCTTGCTATTTTTGTTCTTTAAGCCTACTTGAAAAGTTCCTTATTTAGGTGAAGTTGAAGAAAATAAAAACAAAATCTGGAATTAATTGATCATTATCTAGAATTAGTTGATACCATGATAGTTTCCTCCTTTTACCAATTGTTTCATTTGTTTTTAACCAATCATTAATGGTAATGGCCCACTAAATATTGAATGTGTTGGTTTTCTTTCTGTTTTATGCATTATAATTCTGTTCTTATTTGTCCAGCTGAGATTGTTATTTATCACTGTTATCCTTGATGAATAATCCGATTTAAAGATCCCGTGTACTATTCCAGGCGTTGGATCATGTTATTGCAGAATCAAGGCGAAATGGGATAAGGCTAATACTATGTTTGGTTAATAACTTGCAAGCATATGGTGGAAAGACTCAATATGTTAAGTGGGCGTGGGAAGAAGGTGTTGGTTTAAGTTCTTCTAACGATTCGTTCTTTTATGACCCATCGATACGCCACTATTTCAAGAATTATGTTAAGGTAATTTTGATCAACTATTTACTAGCAACTTTTTATTCAAAACTTTAACAAGATTTATTTTGTATTGCTGTGAAGCGTGCGATGTAGTTTACATCATATTTATCAGACTTTTGGATTTCCTTTCCAAAATTAGGAATATAAACACTGCTGTATTCATACTTACATCATATAGCCTGCCATTTTTGAATACTATATTTCTATCCATATCATTAATTGCTAAGTTTCTTTTACCAAATGTACAACTTTTGAAGCACAAAAAAATGTTGTGTTGGCCTCCAAGATGCCAGCGTTAGCAAAGCTGATTGAGAAAGGATTTATCAAAATTGGATCTTTGATGTGAAACAGTTTTATTTTTTGGTACATAAATTACTGCCGGCCATCAATTCAGTGTGGTAAATTTGGGGAAGGTAAATAATGAATTATCCTGCATCCTGATTTTGTTTGGTATCATCGAGTTGACAAATTTCTCCTTTGTTTTTTTTTCTCCTTTTTCCTTTCATGAAGGTTCTAAGTAAGAGAGAGACATAGATGGAAAATTTAAAGAACAATAGGTTTTATTATGAGGTAAGCTGATAAATCCATGATAACCGATGTTGAATCTGTAATCAATTTCTTATCTTTATCCTTTTCTCTTTACAATTTATAACCTCAAACTGACTAAATCCATTGAGATCCAAACTCATGCACGTGTCATTAAACCATTATAAGGAAATTTCATAAGATACCATCAATGGCAATGCCAAAACTTTGGAACTCTTAGATGCTTATCGACTGGAGATACTGAAAGAGTTAAGTTACTTATAAGGGATGATTACAAAAGTTACCGTAAGGTTTTGCCTAATTATAAAATACTCCAGTTATCTTTCAAAATTACAAATACCGCATTGAGGTTTGTATTTACCTAACAAATATCACCCTCTAGAGGCCTCTTGAGGGTCCACTTTTGTAAGCTAAAAACAAATGTCAAGGGAGCATTTGTTTATTCAAAAGATAACTGAGTTTTTTTTTGTACTCAGGGCAGTTTTTGTAATTAACCCTATCTATAATGGCTTATTAAGTTTCTACTTGATGCCTCAAACCATATTTTAAGCCTGTTGTCTGTTCATAAATATTTACTGAGAAAAGAGGTTAGTTCTCAGAAAAAAGCACTAATGGGGAAATATGATAAAAGGACAATTTTATCAATAGTACTCCATTCTAGAACTGTTTTTGACAACGCGAGTTCCTAAAAACATTTTCATTCCCTCCTTTCCAGAAATTTTCAAGTTGTTATTTAGACATTCCAAATTAATTCCCAGCTTCATAATAGAATCTATTCTTTTAATAATGTCTTGCGGACTATTTTTATGAGGTAAGAAATTCTAGTTTTTCCAAGATCAATCTAAATAATCAATCAAGCAACACTATGACATTAGAGACAGTGATGGCAGTTTGTGCTTCTGCTATGAATACTTGCATTCTATCCTATTGATGGTTATTGTAATTTAGTCTTGCAAAGTTTTGTGAAATTTCAGTGTGTGCACAAAAGTATGTTATATGTACCTTCGTTTTAGATTACTTGAATATTGCCGTCCCTTGTTGTGATGTAATAATAGCATATTAAATAGTTCCATTATTTTTTTTCCCGATAAATATGGTCCCATACTTTAAGTTTTACTTCAAAAGCAGGTCATATCCTTCCTTAATTATTCTCAAGCTTCTAATCAACAATGTGATTGCGGGTATTATATATCCTGTGTTATCTGTTCGTTGGAATGTATCATTCAGAAATAGAATTGTCTAAATTTTTTATATCAATGAATTTGGAAAAACAAATTGAGAAAGTGGCATGTCTCGCCACCCACCCACCCACGCACGTACGCATATCTTTCCTCTTTCTATTGTTTCTTATTGAAACAAACCACTAAGCTTTCTAATTTCTTTCTTTCTGTCGTTTTTTATTTTTTTATATTTAATACCTTCAGTTTTATTACTCCTAATTGTCTCAATCGGTAAACAGGAAGTCTTAGCTCCCCCTGTTTTCTTTTGTGGTTTTCATTTTTGGTGGAAGTAATTCGTCGGAAAATACATTTTTTGTTATCACCTTCATTTCCATTGAAGTTTCTTCGATGGCATTTATTATTTTTTCTATTTTCTTATTCTGGCAGACTGTTCTAACACGAAAGAACACATTAACTGGAGTTGAGTATAGGGATGATCCAACTATCTTCGCCTGGGAGTTAATCAACGAACCCCGCTGTATAACTGATAAATCTGGTGATACGCTGCAGGTAAATATCAAATTTCATATCCTAGTAAGAACTCTTAGAATTTATGTGCCGAGACAAGTAGACAACTCATACTAGTATTGAAGGTTACTTAATTTCTGAACTTCTTTAAACTCAATTTTGTTGCAATATTCTGCATGTCACGGGAGTATGCCAGTTGTTTTATTTCTCCAGTAAAATTTATTTGTCGGTTATGGTAAATTTTGTCTTTTAATAATGACAACCAAGAACAATGGTAAGACAGGATCTACATGGTACAACGATAAATTTTTGAGGAAATTATATTTTACCCTCCAAACTATACGTGTTTTTCGACTCTGCCCATTAACGTTGGAATATTTGAGGAATATTCCATCATATGGGCCTATGGCCTGTATACAAGGTCATAATTGTCTTTGTCTCAAGTTTTTATGCGCATGCGACGGAATATTTCCTAACATTCCACCGGCGATGGTCTGGAGATGGGCAGAAAAATCGTGTAGTTGAGATGGATAAAGTAGAATAAAAGAAAGTTCAGTAGTTGAAGTCGAAAACCACACATAGTTTGGGGGGTAAAATATAATTTCCTCTAAATTTTTGATGTTCCTCTCTTGATTGAGTCTATAAAGGTCATATTTGTTATCTTTCAATCTAGAAACATTAATTACTTCTTATATTGCAAGAGATTCTTCTTACATCATTATGATTTGGCCAAGATATAACTGTTTCTCATGTAACTGCAGGATTGGATAGAAGAAATGTCGACTTTCGTGAAATCAATTGACAGGAACCATTTGCTAACGGTTGGCCTTGAAGGATTTTACGGACCTAAAAGTCCTAAAAGATTAACTGTCAATCCTGAGTTCTGGGCATCTGATATTGGAACTGATTTCATTCGCAATTCAAAGATCTCAACTGTTGATTTTGCATCAGTTCATATTTACCCTGATCATTGGTGAGCTGTTCTATAATTTCACTGAATTTTTAATGTAGTTATCGTGTAATTTGTCCTTTCATTTGCCTACATGATTTATCTGATATTCAGAATAAGAAGACAAATCTGAAGTCCAGATGCACCATTTCACAAACCTTAGAGAGTGTACAAATAAAACAAGAGAAAAAGGAAAAGAAAAGGGATAATTACAAATATTACCCTTAATGTTTAACCTAAAAACAAGAAAACCGATTTATCTATTAAAATCACAAGTACTCCTTAACATTTGTTTCTATTTTACAAATTGCATCTATTGAGGGGGTATTTGTAAAACAAATGCAAACCTCAAGTGGCTATTTGACTATTTGTAATGTTGAAATATAACATGATCTTTTTGTAGGGATAATTACAAAAAACCCCTTGATGTTCATGCTATTTACAAAAAAAAAAAAATCCAGAGATTTTTGAAAATTACAAAACTCCCTTGAGGTTTGATTCCGTCTTACATTTTCCTTCTTTATAAGCAAAAAACATTTCAAAATCCTCCTTTTATAGAAATATTAGAGTTACACCCTTGTTTTTAAAACAGATTCAAATCTCAACAGTTTTTTCGTAATTTTCATACACATCTAGGTCTTTTTGTAATTAGGTTAAATCTCAGGGTAGTTTTTGTAATTTAGCCCTTGAAATACATATGAAGAACAGAGCAAGTTGAGAATGTAATAATTTTGCCATGTATAAGTGCTTGCCCTGTTGTTCAATTTTCACCAAAATCCATCTTGCTTTTGATCTAAGTTCTACAAATAAAAACCTCTAAGAGCATTGTGGTTTTCCTTAGCAAGACCGAATAATACACATCATTCTCTTTTTGTGCTAAACATTCAATATATCTTCTTCGATCCTTTTGGCAGGACTCATAACCCAGACTTCGAGTACAAATTAAAATTCGTCTCCAAGTGGATGCTATCTCACATTGAAGACGGCGACAAAGAACTGAAAAAGCCTGTAATGTTCACCGAATTCGGATTATCTACCGAGAACAAGGATTTCACGCCTGCCCAACGAGAGAAATTCTACAAAGTCATTCTCGATATTATTTACAAATCCGCCATAAGAAACAAATCTGGTGCTGGATCTTTAGTCTGGCAGTTTTTGGTCGAAGGGATGGAAGAAATTAACGATGATTTTGGAATTGTTCCGTGGAAAAGGGCGTCGACATATCAGCTCTTTACAGAACAGTCGTGCAGGCTCGCAAGAATTCAAGGAGCTCTTCCTACACAAATGGATTATTTGAGAAAATTATGCACACGAAGACGGTAAAGCAACATATATTATATATATACTCTGTTAGATGAAACTCGAAATTTCTCTTTAGGGGTATATTTGTTTGCGTCTTTTGTTTGTTTTTCACTGTCTCGAACGGGAGAACTTCGATTAATTGTTGTCACACGTATAGGTGTATAATTTTGTTCAATGAAACGTATGTGCCGATATTTTTTTTTTTGCTGCACAAGTCTCAGTATCTGTTCTGAAATGCATTTAAATGGATCTTGTTCAAAGAATAATAAAAAGATCAATGATCAAGAGCAGCTGAATTTATTTTTGCTCAACTCTCATTGCCATATATGTTTGGTGTATTTGTTTGCAAAAGAAAAAGAAAAAAAAAAAGAAAAACAGAATTATCTTATTATAGTGAAGAAAATTGTTGATTTGGCAATTTGGGCTAAGTCAAAATGTGAGGGCTTTAGGTTGAGGACAGAAGAAACTGTTGTGCTCATGTCATGTTTGATTTGCTGAAGTTGTTTATCATATACTTTTGGCCACTTATCTGTTTGGCTTTGGCTGACCTTTTCTAGGTATCTTATTTTCTTTAGGATAAGTTACAAAAACTTTCCTGAGGTTTGGGCTAATTAAAAAAAAGACCTGACGTTTTTTAAAATTACAAAAAACCCTTTTAAAGTTTGATTTTGTGTTAAAATTAAGATGATAAATGTAATATTTTTATAAATCTTATCAAGAGAAAAAATGTAAGACATAATTAAACTTCAAGGGGTCTTTTTGTAAATTTAGAAAACCTTTTTTTTTTGTATAATTAGTCCAAACCAAACCTCAGTTTTTTTTTCTCTCTGTAATTATCCCAATTTTCTTTAGGATAAATTACAAAATACTACAATTGAGAGTCTAATCTAATTATGGAAAAAAATATTGTTTTCTTTCAACTTAAAAAAATATATCATTGACATACGTTTCTAATTCACAAATTGCATTGATTGAGGGGGTATTTGTAAAACAAAAATTGGAAACAAATATATATATATATATATATATATATTTTTTTTGTAATTAGACAAAATAGAGTTTGTTAACACACTCTGGAGACAACTTCATCATGCCTGCAAATCCAACACTAATAAAAATAAAACTGATTCGACAATGATTTGTAGCATTCTAGGCAAAAACTTATGTAAGACGGTCGCACAGTGTGGCGGATGATACTTTTAGTATAAATATGATGTTTTGTCTAAATATACTAAAAGTAAGTGTATTCATACAAAGTATCACATTTTACGCTAAAATATGACTTTTTACCTTAAAAGTGTAATTCGTTGCATCGTGCGACCGTCTTACAAGATACCTACTCTTCTGAGAATACTTTGTTGTTGTCAATAACAATAAATTTTCGTTATTTCTTTTCTTTATTGAGAGGAAGTTTTTGTTATTTCATGTCAACTTACTTGAACAGAAGGTTAAGTACAAAGCAACAAACTCCTATATTAAAAAAATCATAATGTACTATTTTTAGAGAGAGTTAAAAGGGAGCTTTTTAATGCTTCTAGATTTAAGACGTACTAACTACTACATCATTTTTTTCTTTACCCAAAAGCTGAAATTCCTAAAAAGAAAGTCAATAAGGAGCAGATGGATGAATAACACATTAGTTGAGAACTACTGCTAACTGATGCATATAGCACCAAAGAGACAATGTCCTATCTGTTATTTTAACACATAAACAAACATTTTGTATAATCTACATAGAAAATACTACCCACATACTAGTAGGGGTGTCAATTTGGGTCATTGGGGCGGATTCGTATTTGGTTTCAAATTGATTTCAGATTATGTTCAAAATACATCTAAAATTAAGTAAAACATAAAATAACTACGTTTTAGACAAATTGATATCTACGTGTCAGATTCGTGTTAGTACTCGTGTCCGTGTTTCTCTCAGTAACTTCAGGTCGGATCGGTGGGCGAGCCACCCTTAAGCTCAGCCCCAAACTTTTTGTTTATATCATTTACTACCTATATATATATATGTATTATATTTTGACCCCCACAATCTGTTGGTAAAATTTATTATGAGTCACATGGTCCATGAATTTTAGCAAGTTAAATTAGAAACTTTGTGGGGCTTATGTATTCTTATTATTATATTAAAAATAATTTTTCCTCATTTTCTATTCATAAAATGGAATAAATAAATGAATTTCTTAATTATTATTTGCTAATGTACATTAAAAATCAAATTACAATTTTCTTATTATATTGCAAATGATTCTGGTAATATGCAAGGAGAAATTCTAAGTTTAATTGATTAAGGATTTAATGACAAATTTTATATATTAACTAATGAGTATTAATGTATTTTTTATGCTAATGTAATATATTTAAACTTTATATCTTGTGTATATATATGTGTGGTAAATGATCGGCTTTTTTTTTTCTATTGGTCCCCCCTTAGTACAAACTTCACTCTTTGCAGGATCGGGATACCCTACATACGAGAAAATGTTTCAATAATATATTTTAGAATATGAGTAAACCATACACATTTCCAACTAAACTTGTAGACATACACTTAGCTCGGGATACCTTTCGACACTCAAGTCAATATATAACTTGTGAGATTGAAGTGGTGAAAAATATTAAATACTCCGGGGTCATATCACACATATGATGCATAGACCATCTAGGACTTCATAATCTTTGAGATATCCTCATGAACTTAGTATTTGGGCCTCGTATTGTAGATTCTATGTTATATATATTGTTGGTCCATGACCTATACTAATAAAGTAATAGACAATAAATAACAAGTCATTGTTATAAGCATAAATAATTATGGTGTGATCAAGAACGGACCACATAAAACTAAAGAAGCTGGTCGTTTATCCAAAGAGTGCACAAGTCAGCCAGCAATGAATTCAATCTTCAAACCTAAAAAAAAAAGTCAGAAATAAAGCTCAAATGCTATCTTGAAATTTATGCCATTGAACTATCAATCCTAATGCAGCCCCACACTCTTGAATATTTTTGTCATGATTTTGACAATTCTGCTGAGAAATTAAAAGTTGGATATTTCAAACACATGCATAGCATGCAGCATAGGTGTATTATGTATATTATATCAAAGTTTTTGATATTATTATTTATAATAATTTCATTCTTCTATTTATGATGGTAGAGTAGTCTTCATTTAGTTAGTTAGTTGGGCCGATGTACCAAGTACAGACAAAAATAGATTTGAGTTTTTCAAATATTGATCTAAAGAGTCAAATGTGTACCACCAAAAAGATTAATTAATTAATTAAAGATACATGTTTGAAAGCATCAATGAGAAAAAAAAATGAAGTGAAATGTTAAATGATTACTTTGTAACTGAGTGAATGGAAACACTACAATAAAAAAAATAGTTTACCTACAAAAAATCGTTGTAGGTAAATAATTATATACAAAATAAAAAAATATTGGTACTTACTTACAGTATTTCTATCGGTAAATTTAAAAAACTATCGGTGATTTATCAGTTATTTGTCGGTATAATTTGAGAAAAAATAATATTTTTTTATTCTATAGGTATTCTATTAATTTTTAAACTAAGCCTCAATAGCGAAAAATGGAATGAAATTTCAATATTGCCTTTTGTTTTAATTTGCTTGGTAGGTGAATCTCCTAAATCGGAATTGGAGAAAAAATAATGTCTTGTAGTTTTGATTCATTTAATTATTTCAATCTAATTTCCTGTACTATTTTTTACCAAGTCTGTTGAAATGACATATTGGACATTATTTAGCGCCTTGTTCATTAGCAAGAAAACAAAAAAGTACAGACAAAATGTTAGGTGCTAATGTCAAAAGATATGTACAATACTGTTTTTTTATCCTCCTAGCTAACTCTTTGAAATCAGTGAGAAATATCTACAATATTCCAACAAACAGCGCAATTAACTGCTGATTGAGATAATATTTCATGTCAATATATGGTCTGAAAATATATCACAACAATTAACACAGTGATGCATATAATATAGCAGATAGCTCACCAAAGTTCTTCAGTAATACTCTTGTATTTCCTCTATATATGACTGTTTTTATCCCTTTTTTTTTAAAAAAAAAACTTAGACATTGTAGATTCCCATTTCAGTTTATAGAAAGAGATTTGGATTAAAATTCAAAATATTTGTAATTTTGGTTTTTTTTTAAACCTACTACAATGATTTAAAGATATGGGAGTTGTTTAATTCATTGTATTAGGTGAATATGCCATCTTACTGAGCACCATATTTACATTGAAGGACACCAGTCCAACATCTTTTAATTTTTTGTCAATTTGGATTAATTAATGAGATCGAGTTCAAACAGACACATTGAGTAGCTATTTTTATTTTAGTTAGATCAATAATCATCAAATACACATAATCACATTGTGTAGCTATTTAGTTAAACTAAAATGTTAAGTAATATTAACATAACATTTAAACAATCGTATTAACTATTAAGCACAAATTAATTAATCTGAATTTTAAGTCTCATTATTATTATTCATCACTAATCCCATCATCCAATATATAGGGAGTGTTTGCAAAATTTAAAAACAAAATGTTTCTCAGATTAATTCTAAGCGCACACACACACACACAAAACAATATTGACTTGACTAGATTTTTCTCTTTGGCTCGATGGACATCACATGCTCGATCTGGTCCATTTGTCACCTTTAGAGAGAAGGAAAACAAAACTCGGAGCAATACAGTTGTCACCCGGATTATGATATTGTAAGCCCAAAAAATGCCGGACTTATTTGGTCCGACCCATTAGACCTGAAATGCCGGCCTGATCGACTCGACTTTTCATGTGTTGAGCTGGACTTGGGGCCGTAAAATAATGGGACGATGGAATTTTGTTCCATTCCGACCCAAATTTCTTTTTGACCCTACAAACTAACACCAGCCCGACCCATTTGACAGTTGAACAGAGCACCACTCATAGGGATGACAATTTCCTCCGAACCCGACGGAGGATTCAATACCCGACCCTAACGGAGGAGGGTATGGAGGGTAGTTTTGTACCCGATTAAATAAATGGGTACGTGGGTATGGGTATTTTCGGGTATGAGTATGGAGGTGGGTCTAGGTACATCCTACCCATACCCTACCCGATACCCGATTAATAATAATATTATATATATAATATATCTACATATATATTTATTTATAATATTTTATATATATTTTTTTTATTTATACAACTCTATTTATTTATATTTAAAGAAAATGATTTTTTTCCCAAGTCTCAACCAAAATCTACAAACCCACTAACACTTTTGTTTAATCCTTTTTAATATTTTGCTATATTTTTATAATATTTAGTTTGCTAATTCTTATTTGTATTCTTTTTTCCTTATTGTTTCCTTAAGAATTTAGTAAATATCAATATCTTTATTTAAATAACTCAAATTTCTCTTTAAAAAAAGAAATAACTTAAATTTGAAAAAAATACAATTGTAAGTGGTAAGAGTGTATGGGTAGGGTATGAATACCCGATCATCCGATGGGTATGGGAATGAATATGAAAACAGAATACCCAATGGGTATGGGTATGGGTATGTATATGAGTATAATAAATGGGTACGAGGATGGAGAATATAGAATCCTACTCGAATCCTACCCATTGCCATCCCTAACCACTCAACTTTGCACCCCCCATCACCTGATTTCTCCTCCACACAACTGAACAAAGTCAAAAAAGAAACAATTTGGCCCAATCGCATTAACAGTCGTATCCTGCTCCGAAACAGTTTAAATGATAATAAAATATACAGAGTTGGATTTCTACTCCACTAAAATATAGAATCTGTGCCCTACAATGGCAAATAATGTTTCCTCTAGTCTAGAGGGAGAGAGAGGGAAACAATAGAAAATAAAAAAAGAAAGAAAATTAAATTTATTACCAAAAACTATTAATTTGAAATTTGTAGAGAGAGTTCTACGCCGTCATCGTTTCTTGACTGTAAAACTGCCGCTTTAGTTACAGAGAGAGAAACTAAAAAATAGCCGTCTACGTCTAGTGGCTACCCTTTTCTATCTCTCTACATATATCCATAAACGCACAAATCATATATTATGTATAAAGCGTGTTGAACAGTCAATAATAGCACAACTAATAGTCCAGCTTATGAATTTTTCTTCGAGACCAAGTCTTTTCTTTCTAAGATTTTCTTGAAGATCAGGGATTCATCAATCATTTTTCTTTCCCGATTCGGGATATCAGGTTCAGGGTATTTGTTGTTGTTGATTTTTATTTGATTTGTGGTGAAAGTTCGGATTTTTGCCCCGATATGGTGTGCGTGCATGAAGTTATTGAATAAGAAATCTGGGCTTTTTTCTTTTGTTGTTTTTTGACTGTTGGGAAGTTGAATTCTCGAATTGCATGTGTATTGAATTCTTGACTGGTGATGGGTTTTGATTTTTATTTTCTCTTTTCGTAATATTGGATTAAGATTATGATGTTTAATCTCGGTGGGTTTGTGGGAATTTAAGAGTTCTTGATGGGATTATTTCTGAAACTGTGAAGGAGGGTATAATTTCTTCTCTGCTGGGGGTTTTATTATTGGGGGAACTATGGGTTGTGTTTGCGGGAAGCCCTCTTCAGCAGTTAAAGATAGTGAGGAGAGCCCAAAACAGAGAGAATTAATTAGGAAGACATCTGAATTGCGTGTGGCGCGAGCGATTTCCAAGAAAAGGGATGAGAGTTTTTCATCAAAGGAGAAGTTGGAGATTGGTGATATTAAAATTGGGTTGATTGATAAGAAAGTGAGTGGGTCTAGAAGGGTGAGGGATGATTTTTATGACAAGAAAAGAGAGACTTGTGATGATTTGAGCAATTTTCCGAGCATTCGAAACGTTCCGAGGGCCGTAGAAGGAGAACAGGTTGCAGCTGGATGGCCGTCTTGGCTAGTTGCGGTGGCCGGAGAAGCTATTAGCGGATGGGTTCCAAGGAAAGCTGATACTTTTGAGAAACTTGATAAGGTATTGTTCTGGCCTAGCTTGAAGAATTTATTAGAATTTGTGGATAATATTTTTGGAAGGCATGATCGAAGTGAAACATGTGGATTGGGTATTGATAATTGTTTTTTATGTTATAATATGTTAGCTTGTTTCTAAGTTGTGGTTGTTTTCTTCCATCGGTTGAACAGGGCTTAGGATTTGTTCCCATCTGCGTTTGTAGATGTCTGTTCTCTGAAGATGTATATCTACAAAGTGAAAATAGATGATTTCATGAGTTTTTTATGTTATTACCATCATATATGCTACTGTGCACAATCAAGTTCTTGAGTGCTTAGGAGTAATAGCATATGACAATGAACTCATTCAACCTGTTCAGGGGCCATCTGTTTGCCTGGCACAATTATGCATATATATATATATATATATATAAGTTGTCTCCAGTTCGTGTTGTGCGCTTGGGTATTCTTTTTGTCAGAAGTTTTTGGTGCTATATGTTGATGTCATGTTAAATAAGGATAGAGTAATATGCCTGGTGGCTATATGTCCACACATGAATGCCATGCTCATGAAGCTGAGCCAATTTGTTTTTCATGCTCGTTTTCTGAGCAAGGCAATTTGATATTTATGCCCAAATCCGGAACAAATAGCGACTAGCCCCCTGGTTCTTTTTCGATTTTTTTTTCAAGTAAGGCTTATAGCTGTAACAAGAGTTTATTCTCTGTTTTGCAATGCTTACTCTCTTTAAGGTTAGTTTCCCTTTCGCTTTTTCATTCTTCCTTTTCCTTTCTATCTTTTCCTTCCTTTTCCTTTCCTTTTTTCGGTGGGCTAAGGATTGGGGAGGGGCAGAATTATAGGATCTACTCGATCAATCAGAGAGAACAATTAGTGAGAAATTTTGTGTGAAATAGTCATATAGGAACTGTGATGTATCCTTCTTATGGTCTAAAGTTTTTATTAGTTTAAAACATTTAACTTAGACATCCCTGTAGAGATTTTCATTTGAACTTCTTTGAAGTACTGACTTTTTATTATGTGATTGGTTTTGGTTCTTTTGTGATAGCATTTCCTTATTGCAGATTGGCCAAGGAACTTACAGTAGCGTGTACAAGGGTCGGGATCTCCTTCATAACAAAGTTGTTGCTCTGAAAAAAGTACGTTTTGATAATATGGATCCTGAAAGTGTCAAATTTATGGCGAGGGAGATTCTCATTCTGCGAAGACTTGATCACCCAAATGTCATTAAACTGGAAGGCTTGGTCACTTCAAGAACATCTAATAGTTTATATCTTGTTTTCGAATATATGGAACATGATCTCACTGGAATTGCATCACTTCCTGGCGTCAAGTTCACAGAACCACAGGTGCTTTTTACTGAGTTCTTCGTAGTTGTTTTTTTGGTTATGTTTGTTTATCTTAAATGCAACACTTAGCAGGACACTCTGAGTATGACATTTACTGTCAGTTTTCAATTAATTGGCTGTGTAAAATGAAACAGAGCTCAAAGGATTGACTAGTTGTATGCACTGATCTTACTGTATTATTCTTTTTTTGTATTTTTTTAGGTGAAGTGTTATATGCAACAGTTGCTGAGTGGACTCGATCATTGTCATGGTCATGGTGTCCTTCATCGAGATATTAAGGGCTCAAATCTCTTAATTGACAATCATGGAATTTTGAAGATTGCAGATTTTGGCTTAGCAAGTTTTTTTGATAATCACCAGAAAGTTCCATTAACAAGCCGCGTTGTGACTTTGTGGTATCGGCCACCTGAACTTTTACTTGGTGCAACTCAATATGGAGTTGCTGTGGACTTATGGAGCACTGGTTGTATACTTGGAGAATTATATTCCGGGAAGCCCATCATGCCTGGTAGAACTGAGGTATTATTGTAATCCACCTCTTACCAAGTCAAGAAAATTAATTCAAGCTGCTCATCATATCAACTCTCGTCCTTGTTTACATCTGCTTATCAATTTACATCTTCAGTATAATGATAAATAGAGGATTTATTTGTTGTTCTATACTTTAGCAGTGGTGCACTTTTGACTGCCTTTCCTGGGGCTTAGAATATCTTTACGCAGTTGTTTAAATAAAAACTATTTTGTACCATGAAGGTTGAGCAGTTGCATAAGATATTCAAGCTTTGTGGCTCTCCATCCGAGGATTACTGGAGAAAATCAAAATTGCCTCATTCGCCAGTGTTTAAGCCAATTCAGCCCTACAGACGGCGTATTGCTGAAACCTTTAAGGATCTTCCAGATGCTGCCATAGGGCTCATGGAGACCTTACTCTCTATTGACCCTTCAGATCGAGGGACTGCATCATTTGCTCTCCAGAGTGAGGTAATATTGAATGACAAATGCAATTGAGCATTGTGGTTGAGTTGTGCATTCTGATAAATATTGTTCTTGTAGAATTGCTTTCTTTTAGATATGCTTTCTTACGAGCTTTTTAGATTGTGAGTGCGTTTTTTAAGGCAGCTTCGACTATGTTTTTCATTTGATGTGTTTTGAAGCTCAAGTAGGATTGTAGTTTTTCCATGACATTAACATGGGTGATAAAAGGAAATTTGATAAAAAGCTGCTAAAATTTCTAGTCTTTATTTGTATTTGTGCTCACTGCTGAATGTTTCCGTACTTCTTTCTCCTCAATCATCGAGTAATCTGTAATTCCTGCTGTTCTAGTTGCCCAACAATGTAAATTTATACAACAAAAGAGCTTCAATTGTTGATTTTATTTTGAGCAGTATTTGATATTGGTTCTGTTCTTTTTGACAGTTTTTCAAAACAAAACCCCTGGCTTGTGATCCATCAAGTTTGCCAAAATATCCTCCAAGCAAAGAGATAGATGCAAAATTACGAGAAGAGGAAGCAAGAAGGTGTGTGCTCATAGTAACTTCTGTCTTCTGACAGTGTCCCGAGTTGTATATGTGTTCTTTTCTGTTTTCTTTTCTTCTTTGTGAAATATTAGTTTCTTGATTTTTAATATTATGGTAAAGGAAACCTTGTTAACTCGTTAATTCTCGCTAATTGGAGTATAAAGGAACTACGTCGAGGAACTTGACAAGCTGTTATTTTGTTAGCTTAGCAGCTGGATTTTTGGTCACAAACTTTCATTCATATAGCTTAGACTTTTTGCTTAACTTCTTATACATACATACTTCTTAGGTCTTTGACTCTTGTTTGAACCAACTTTTACAGGCAAGGAGCCCTTGGAGTTAGGGGACAGAAGTGCGAAATTGATTTTAAAAGATCGAAAGAATTGCGAAATGCTCCAGCACCTGATGCTAATGCTGAGTTAGCTAGGTCAATGCAGGTATATTAATCTCTGTGCGCTTTCTCATTCTATTGTCTATTTAGAGACAAACAGGGTCAAACACTCTACTTAACTGATGGTTCAAATTGTGGTTTCAGAGGAGACATGACCAAGCGAATCCAAAGAGCCGTAGTGAATTGTTTAACCCTCACAAGGATGAGTCTGCTTCTGGTTTTCCAATCGACCCACATGGTTTGAAAGAACCGAGCACTGATCATCGGCAAAACCCTCAAGATAGAGTTTTTCATTCAGGGCCTCTTGCTCCGGGAGTCGGTTGGACATTATCTGGGAGGAACAATAATGATACTTCCATTGTTTCCTCAAGAAATGATATATCAGGTTTGATAGCAGCGAGGGCTTTGTCCTCCGTAGAATCTCGAAAAAAGTTAAATTCCTCACAAGTGGAAGATACAAATCAAGTAGGTAGGCTTTCAGAGTCGTTTGGGGATCCGATGAGGAAACAGGACAGAAGACGTCAAGCGCAATTGTTTACTGGCTCGCGACAAGCAGAAAATAGAGGAATCGACAAACAAGAAGTTGCTATGGTGAGTTTAGTTGAAGGTTTTCTTTTTTCAAGAATTTTAGGAACAGACTTAATTTGGAACATCCAAAAGAAAGGGATAATTACAAAAAGTACCCCTGAGGTTTGACCTAATTACAAAAAAAACCCAGCTAACTTTAAAACTTACAAAAAGTACCCCTGAGGTTTGATTTAGTGTTAAAATTAAGGGATAATCTGCAATGATTTTACAAATATGAAGAGGGATTTTGAAATATATTTCAAACCTCTGGGGTACTTTTTGTAAGTTTTAAAGTTAGTTGGGTTTTTTTGTAATAGGTCAAACCTCAGGGGTACTTTTTGTAATTATCCCAAAAAAAAGAGTAACAATTAAATGAAGTACTAAATTTGAGATGGAGGGAGTACCTTTTTCTTTTTCCTTTCTAAAATTGTCATTTTTGGTGGTAACCATATAGGTGCTATTTAATTCACTAGAAAAACAATAATCGGTCACCAGGCTCGGGGAGGACGGAAAATCTTTTAGTGAAGTATAATGTTGTTCTACAAACATTTTCTGCCTGTTGATTTGATCGGCTAATTTTTGTTTTTTCTGTGGCTTTAGGATGGACATGGTCACAAAGAGAGAACTATTCATTTTTCTGGTCCTTTACTTGCTACTTCAAACAATATAGAGCAGGTGCTCAAAGAGCATGATCGTCGGATCCAAGAAGCTGCTCGGCGCATAAGGCATGAGAAGACGAGAGGTGGTAGAGTTCGGCCTCAGGAGATCTATTCGAATGTCTCCAATCATAGTATCGGTAGACCAGTTTGAATATATATATTTACATACATCAAGAGAGAGTGTGGTAATGGTTCCCCTATGTAAATTTTCAAGTCATGTATAGATATTTATGCGCGCAACGATTGATCTTCACTATTTTAGAATGATCTTATGTTTTCCACGAGAAGGGGGTGCGCGTAAGAGGGATTGAGATTTTGAGATTTCCCGTTCCGCTTTTTTAATTCACTGTTGAATGTCACGTGTTTATGATAATGTCATAATTGTATACGTGATATTCATCCGGAATAAAAAGGTGGATCAAAATATGAAGTTATGCTGGAGAATAGCTATGGATTGGCATATATTTGAAAGTGAACCTAGTTCGGTTTTGCTAAATGGTGCTCAATTTCTTCCTTCACTCGGACAGAAGGTTTCCATTTTTGGTGTGTTGTCCCAAGCTGAAATAGTTGGTAATATCATATCCAATTTCTAAATTCACAGAAGTACTTTGTTGGCTAAATTGCGATTTTGGTCTAGTTAAATGTAATACAATTGGTCCCATTAAAAAATTACAATTTGCAAAAGAAAAATCTTGTAATTAACACGTACTCGTGAATAGTCTCAATTTTTGCTAGGGAAATTGAATATTTTGCCAGAAATCACGTGACTGACACGGGTGAAGTCGTGAAAGCCTGTACCACATATTTTTCAGCTAAATGTGCAATTTTCGGCCGCCAAAAAAGAAAAAAAATGCAACAATTTTTTCAGTTTTTCTTTGTTGTTAAAATTATAGATCTTTTTGGTAAAATATGATTTTTACAAGATCAATTTTGCGGCCTCTTTATAATTACAAGACCAGATCTAAATTTAGCCATACTTGGATGGTCAGGCTTTGCACTTCACTTTTTATGCACTTCCTATCAAGACTAGTGGATCATGAGCTACGTGAAGTAAAATAAATAAATCAATAATTTTTTTTGGTGTTTTTATCTTTTTTTTTTTATGAGCCCAGACATCCGGGGGCACCCAACACCCGGCTAATCTTAGACCTGAACCTGCTAACACTTAACGCCCATTGACCCAGCAAGAGGTGAATCGCGAAATGTCAAGTGGTTAAGGTGGAACCAGATCCAATTCCCATTAATCTTGGACTGAAAGTGTGAGGATGCTTCGGGTGGGAATCAAACCAAAGAACAACACAGGCCTGTTTGGCCTTCTTTACCACTCGGCTATGAATTATGATCTTGGGCTTATCTTTTTTATCCTTCCATTGTATTAATACAACTTTAAGGGCTACGTGCTCTCGCCGTCCAGTCGTCCACTCCCAAAGTCATTGCTTTTTGTAGCCTTTGCGGTTTTTTCTAAACGTATTTTTCAGTATGTTGTAATATTGAAAATACTTTTATTAAGTTTTTGTTTAAAAGTAAAATATATCTAAAATCAATTATATTTTTATGTTGAGTATATAGATTTAAAAATGATAATATATTTAATATATGATATGTCCTATATAAAAAGCTATGAAATATTAATTAATACGATTGAAAATGATTTTTCGTAAGCGTATGAAAAAATATAACATTATCAATTTTAAAATATATTTTGAAATAAAAATAAATTATAGTTTTTTATAAAAATAAACATATTTTAAAATTTTAATATAGTAAGATATCTTTTAAAAATAAAAACAAAAAAAAAAAAAAAAAAAAAAAAAAAAAAACAAATGAAACAACACATTACCGATTGGGGAAATTACACAGAATACGCTGATTTTTGTATAATTACCACACAATACGCTCCAATTACTCTTGTGCCTATTTTTTTACTTTTGTACCTAATTTTTTTACGCTCCTTGCTATTTTTTGATTATTTTTATTTTTTTTTTGTTGTTTTTTTTGTTCCTGCATTGTTATATATGTTATATAAGTTGTTTCGAGGTTATTTAAATTTGTTTCTTTATTGTTTCTATGTTGTTTCTATATTGTTTCTTTGTTGTTTCGATGTTTCAAAACAACTTTAACCTATTTTTATGTTGTTTTTTATTCATATATTATTTTGTACATTGTTTCTATTGTTTCGGTGTTGTTCTATAATATTTTTAATGTTGTTCTAATAATTATTTTTGTTGTTTTCATGTAGTAATCAATGTGTAAATACAATTTTTACCTATTTTTAAGCTCTTTTTATTCATGTTGTGTTTTAAATATTTTTTACGTTGTTTCTGGGTTATTTCCATACCATTTTTAATGTTGTTCTGATATTTCTTTGTTGTTTTAATGAATGTTTCGATGTTTAAATACATTTTTTTACCTATTTTTATTAAAAGAAACATGCTAGAAACACTGTTGAAACACCGAAACATGTTAGAAACAATGTTGAAACACAGAAACATGTTTGAAACATGTTAGAAACAATATTGAAACACAGAAACATGTTTGAAACATGTTAGAAACAATGTTGAAACACAACGTAAAATTTTTCTTAATTTTCTGGAGCGTATTGTTGGGTAAAAAGAGCGGGAGCGTAAATTTAGGTAAAATTTTAACTAGAAGCGTAAAAAGATCGCGTTGACTTAAAAAGGGTGGGTATTTTTGTCAATTGACCTCACCGATTCATGTACTTCCAACAAATGCAACTATTATGCCACGTTGGTGGGCCTAAAACTTCAAAATATCCACGGAACATGTGGCTATCTGTCAAGGAAGCTGTACTTTGTTCGGCCTTCATATGCTTCGTACTTCGTAGGAATTTGTTGAATTAGTGAATTATTTAAATTCATTATGTGAAAGCAATTTTGTTTTTGGACAACAAAAGATTTATGTTTTAAATTACCATTTCATCCTCATTCGCATATTATTCCTATTAAGTAACCTATAGCTTCGTTTGAAGTTCATCCTATGATCCCAGTAGCTGCGCACATAGAGACGTGTCCTTAGCAAAACAAACCTTAATTTGTTCTGCCAGATTCTATATACTCCGGTCCAACTCGCCGGCTGGTTGTACAAATTAAAGATGACGTCTAAATAGTGACGTCCCACTTTTTGACTTTGACCTTTTTCTACTTTTTCTCACCATTATAATAATATATCCCTGCAAACTGATATCATTATTTCCCCCAAAAACATTCTTCTCTTTACGTACGTTATATCTCCGCTAAATGATAAATCGTACTTTAGCTACCGAAAGAGAAGCAGAAATGAGAAAGCGTGGTTGTAGCTCAACTCCAAGAATTGAAAGGAAAATAATAGAGAAGAATAGGAGAAATCGTATGAAGAGTCTCTACTCCAACCTCATTTCCCTCCTTCCAAACAACACCTCCAAGGTAATCTTCCAAACAAGTCCTTAACTTCGATCTAATTACAACAATTCAATTATATTTTAAATTACGAATACGCACTTGACATCTGATTCTGTTTTTCAAATTTGCACATGTTGTATACTTGTATGGTAATTTGTAAAAAAAAACACGTCAAAGAATTATTTGTAATGTTTAAGGTATTTATAATTTTAAAAGATAATTGTTTTTTATTTTTATTTTTAAAAATTAGGTTAAAGGAGTATTTGCAATCATTATAAGGAAGTTGCTTCTCAACTTTTCGCTGAAAAAAAAATCAATTTTTAGTGTTTACAAGTGTTAATTTCGGCTTCTGTTTCGGATCACTATTTAAAAATAGGGAGATAAGTGCTTTGATTTCTAATTTTACTCCTGATTTAGACTTTTATAAATAATTCACACTTTTACAATTTTTTTCATCAAATATTCTCAATTTCTGTTCTCAATTTTTTTATTCTATTTGCAAATCCTTCCAGTTTCTAATATCAACTATTTTTGCTTCTACTATAATAAATCACTTATGTTACAATAAATCACATATTCTAAAAGTTAAAGCGCATAAGTTTTTGCAAACTAAATACCATAGATAGCTTTTGTAATATGTCTTAGCAAAAATTGATTTATAATACTAATATGAATGCATGCAGCTTGAAGGGCTGCCACTACCTGACCAAATAGATGAAGCTGTGGAATACATAAAAAGCTTGAAGATGAAACTGGAAAATATCAGGCAAAAGAAGACCCTATTGCCAAGAAAGAGATTGCATTCTTGCATAATTTCCAGTGAAAATGAAGCTACCAAAAAGAGGACACCTCTTGTTGAAGTTCAACATATGGGACCAAATATTGATGTGATTTTAGCAAATGGGCTCCACGATTATTCCAAGTTTCATGACATTGTCACATTGCTTTATCATCATGGAGTTGAAATATCAAGTGCCAGTTTTTCCAGAGATGGGAACTCAATTATCCAGGTCATTGTCAAATAAGGAGTAGGATTTATTAAAAAAATGGTAATAATAGGGTCAAATTGACCACTTATGTTTTAAAATGAAAAATAATAGCCATGTATTTTTAAAAACATGTTTTTAAATTTATTGACTTTAAACTGACAGTCATACCTTTCATGTATTTTCTGGTGAGATACTTGATTATTTATCAAAAATTTGATGCGGTACATAACTCGGTACCTAGTTATGATAACTCAATACCGAGTTGCATAACTTGTTACCGAGTTATATACTAGCCCTAAAAATGGAAAAAAAAAGGTATAATCGACATTTGAACTTAAAATGACTAAAAAATATTTTTGCTTTATGGAAAAAAGACCAAAAATCTGACGGACTCTTAAAAAAACCTATCTATTTATTAAAAACTCCACCTGTCTTTCAAAATTGTAACAAACATCCAGTTGAGGTTTTCATTTACTTAACAAATACGCTCCCCTCGAGGGTGCAATTTGCAAAATAAAAACAAATATTAAGAGGGTATTTGTAATTTTAAAAGATATAATACAAATTTTCTTTTTTATTAGACTGAACTTCAAGATATATATACTTTTAGTTACCTTAAGAAGTATAAATATTTCTTCTTACCATTATATATATTTTCTTAATTTTTAGGATATATGTTATATGTTTATTGTCTCTAATTTGTAGGTTGGGGAGTCTAAATTGGGTTTTGAAGGTGCAACAGTAACAAGAAAACTGAAGGAATTGGTTTGTGGAACTTCCAAGAGTGAAGCGTTTGAACCTGGATTGAATTTATGGGACTATGATATTGAATCTAATATTTGGGGATTTGAAATGCATGGAGTGTTACCTTCAGGAATATAAGGTTGTCGTGAAGAGTTCTACAAACATGGAGAAATTTTCTATACGTAACTTCTTGAGTGCAGTATATGTTAATCTGTCTTAATTAGTGCGGTTTTGAATCAGGCTTAGATGTAATCCATAGTAAAATCCAGACATGTGTCTGAGTTCGATTTCTATCAGGGGCGGAGCTAGACCCGTAATTTGGGGATAACTATTTTAGGGGCTAAATCAGTAAAAAAAAAAAAAAAAGATGTTCTTTGATCATCAATTCGATTGGGCTCTCTCATTTCCATCTTTTGAAATAATATTTTTAACTTTTTATTGAAATTTTTATTAAAATTAAAATATGTTTGATTATAAAAAATTTGAAGAATAACTTATATGGTGATTAGAATATATATGTTTGTTTTTGCATGTTTTTTCTGATAAAATGATATAATTTACACAAATGATATAGAGTGGTGGAAGCCATAATGTTGCATGATTATTATTCCACAGCATTGAATTAGGATTTGGCTACTAAAAACACTTAACAATGTAACCTTTTCCCTTTAATTAAACTAGAGATCTAGTTCCTCATTGTTTTTCTTTTTGAATTTTTCATGTCACACTTAACAATGTAACTTTTATACATTTATACTTAACAGTATATAAAAATACAGGACAATACAAGAAAAATCTTCAATAGAAAGTATAGAACTATGAAAATTTATATATAATAATAAAAAAAAAAAGTCAAAAAGACAAAGTTGAGCTAGATGAAGTCTCAATAAACACATTTGGTCCAGTGTTTTCATCCACAAACCCCTCAAGAAACTGAGGAATTGGATACACTTCCACTTCAGACAACCCTTCCAAAATCTGAACAACATGCCCCATACTTGGCCTATTCTTCTCCTCATCTTGAATACACCAAACAGCAACTTTACACACTCTTCTAACCTCCTCTTCATCACCTCCACCCTCCAATCTCTCATCCAACAAGCTCATCACCTCCTCCCCTCGGTTAATCCTCTCCGCCACGCGGGCGGGGAAATAGCCGTTCGATCCATCACTCAACTGATCTATATTTCTCCGTCCCGACAAAATCTCCATAAGCAACATCCCGTAACTAAAAACATCGGCTTTAGGCGTTATAGGCTCGCCCGATATCCACTCTGGCGCGAGATAGCCTCGCGTCCCACGCGCTGTGGTCAAAACTCGGCTAAATTCTCGCCCGATAAGCTTTGCAAGCCCGAAATCGGCTATCTTAGGGTTCAAATCAGCATCCAACAATATGTTTTCTGGCTTGATATCACAATGTATGATGCAATCCCTGCATTTCTCATGGAGATAGGCCAATCCTCTAGCGGTCCCGATCGCGATTTTCTTATACCGCGTTTCCCAGTCCAAAAGTTGCGAATTTTTCGGGAACAGTTTCGAATCTAACGAACCGTTTACCAAATAATCGTACACAAGGTATCGTGTCGAATCTTGGATACAGAATCCCCTGAGACGAACGAGGTTAACGTGTTGGATCGTCCCGATCGTGCTCACTTCGGCCCGGAATTGCTTTTCTTGGTTTTTTTCTTGGACTATATGTTTGAGCCTCTTTACTGCAATGACAGTAGAACCATTTGGTAATATTCCTTTGAAAACAAAACCGAAACCACCTTCGCCGAGTTTTTCAGAGAAATTCTTCGTTGCAACGCGCAAATCGCGGTGTTTGAACACCGTTAAGGAATCCTCTATGTGTCCAGATGTGCCTGTTTTTCTCCTCCTAGTCCAAATAATAAGAAAACCCATGATTATAATAAAACAGAATATCCCTGCAGTTAATCCAGCAACAATCCATACAGTTCTACTCTGTGATTTACTATCCCCACTTGCAATTTACTGATCAGAAGCTAAAGCCCTGACATAAATTAGTTTTCCCGTCGTATCGTCGGAAGAAAGCTGCACCAAATTGAAAATGTCCCCAATCCAATGCAAGCACCGGCCTTCATCGTACGCGTGCGCGGTGCACGTGCAGTTCCTCAGGCAAGCCGATCCACAATCACCGACATTCCCAGATGGCGCGACAATCGAACCATCGGGGAAACGCACGTGGGACACGGCAGCGAACGTGTCGTTGGCGCACTGGAAAGGAAATTTTTTCCCACAGCCGTCTGTATGATCTTCCGACGCCCAATTTCCAGGGCTCGTAGGCTCATATCCAGGCAGGCATTTACAGAGAGGCGTCTCGATGTTACTACAACTACTAAACGCGCCACAGAACGCGTAGACCTCACACTGCTGAGACGGGCGGGTCCAGAAAATCGTCCACGTCACGAAATTTCGTTGGCCCCACACGAACTGCTTGAGCTGGCCGGTCGAGTCCATCAAGAACCGGGTTAGCGCGCCAGGCACACCCGGCTCGTACGTGAAGTAGCTCTCGTTTACGTTATCGACGTACGTGAGATTTTTGATATAGTAATTTAAAGCTATTTCAGGGACTAATCTGAAAACCCTGCCATCCCAATCCCCTGTACTCCAGTACATCTTCGTCTCGTTCCACATCAACACGTGGCTCGTCCCGTTTTGCGCCACCTCGACGGAAAACAGACTAGGCGCTGGATTTTCGAAACTTCTCCATGGAGTTAGTTTCTGTTTGATGTTTTTGAGTTTGTTGTAACCGATTTTCCCGCCCGGTAGCCAGTGATCGGTCGGGTAGTCGAAACTCTGCCAGAACACGTTCGAGGAATCGAACGCGTCTCTGACGACTAAATTTCCGGTGTCCAGGAGAGTGGCGATAGTCGAATTAGCCTGTTCGGTAGTCGAATTTGTCGACCATATAGTTCCAGGGTTTGTTTGGTTGAGGAGAACTAAATTTCCATTTTCCAGGAGTTTTAGTTGAGAAGAAAATGGATTGGAAACAGGGGTCTCCCTGTTTGCCACCCAGACTACGGTTCTGTTTGGCAGTGAGATTTTGTACCATATGCCAATGTAGTAATTTTGTGAATTTCCTGGAGTGAAAAAGGCCAGTTCAAACGTGCCGTTTTGTGAAGAGATAGTTTGGTTGCCTGAAATAAACTGTCCAGGCCGGATTATATTACATACACTGGTTTTGAAATCGAATATAAAAATTAGGGAAACAAGAAAAAAACATAGTTTGGTTGTTGGGAGAGTCATTTGATTTTTAGTATTTTATTTGTTGTGAAATTGCACTGGATATATAGATTAGTTAATGGTAGTGCTATATAAAGAAAGAATTAGTATATTATGAAAAATAATTTAATATTGTGATACAGTTTGGTGAAGTCAACTCATCTGTTTTAAGAGTTAAGACAACCACTAAGAAGTCGGTATTGATACTGTAGAAGTTTCCGAGGTTGTCATTGCTAGTTGACATGTTTTGTCATTGGAATAAAATTGTCCCGCCGTGTTGACTAATGATGATTGATGGGAAATGTTTTGTTGATTTCTGTTAAATTTTATTGGAGCATTTGTCAAGAAATTTGACAAATTTTAAATTATTGGAATTCCAAGTTTGCGGCCAATTTGGACCATCTGATATGTGCAAGACTTCATTAATCTTCAGATGACCAAGTTGATATGATTGGGAATTATTGAAAAATAAAGATGCTCAAGCATTCCATGTAGATTATTTTACATAATTCTCTATTTGAAGTAATTCTAAATTTTAGATATCAATAATAACCAAGAAAATAAAAAAGAGGTGTGTGCATATATCCCACAAACAAAATTATTTGTCTTCAAAGTTATTACATTTACACTATTTGATGAACTTTACACTTCATAATAATTATTAATCTTTGACAAGATTTTGAGAACATATTAAATCTCAGTAGTCTAGGTAGCTCATAGCAACACTACAACTTAAAGTATTTAAAAAAGGCAACAGCCCACGTGAAGCATTTTTCAGTAGTTTCACCATGAGACCAATAACAGTGCCTATGAGCCATAAGCCATTGCTGCTCATTATGAAAAGACTAAAAGACTTGTTAATGGATATTTATGGGTAGAGCTATGGTGAATACCACTTACCAATAGCATTTTGACATTGATTATTAAATGAAGTTAGAGGTCCAAGAAATAATTGTAAAAACTTCTATGATGGAACCCACTATTTCTTTATTCATTTGATTCATATTTTTTATTGACTATATTTTTTTACACCTAGCTAGAAAATAATATCTTATTTCTTTCGTCTTTCGTGATAAAATACCTAAAAAATAGAACAAATTGTGTTCGGAAAGGTATAGTAGCCAAAACTATTGGAATTTGTATTTTATACATTGATAAAAATCAGTTTTGTTATTATTAGACCAAGATGGGAAAAAAATAAATGAAAGAAAATATATCAATTAGCTATTCCTCAAAGTTTTATTTATTCAATGACCAAAATTAAATGTGAAATAGCTAGAACAAAAAAATGGTTATTAGCATCATGTTTACGAGGGGCCCATTCAAGACTTCGTCGACTATTATTCAACATAAAATAAGAGTTTTGGTTTCAGCTCATTAGGGATAGGTAGGGACGTACCCTCTCTATCCATTTGTTTGGGGGAGCTTTTAAAAATCAATTAGTTCTATGTAAATTTATTTTTTAAAAATACTTATTTTTTTTTATCAATTTAGCCCCCAAGATTACAGGGCTAGCTCCATTTTTGGGAATAGGCATAAGCAAAACATAATTTTTTTGTGTTCGTGGATTACTCGGACAAATGTATTAATTCAAGAAAGGGAGAGTAAATTAATACATGATCCATACAAGAGACAACATTTACTTCATTATCATATAACACTACAAGAAAAAATCAATTTACCTACAGAAAAATATGTAGGTAAATGTTAAGAAAATTGTAAATTGTAGGTAAAACCATTGTAGTTAAACATTAACCACAGAACCTAAAACTGTTGGTAAATACCTACAAAAAATCTATCGGTAATTGAATAACTGTCGGTAATTTGTTGGTATAATTTTGGGGAAAAATGATATTTTTTATTGTGTAGGTATTCTGTAGGTAATTATAAAATTTACTGACAAAATCATTTATGTCGGTAAAGTCTGTCGGTAACTGAAATTTTCTTGTAGTGTAATACTCACCCAAATAGTTTTATCAAATAAGAATTGACTTTATATGATTTCCAACTAAGTCAAACAAAAAAGAAATAATGTGGGTTGGAAAGAGTACACTGAAACAATTTAAATGGAGTTATTAGAAGAATGAACACTTGAAGGCGGGGTTGGGTTCAAAATTACTATGAGAAAATATACTTAGTCAAAATGAATGAAAATGCTCGATGAAAAAAATTCATTTTGTTTCAATTTGTATTTTTCTTACGATAACATAATAATATTTCAAGGTCATTCTATTCAGTAGCCTAGATAATATTTCATTGTTCCCTAATAAATCGACTAATTAAACTCGTGTTTTTATAATTAATTCAATTCGCCCACTGGGCAAACGCCTATGAAAAAATCACTTGTGGAGTTAAGAAAAGATTTCCTATCCCGAAATCCTATTACTTAATTGTCAAATTAAGTCCAAATTATTAAATTCTTTATTATAAATATATCAGTGGTTACACTTATCTTGCTTGTGCATTATACATATTTTCATTCTCAAAAGAACACGAAGACTAAGATGAGCCACTACAAAAAGATGAAGATCACAATCATTACTTTGAGTTCATGAATTCGCTTGGTTTCTCAGATCTCAAATTGTCAAATATATAAGGGAGAAAAGGAGAAATTTATCCCCCCCCCCTAAAAAAAAGAATAGAATATCTATTAATATGGATTACAGACTTACTAAATGTGAGAAAATAAAAATTAAAATCACACTTTCTACTTAAACTCTCCCAACATAAATTCTTGAAAGAATCATCATCTCAACAATCATAAACTAAACTTGACAATACACCACTCTCACATAATTATAATATCAATACAATAAGCTTTTAAATTCTTAAGTAGCCAAGATTAAAGCTTAGCTCATAATATTCCAAACAAACTGCAATTAATTAGTAATCAAAGGCATAATAAAAGAGGTAAATAAAGTAATCAGAAACAAAATCTCTTTTCTCATACACAGCATTGTCAAGACCGCGTCAGAAGGTGTCCTAAGATTATATAGTTTCATCATCTTTTTAATTTGCACTCCTTAAACCCAATTAATTAAAAAAATCAAAACAACAACATAAACACCCAAAAAAAAACAACAAAAAATCGAAGAAAAAGCGAGAAAAATATACAAAAATAGAGGAGGAAGAATCAGAAAGAACGTAGCGAAATGAAAACTGTTAATTGATCCGTTGGAATTAACCATCACCGATTCAGTTTTCTTCATCACTTTCATCCTCCATAAAATACCCCAATGACAAAGATAAAAGAAAAAAATCAGTTAGAAAAAATGTTGAGAGAGAAAAGACAGAGATGGAGGCTGACGAAAGGGGCACCGTAATGTGTTATTTATAGAAGCCCTAATGTGGGTGGCTGGGTGCGGAGCGGACTGCCGTAGATTTGGGTGTGTTTGGTTGCAGGTGAGACTCAAAAAATTAGAGTGTTACATTAAATTTATAAGAATATAAATGACTAATAATTATTAAAATTTTATTAATGATTTTTTTAACGAGAAAAAATTATTAATTTTTACTACTACATATTTTTGTTATGTAATAACTTATTCAATTCTACAATAAAAAGAAAAGAAAGAAGGAACAAGAGGAATTGATTTCATAGATTGAAATTTTCAATTTTAATAATGAAAAACTCAAATAAATTTGGATATGAATTCTTTTTTTCAATTTCCCATTGTTGGGGACAAAATTAGCTTTTCCCAATATTTCTTATTTTTATTATTTCACTCATATTATTTATTTTAAAATTAATTATTCAATATTATTCATCATTATTGGATCGAAAATATAATTATCGGCCTACACGATCCACTTTATTTACGAATTAATATTGTCATTTGCTTTGGATTTCTCCTACTATCGATACTGACTTAAGCGTCGGAGGGACCTCTCTAAATCTTAGGGCCCGTCCAACATTTGTTGAATTGTCGCAGACGTGTTCCCATCTAAAGAACTAACAATTCTAGAGAAGAAATTGGACTTTATTCAAAAAATTTTACTTGGAGTGATATGTCGGTTTTATGAAGAATCGCCCATCAAATTGTTTTCTATTTTTCTTATGGAACTCTTTAGTTTCAATTTTATGAAGAATCACCCATCAAGTATGAAAGATATAATTACACACAAAAACTTGCGTGAGACCGTCTCACGGATCTAGTTCCGTGAGACGGAGCTCCATTTACTAAAATAACCGCCCACCCGCGCCCCAAACCCGCTGAACCCACCCCCAAACCCGCTGAACGTCCGACCACAACCCCAACCCAAACCCGTGTTAGTCCAAGTGGCTACGATAATCTAGAGGGGGGGTGAATAGATTATCTCGGTTTTTCAGATTTTGCCCTCTTTTTCGAATAATCAACCAAAGACGAGAATGTAAATGCGGAAATAAAACAACACTCGTCGATTTAAAGAGGTTCAACCCACCTGGGCCTAATCCTCTACCACCCCAAAGATCTCCTGATGGATTTCAAAAAGAAAGAAAAGATTTTATTAATTTACCAAAAATTAATACAACACCTGAGGATTACCACAATCCTCCTTCACCACTTTGAGGATTACCACAACCCTCTTACACCACCTTGGGATTACCACAACCCTCTTACAACACCTCGGCGGATTACCACAATCCTCTTACAACACCTTTGAAGATTACCACAACCTTCAAACACCTATCACCTAGATCACCCAGTGTATTCTTACCACAAGAATACTCACAAGGATGTCTTGTGTTGAATGATGACCAAAATCAAGATTACAACTCAATAATGATTGATACAATATGAGTACAAGTGTAATCAAGAATTGAAAGCCTAGACCTCAAATTTGTGCAAGTGAAAGTGCTTAGGCTAATACAACAAGATATATGAAAGTGTTTGCTTTGTATGCTCTTTGCTTGTATATTGTGTTGTGTCTTGTTGCTTGAATGAAGCCTCTATTTATAGGAGAGGTCTTGGCTTTGATTTTCGGACATTGGCTCCTCGGGGGAGTGATTTCTTTAAAAAACCATTTAAAATCATCAATATAGCTGTTAGAAATCAATCCCACAAAATAGGGAAAAGTCATGCAAAACGCAACGGATAGTTTCTTTGTCAAACATGGGGTTCGACCGGTCGCGTGTGAGAGATAAGATTGAAATTGAATTCGCGAATTTTTACACAGGGGGACCGGTCGAAGGGGGTGCGACCGGTCGCCTCACCGTGACCGGTTGCGAGCGTTTTTGCGAAGCAGAAGTCGGAACAAAAATCCAACTTGCGCATGCAATGTCGCCCATTAAGCCGACCGGTCGACCGACCACACCGCCGCCCACCTGGTCGACGGCCGCTTCGCCCTTTTTTTTCTTACGTCCCCATTTTCTGTTTCAAAACTCAACTCAGTGCGGGTTGCCCTAGGGGCGGCGGGCCGAGCTGAAACAAAAGTGTTGTCCAATTTTAAATCGAAAATAAACTCCAAGAAATACTCCGAAAAATAGTAAAAACATTTTAGATCGATCGGAAGTATTGGGACAACATTTAGGAACATTGTTTTGGTATAAAAACCCATTTGAACAAAATCATCAAAATCATGATAAAAACATTTATCTAACAAACTCCCCTTTTTGATGATTACAAACCAAAACAATTTTCAAGAGGGCGATTTCGAAAAAACAAAATAATTTTCCGGTTTAAGAGTAAACTATCCGTTTAAAAACATTTTACAAAAGCTCCCCTATCAACAAGCACATTAAGAAGAAATATTGCATAAGCTAAAAGCACAAGCTTTTACAAAATAAACAATAACTCCATGAGCTTAGAAGCTCCCCTGTCACAAATACTTAATATCCATGAAAACAAGTCCATAAAACAACCATTGGACTAAGTTTACTTCACAACTTATGGCCTAAACAAGCCATAGCTTATAGCTTCTTTCATGAGCTTTTATTAGCTTCTTTGAGCTAACGAGCCTATTTCCTGTTTCTCCCCTTTGGAATCATCAAAAGAATGTTAGGACAATAAAAACATCATACAAATATATCAAAGTGCGCCAAAGAGACGATTTATCAACCATTGAGCAATTTTAGGCTTAAAAACCAAGGAAAATGGGAGAAATGTATCATGAAGAGTTCATACGCTGTTTTATTTCCCAAAACATGATCTCAATGAGTATAGAAGACTTTTGGAAGCGAGAGAATCATGTAGAAGTTGAAATTTTCATTGAAACATCGCATCGAACACATTGTGGGCGTGAAAAATAAAAAGAGTTGTATAAAGCCCTTGTAAATGAATCAAGCCAAAAATTTTTATCACCAAATCATACCAATCATCATACAATGCAAAGATAACAACTAAGCTCATCATGATCATAAAATAATTTCATCAAGTAATATACAAGAAAGGCCATAAACTCGAGGTTCAACCTAATTGAGCAAAGTAAGGAAAATTCTTACCATTTGATCGGAAAAGATGAGCAATGATGATGATAAGCATGCTATATAAGGTCCAAGAAATAAATGGAATGCATAAAAATCAATTTTGAGTGACAATAGTGTGCATTTGGCAAAGGGGACGAAAAATGGCCAAAATGAGAGAACATGTCTAATGTCAAGACAGAAAAGATTTTAAACCGAAAATGGCTTAGGCGACCGGTCGTGGTTGAGGGCGACGGCCGACGCGTTGAGGGCGACCGGTTGCCTCAACCTCTTCAAATTTGTTTGACAAAATTTTCAAAATCCGAATTTTCAACCAAAAATCCGATTTTTCGCCCCTAAGTTTTAAAAACATGCAAAATGCAAACGTAGACCTCATTCAATATGCATTATGCCTAACCGAGCTCGTATTGATGCAAAAGTCTCGGAAGTTAGCGGTTTTATAAAAATGTCCGCTAATTGATCTTGAGATGGCACAAACGATATCTCAATTTTTCGTTTTGAAACACAATCCCTTAGAAAATGATGTCGAATCTCAATATGTTTAGTACGGTTATGATGAAACCGGGTTTTGAGCAATATTTATAGCGGATACATTATCACAAAAGATAGGTACGCGTTTTCAAAAGAGCATTTGTAATCCGCTAAGGTTTGTTTAAATCCAAAGAAGTTGAGTACAACAAAATGCGGCGGAAATATATTCGGCCGTAGTTGAAAGAGAAAAACACAGCTTTGCTTTTTGAAAACCAAGAAACTAGGCAATCGCCTAAAAATTGACATGATCCTAAGTACTTTTCCGATCATCAATATTACCCGCATAGTCAATCACTATAACCTTTAAGAGAAAAGATTTCATTCTTTGGATAAAATAAACCATATTGAATAGTGCCTTTCAAATATCGAAAAATCCGTTTAACGGCACTCATATGAGATTCTTTTGGATTGCTTTGAAAACGAGCACATAGGCATATGGCATGAAGAATGTCCGCCTACTACTAGCGGTTAAATAAAGTAAACTACCAATCATACCTCGATACTTGGATTCATCAACCGCTTTCGCTTTTTTTTTAATCTTTGTCAATTTTGACATTGGTTGCCATAGGAGTTGAGACGGTTCTTCCTTCTTCAATGCCGAACTTCTTCAAAAGTTCTTTTGTATACTTAGATTGCGAAATATAAATACCTTCTTGGCATTGCTTAATTTGAAGTCCAAGGAAGAAGTTTAGCTCCCCCATCATACTCATCTCGAATTCACCTTGCATTAACTTGGAGAATTTCTTGCACAAAGATTCATTAGTAGCACCAAAGATAATATCATCAACATAAATTTGCACAAGTAAACAATCTTGCCCTTTTTCAAAAACAAAGAGTGTAGTATCAACTTTACCTCTTGTAAAACCATTTTGCAAAAGAAAAGAGCTAAGTCTATCATACCATGCACGGGTGCTTGTTTTAAACCATACAAAGCCTTTTTAAGTTTATAAACATCATTAGGCCTAGAAAAATTTTCAAACCCCTGAGGTTGTTTTACATAGACTTCTTCTTGAATAATACCATTTAAGAAAGCGGATTTAACATCCATTTGGTAAAGTTTGAAATTTTTGAAACATGAATAGGCAAGTAAGATACGAATAGCTTCTAAACGTCTTCGGGTGCAAAAGTTTCATCATAGTCAATACCTTCTTCGACAATACCTCGAGCTACTAACTTGCCTTATTTCGAACAATGTTGCCTTGATCATCAAGTTTGTTCCTAATACCCATTTAGTACCAATAATTGTTTGAGATGGAGGACAAGGTACTAATTCCCATACATCATTTCTTTCAAATTGATTCAACTCCTCTTGCATTTCCAAAAACCAATCTTCATCCTCAATAGCTTCCTTAGCATTTTTAGGCTCTTTTTGAGAAATAAGAGCTTTCTCGCAAAATTCCTTCGAGTCATTACTTTATCAAGAGGATCACCAATAATAAGATCTTTTGGGTGATCTCCTTAAATTTCAATGCAACGGGAAGATCCGAGATATCACCTCTATCTTCGAGGACCATTTGAAGTGACGGTTGATCATTTGATGTAGACGGTTGATTATCAATTTGAACAATTTGTTCAATAATATCTTCCTCATCACTTTCATCATTAGGAATTCTTTCAACTCCTGAAGCTTCATTGAATTTAACATGGATGGATTCTTCAACAACTCCACTAGTCTTATTGTAAACCCGATATGCTTTGCTTTTTGTTGAATATCCCATAAATATCCCTTCATCTACCTTAGGATCAAGTTTGTCCAATTGATCCTTAGTATTCAAAATAAAGCACTTACATCCAAATATTTTGAAATAACTAATATTTGGAGTTCTTCCTTTCCAAAGCTCATATGGAGTTTTATTCATTTTAGACGAATATAAACTCGATTAATGACATGGCAAGCGATCTTACGCTTCGCCCAAAAATATTTTGGAAGAGAAAATTCATTGAGCATGGACCGACTCATTTCTTGTAACGTCCGATTCTTCCTTTCGGCTACACCATTTTGTTGAGGTGTCCTTGGAGCCGAAAAATTATGTGCATATCCTTGGTTTCACAAAAGACTCTAAATTCACCATCAAATTCTCCACCTCGATCACTTGAATAGACTTAATAAGATCTTCCTTTTCATTCTCAATAAGTCTACACAACTTAACAAACTCATTAACGATCGCTTTTATTAGCAAGAAAAAGTGCCCAAGTATATCTAGAGAAATCATCGACAATAACAAAGGTGTAATGTTTTCCACTTAGACTAGCCGTACCAATATCCCCATACAAATCAAGGTGAAGCAATTGTAGGGGTTTGGTAGTGGAAATTTCATTTTGGGCTTAAAACTACTCTTAACTAATTTGTTCTTTTGACAAGTGTCACATAAGCCAAGATTTTCAAAATTCAATTTGGGTAGTCCTTTTACATGTTGGTTTTTGTAAATATTTTTCAAATTTTTGTATCCAACATGTCCGAGTCGCCTATGCCATAAACTCGTTAAATCATTATTGCGACAAGACAAGAAACATTTTGACTAACCAAATCACTAGTACAAATTTTGTAAAGATTGCCTTTTCTATTTGCTTCACAAATAATATTACCATTTTTAAGAATAAGGCATTTTTCTTTATTAAAAGAAACATCATAATTTGAATCACAAAGTTGGCTAACACTTATCAAATTAAACTTAAGCCCTTCTACTAAAGAACATTACAAAGAGAGAAAGAAGAGTTACCAATTTCTCCATTTCCAAGAATTTTTCCTTCGCCATTCTTAGAACATGACCATACCTCTTCTTGGAGCTTGATGTTGGTAAAAAGCTCTCCTCCCGGTCATATGGCGTGAACATCCGCCGTCCACGAGCCATTTCGAATCCTCCATGGTTGTTATAGCCCCTATTACCTACAAAATCATTTCTTTTAGGTACCCTATAATTTTGGGGTCCATGGGGTTAGTTTTGAGACCTTTGGGTCTCCAAATATAACTAGAGCTATTTCTCAATTTGCAATTATTAGCATAATGTCCAATTTTGCCACAATAAAAACAAGTAGGAGTATGAGAGCTACTAAAGACGTATGAAAGTCGGACCTTGGTTATTTTTCTTAAAGACTTTTGAAATGGTTTGTAACCAAGTCCTTGTTTTGAATGCTCACCTCTTTGTGCATCTAAAATTTTAGTAACCTTATCCGTGCTTAAATTAAAACGATGCACATCCTTTTTCAAATTATCAATATCATTAGTGAGCATTTGTTTCTCGGTTTCAAGAGTTTGAATTTGAGTAAGGGTAATAGCATGAACATGATCAAGAGTCTCATAAGATGTAAATAATTTATCCTTTTCTATTTTAAGCTCTTTATGCTCCTTCTTTAAACTCTTGTATTTAACAATCAATTTTTGAAATTCATTTTGCAACTCATCAAAATCACATTGCAATTCATCAACTAAGGAGGAGGTAGAGGAGTTAGAGCGTACCTCATTATTTTCATCGCCTATAGCCATAAGACCATGTTCGGTTTCACCTTCCTCGTCGGATGTCTCGAGTAGCTCATCCCAAGTTTTGACATCCGCATTTAGAGCCTTCTTTTTCTAGTGGCTTTTTTTCTTTTGCTCCTCTTCATCGAGCTTTGGGCAATCGGCAATGAAGTGCCCGGGTTTTCCGCATTTAAAGCAAGCATTATCTCTTGGTTTTCTTGCTTTATTTTTATTCACAAATTTTGCAAATTTTCGAACAAGTGCGGCCGTCTCATCATCATCATCATCATTATCATAGTATGCATTATTAGAAGAGGAAGCAAGACCTTTAGGAATATTTTGCATACCCGATTGATTGATGGTTGGTTTGGTATTTTTCCTCTCCTCGAGATAGACTTCATAGATGAGGAGGTTCCCGATGAGCTCGTCAAACTTGAGTGTCTCAAGATTTTGTGCTTCCGTGATTGCCGTCACCTTTTCGGACCATGAGCCGGGAAGAGCATTCAATACCTTAGTCACTTTGTCTTCTTCGAGATGACTTTACCGAGGGCCACAAGAGGATTGACAATGTTGTCGAGCCTTTCCACCATCTTGGAGATGCTTTCACCATCATACATGTTAAAGTTTTCAAAGTCTTTAACAAGCATGGTCTTTCTAGCTTGCTTGACCTTCTTTGTCCCTTCATATATAGTCTCCAATTTTTCCCAAACCTCATGTGCCGACCTTATGCCTCGTATGCGATTGTACTCGGTGGCGGTAAGTGAGCAATGCAAAATATTTAAGGCCTTACCGTTTAGAGAGAAAGCCTTCTTATCATTTTCATCGAACTCCTTGAAAGGTTTAGGAGTCGAGGTGCCATCCTCCAATTTTTTTGTTGGTTGATCAACTCCTTCAATAACCACATTCCATATGTCAAATCCAAGCACCTTGTAGAAAGCACTCCATACGGTCTTTCCAAAATGCGTAGTTGTTGGCGTCGAACAATGGTGGCTTGTTGGTGGAGAGGCGCCTGGTGAGATAAGCGTCATTCGTAGCCATGGATCTTTCCTCTTTACTCGAACGAGCTAGCCAAAGAGTTTGGCTTTGATACCACTTGTTAGTCCAAGTGGCTACGATAATCTAGAGGGGGTGAATAGATTATCTCGGTTTTTCAGATTTTGCCCTCTTTTTGAATAATCAACCAAAGACGAGAATGTAAATGCGGAAATAAAACAACACTCGTCGATTTAAAGAGGTTCAACCCACCTAGGGCCTAATCCTCTACCACCCCAAAGATATCTCAGGGATGGATTTCAAAAAGAAAGAAAAGATTTTATTAATTTACCAAAAATTAATACAACACCTGAGGATTACCACAATCCTCCTTCACCACTTTGAGGATTACCACAACCCTCTTACACCACCTTGAGGATTACCACAACCCTCTTACAACACCTCGAGGATTACCACAATCCTCTTACAACACCTTTGAAGATTACCACAACCTTCAAACACCTATCACCTAGATCACCCAAGTGTATTCTTACCACAGAATACTCACAAGAGGATGTCTTGTGTTGAATGATGACCAAAATCAAGATTACAACTCAATAATGATTGATACAATATGAGTACAAGTGTAATCAAGAATTGAAAGCCTAGACCTCAAATTTGTGCAAGTGAAAGTGCTTAGGCTAATACAACAAGATATATGAAAGTGTTTGCTTTGTATGCTCTTTTGCTTGTATATTGTGTTGTGTCTTGTTGCTTGAATGAAGCCTCTATTTATAGGAGAGGTCTTGGCTTTGATTTTCGAGACATTGGCTCCTCCTCGGGGGAGTGATTTCTTTAAAAAGAAACCATTTAAAATCATCAATATAGTCATTTAGAAATCAATCCCACAAAATAGGGAAAAGTCAGTTCGAAAAACGCAACGGATAGTTTCTTTGTCAAACATGGGTTCGGCCGGCCGCGAGAGATAAGATTGAAATTGAATTCTCGCGAATTTTTACACAGGGGGCCGGTCGAAGGGGGTGCGGCGACCGGTCGCCTCACCGTGACCGGTTGCCGCTTGCGTTTTTGCGAAACAGAGAAGTCGGAACAAAATCCAACTTGCGTGCAGATTGTCGCCCATCGGCCGACCGGTCGACCACACCGGCCGCCCACCTGGTCGGCCGGCCGCCGCTCTTTTTTTTTCTTACGTCCCATTTTCTGTTTCAAAACTCAACTCAGTACGGGTTGCCCTAGGGGCGGCCTGGTCGAGCTCTGAAACAAAAGTGTTGTCCAATTTTAAATCGAAAATAAACTCCAAGAAATACTCAAAAAATAGTAAAAACATTTTAGATCGATCGGAAGTATTGGGACAATATTTAGGAACATTGTTTTGGTATAAAAACCCATTTGAACAAAATCATCAAAATCATGATAAAAACATTTATCTAACAACCCGCTGACCCCCCCCCCAAGACCCCTGCAAGAAACTCTTCTATTCTCCCCCTTGTTTCATCACTGCGCCCAAAATTCGTTTATTTTCGACGATTATGTCTCCGATTTCCCTTTGATTTATTGCGATTCTTGGGATTTCTTCTCGACACGGATAACCGGTAAGTTATTTTTTCAGTTTTTCTTCAATTTTTAATGGCTTTTTCTTCAGTTTGTTTATGGTTTTTTGTGCGATTATTTTTTATGGTTTCGATCTCAAGAAAATGGAATAGAGGTGGCGAAACTGTGAAAGTGATTCTCGCAAAGATCAATTACAACACTTGAACAAAAAGGTATTCTCTAAATTCACAATGTGATTTTCTATGTGTGATTTTATGTGTTATTCATAGTAGATCTGCGTGAAAGAAGTAAATGGATATAAGTATAGTTGAAATTGATACTTGCACATAATTATCACCATCATCAAAATATTTTCTCGGTTTAGGTTTGTAATATTTGCATAATTGTGTGTCTATTATCTTATTGTTTATGGTTGGGTTCAGCTTTCTTCCCTTTTCTTCATTTTTCTTCCGTTTTTCTTGATTTCGATTCTTTCTTGTGTTAGGATTGTTATGTTCTCGATTTTCTTGTGTTCGATTTGGTCATGATTATATTGTGTTGTTTTGATGTTTATGTGTTAATTTGTTGATTGTATTATTGTTGTAGTGGAGATGATAGGAAAAGCTCTGATGTGGAGGTACACGTAGAGAAAAGGCGAAAAGCCAGGTAACAAATACTTTCATATAGGAGTCTTGTTAAAAGTATCACTTTCTGTGTTAAAAGTATCACTTTCTGTGTTAAAAGTATCACATAACTGAGTATCAATTTTAACATATTTTCTGTGTTATGAGAAATACTTTCATATAGAAGTATGACTTTTCATGTTAAATAATTTTCAAATAAAAATATCATTTTTCCTGTGAAAAGTATCAGTTTGCATGTTAATACTATTAATTTGTTCATTTGTTTCATTAAATAATTTTCAAATAAAGTATCACTTTTCATGTGAAAAGTATCACTTTTGTGTTTAAAGTATCACTTTTCTTGTTAAAAGTATCACATAACTAAGTATCACTTTTAACATACTTTCATATAGAAGTATCACTTTGCATGTTAAAAGTATCAATTTGCATGTTAATAATATTAATTTGTTCATTTGTTTCTGATAAATAATTTTCATATAGAAGTATCACTTTTCATGTGAAAAGTATCACTTTCTCGTGTTAAAAGTATCACTTTTCCTCATTAAAAGTATCACATAATCGAGTATCACTTTTAACATACTTTCATATAAAGTATCACTTTGTATGTTAAAAGTATCGGTTTGCATGTTAATACTATTAATTTGTTCATTTGTTTCGATAAATAATTTTCATATAGAAGTATCACTTTTCATGTGAAAAGTATCACTTTCTGTGTTAAAAGTATCGCTTTTCCTATTAAAAGTATCACATAACTGAATATCACTTTTAACATACTTTCATATAGAAGATCACTTTTCATGTTAAAAGTATCACTTTATGTGTTAAAAGTATCACTTTCTCGTGTTAAAAATATCACATAACCGAGTATCGGTTTAACATATTTTTACGTGTTATGCGAGATACTTTCATATAGAAGTATCACTTTTCATTGATCGTGGTGTTTTCTTAATGCACCACATGGAAAATTTTCGAGGGGCTTGTGTACTCAGAACCAGATTTACGTAAGGTATGAATGTTTTTGCTGGTTATAAAATTAGATTAGATTTTTCAAAAATATTTATTTACGTTAGTTTTATCTTGTTTTCATTGAAGGTTGGTGAACGATGTAAATTAAGGACATCTTATTATGCAAGAATTGTTCTCAGTCGGTGGAATGAATTGAGAGTGCAAATCGAGAAAGATGCTATTCAATTTATAAATCAACAAGCCGATTGATGCATGTATAGGGCTCAGTAGAGAATGATAGGCAAATGAAACATATTTGGTTCGGTGCAAGTCGAGAAGATTTGTTTCTAATTTTTATGCATGTATTGAATAGCATTTGGTGTAAGTTGCATTGATAGTTTAGTTCCAAACATTAATAGTTTAGTTTGGTTTAAGTTACATTGATAGGTATTGAATAGTATTTGGTCTATCTTTTTTGGTTGTATGATTTGTTGGGAAGACGACTGAAAAAAACGCTTTTTTTCTGTTTTCAAGCATTTGTTTCTGTAAAAAGGTGTTTTCATATTTGGTTCCAGCATTTTTTTTCCAGCTTCAGGAACATGATCTCATTAGAGTATCACTGTGTTTTAAAAAGTATCGTTTGTTGGGTTAAAAATATCACTTTTTGTTAAAAAAATATCGTTTGTTGGGTTAAAAGTATCACCATTATTTATACTAAAACAACTAATAAATAATCGAGGATTAGGAGTATCGCTTTTTTTTTTTAAAAAAAGTATCATTTTTTGGATTAAAAGTATCACTTTTTTGATCGAAGATCATCTCATGAAAGTATAGCTTTCCATTGGTGAAAAGATATCACCTTTTAGGTTAAAAGTATCACTTTTTGTTACAAAAGTATCCTTTTTTGGGTTAAAAGTATCACCATCATTTATAAGTTTTTATACTAAAACAACTAATAAATAATCGAGAATTGGGAGTATCGCTTTTTTTTTTATTTTAAAAAGTAACGATTTTTGGATTAAAAGTATCACTGTTTTGTCAGTATCATCTCGGAAAGTGTAGCTTTCCATTGGAAAAATATCACCTTATGGGTTAAAAGTATCATTTTTTGTTACAAAAGTATCGTTTTTTGGGTTAAAAGTATCACCATCATTTATAAGTTTTTATACTAAAACAACTAATAAATAATCGGGGATTAGGAGTATCGCTTTTTTTTTTTTAAAAAAGTATCATTTTTGATTAAAAGTATCACTTTTTTGATCACAAGTATCATCTCATGAAAGTATAGTTTTCCATTGGAAAAGTATCACCTTTTAGGTTAAAGTATCACTTTTTGTTACAAAAGTATCGTTTTTTGGTTAAAAGTATCACCATCATTTATAAGTTTTTATACTAAAAAACTAATAAATAATCGAAATTGGGATTATCACTTTTTTTTTTAAAAGATCGATTTTTGGATTAAAAGTATCACTTTTTTTGTTCGAAGATCATCTCATGAAAATATAGCTTTCCATTGGAAAAGTATCACCTTCTAGGTTAAAAGTATTACTTTTTGTTACAAAAGTATCGTTTTTTGGGTTAAAAGTATCACCATCATTTATAATACTGAAAAATTAAACATTTTAAGATTATTTCTGGATCCTGAGATCTGTAGAAGGAGATGTCAAAAAAAAAAAAAAGGATTTGTAGAAGGAAAGGTGCATCAGTGGCCATAAAATCCCATTCAAATATCCATTCTTCTATAATCATTTGTTTCTCTCTAGCTTTCTGCAACATCCTTGTTTTGATTTTTCCTTGTAGATCTTTTTTCATGATATCGTCAAGATGACATTGAGTGATCTTAATGCATTGTGTGCGCAAACCAAGTGAAACTAGACTAAATCTTCCATGATCACATTTCCAGCCAAAAAAAAAAAACACAAATTAAACTGAAAATTATAAAAGCATCTCTCCATCAAAGATAATTTCTCAATTATTATTCCACAATTAAAAACTAAAACACGAACGTCATTCAAAAAAAAAATTAAAATAAAACCTCACCAACAATCTAATTAAACTTTGGAAGAAAGAAACATCAATTTATGGGTTGCGAATGAAACGAACATCTTATGTGACAACGATTTAGCCTTATCTTTCAGAGAAACTGTTCTGACAATAGAGACAATATTGGGAGAGCATCGAGCGAAAATCAGCATTCGAATGCAGTCTTTTGGTCGTGAATCGGAAGATATTCGCTCATTACCTTTCTCTTAACCTCCGACGAGATGTGTCCCGATTTCTCAAAGAGGAATTGAAGGAAGAGCTTGGTGGATGAATGATGAGAAATAGTTGTTGGAAGATCGAGAGATCGAGAGAGGGTGTTGCTGCTGTAAGAGAGAATTGTATTTTTTTGGGTTTAGATTTAGGGTTTTGGGTAGACAAATTCACATACGGGTTTTGGGCTTTATTTTGGGGCTCCTCACGGATTCGATCCGTGAGACGGTCTCACAAGAGACCTGCCCATAATTACAATATATAGAGCTGGCAAATGATGGGGTTAGGCCAATACAGAAAAACCCGACCCAAAGTCCGGCAAAATTTCACTTGGCATAGTCCAACTCAAACCCTATTTTTATACCTAAGTTGTGTTGGGCTTTGGACTTCTTGGGTTGGGGGATAAAATAGACCAGTCAATTGGGCCTATATAATAAGCCTATCCTAGCCAAAAATCTGAATTTCTTCCATGGTATCAAAATCTGCAAAAAAGCCAATGTTAATATGTTATTTGGAGATATAGTCCATTGTTTGCTTATGATGGTTAAGAACCTTTTGAATCAAAATATTGCTTGAGCTCAGGCTAATTGGATAATTTGGAGAAATTTAAGTTTTCTTTAGTTCTAATTAGAAATTTTGAAAACTAAATTTCCCGACCCGATTAAAGAGTCAGGCCGGACTGTGATATTGCAAGACCCAAAAAAGGCGGTCAATTACAGTTGGTGCTGGCCAAATGAAATTGAGGTCTGATCAGCTGATATATTGTTACTAATACAAACAATAGTGAAATATTTATATTGATTAATTTGATAATTTGATTCAAGTAAAATAATAGTACACGTACATTTATCACCCCCAATATTTTTTTTTCACCACCAACACTTCGTTTCTTCTTCGTTGTCCATTATAAAAAGAAAAATAAAAATTACTGGGACCAATCCATCGAAAAATAATCAAGATTTAATTTATATATCTATGTTTTTGTGGTGGGAGGAGATTGGAGTGCAGCTTTTGAGATTATTTCAAAGGCATATTCAATACAGGACTTGAATTTATTTGGATCAATGAAACCTTTCTCCATTGTCATTGCAATTCTCAGCTTCCCCACATAGCTTATCATTGTTACTGATACACTCTGCAAATAAATTTCCCAACAATAATTACATATCAAACATGAAGACAAAAAAAAGTGTAAATTTTGGAATATAATATATAGGTACCTGAGGGGGTCCAGCCACAACAAAGTACAATCCTTTAATAGGTTGATTATCCAAAGCCATTTTTTCGACAGGTCCTATCAAATTGGAAATCGCCATGCTTGTATTCTTTAATGTCCCATGGATGTATCGTGCTGTTGCCTGTTCCATAAACATGCATGATGATTTCTTCACCATTATTTCAAATACACTTAATTTCCACAAACTTAAAATAAATTCCCCTAAACACTATAAATTTATTGTGTTCTAGGACAATAAATTTACATATTTGCGGGGTCAACTACTTCTTTACTGTCACTCATAGACTCTGCAACAAATTGTATAGTCAAGGATGAAAGATGACCCATGAGTGTTGGTCTACTAGCCTTGAGGTGCTTCCTGGGTTCAAATTTTGACTAACGTGAAGTGTGGGGTTAGGATTTGTCCATTCTCTCCCAGATATTAGTACCATTCCTGAGAACTAAATAAAGTGTATGGTCCGTGCCTCGATTGGTGTGAAATTATTCTGAATCGACAAAAAAACAAAAATGAAAGATGACTAGTGGGGTCAACTACTTCTTTATTTAATTTGAATGTCCCGCTATGTGCCTTTGAGTCATAGATATCTAATTATCCATGCAGTTGAAATAAAAAATTAAAATAGAATTTTGGAATGAAAAATCTTATCCGAGTTACGGAGGCGCAAGTTGTAACAATTGACAGCAGAGACAGTTGTGCTGCCTTTTTGGTAACAGAGAAATTTAATACCATTGAAAAGATACAGGTCATGTATGGTAGTAATTTCAACCCACCTTTTCCAATTTTACCCTGTTGCAAGATATGGGATCATGTTTGGCCATTGACATGCCCCCTGGAAATTGTTACTGTTTTAATTTTTAAAAAATGTCTGAAAAATGGTTCCAAGTTGATTGTAATTTTCAAAGAATAGGCTGACATTTATTCAGGCTACTCTGCCCCACTGCTTTGAACATCTGTTCTTCGTGTTAGTTGTTTCTGATGCCAAAGCCCCACAAGCAGTACAGGATGAAAAAAAAAACCAAGCACTAAGACCATTTTAGTCTGCACTACTCTGATACAAAATTTGCATTATTTTAGTGCAAAATCTCCATTTCATCGATTGTACTATTTTATGCACTAAAAAAGAATATTCTATAAGATTCTTTTTTTTTATTTATTTAATATTAATTTTTATTACATTATAACTAATAAAAATATTAAATAAATAATTTTATTTCATATAATGTTTATTAAATATTTTATTTTTGAAATTAAACAAACTAAAAATTTTAAAATTAATGAAGTTAATGCTATATTAAACTAAGAATTCATAATATTACATATTATTAGATTAACTGAAAAATAATATTAATAGTTTAAAGTTAAATAAGTTCAAAAAAAATAAACAAAAAAAAGCAAAAAAAAAAAAAAAATAGCGCCATAGCAAATCACCAAAATAACACCCCCATTTGGCGCATTGCTAGGGGAGGATAAATGGTGTTGGGCGCCATTATAAAGCCATTGCTGGGGATGGCCTAAAGTGATGACGTGGCACTAATGACTCTTAATCATTACATTTATATATAATATTATAAAAGAAAATCTCAATTTAGCCATAATTGTAAGGATGTGGTAGGTAGACTTTAAGTTAATAAGACGGATTCTAAAAAAAAAAAAAAAAAAAGTCTAAATTTCATTTTGTTTCTTTATACTCTAATTGATTATTATTTTATCTCTTTATATTCTAAATTGTATCATTTTACCTTTTTATACTCTTAATTAATATCACTTTTACCCCCTATGCTTTAAAAATATTATTTTATGTTTATATATACTCAAAAAAGTGATCATTTTATCCCATTGGCGTAGCCAAGGGGGGGCCAACCCAGGCCCCGGTCCCCCCCCCCCTTAAAACTTTTTTTTACTAGGCAAATTTTCTTTTTTAAAAAAAATTATATATTAGTTGAAATTTATATGATTTTTCATTGTTTTTCTATTTGGCCCACCCCGCTTTCGTGTACCGGCCCAACCTATTATATTGTCCTGGCATTGTTTTATCCTTACCTATTAGTTTTATTAAAATAACGAAATTATTTTAAAAGATTTAATATTAATAAACTTGTATTTATTTGCTAAATTAATTCTCACAACTTGATTAATTAAAGCTTAATATTAAATCTATTACATTTTACATTTAGTTGCTAATTATTTAACTTTCATATAGTCCCTATTAAATTAATATATACTAGACAATTTCTTTTAGCTAATACATTTATAATTTCTAATTTACTTTTTCATCATAACCTTAAAATTATATAATATATATAATACAAATTTATTAAATGTGTTAAATATTATTGGTAATTTTTAAATTATTGATTCAATAATCATAAATAAAAACTATGTTAAATAAAAAAATCATTTTAGTGATTAATTTTTTGAATATAAAATATTAATTTACTATATAATACATAATTTTAGATTTATTATTAAAAGAATAAATGATTATATTAGTTTGCATAAAGGAACTATATTAGTTTTAATAAATTGCAAATAAGTTTTCCAAATATATAGATATATTTGATGCCATGGTTAAAATTAAAATAATAGTATGGATAATTAGGTCATTTAACAAATGAAGATTAAATGATATTTTAATTGTATAAGGGGGTAAAGTGATACAAATTGGTAGTATAAGGGGTTAAAGCGATAAAATTGAAATTACAAGAGGATTAAGTGATATTCAATGATAGTATAAGGGGTAAAGTGAGATTTACCCTAAAAAAATTCCCCTTGTACTTTTGCTAATCTTACCTTACCCCCTTATACTCTAATTGTCTTATTCTATTGTATTCTTATTTTCTCACTTTATCCCTTAAATTTTATTTTGTCTCGTTTTACCCCTTACTCTCGTTATAAAATAAGTAATTTATGTGATTTACCCAAAAAAGTTTACACAAGTGAGAAGGACGTGGAAAAGCATACCTCAGGACCTCGTATTTTTCTTATGAGATTAAGAAGTTGACCAGTCAACAAAACTGCGGCCGAGTTTCTCTGTCTTTTGATGGTTCGATGTGCTTTCCTAACAAAACCGAGTGGGTTTTGTAGATCATGAGCGGTCAATTTGGGTATAGGACATTGCAAGAATGCAAACCGGTTTCCCCACAGCATTTCTGAACCGGGTTTAATCATCTCATCCAGTGATTTGTAGCCTCCCACGGCCCGAGTGTTGAGCAACACTAATGCTGTGGATTTTGCTGTCCCTGATTCTTCACTTGTTTTTTGCATGTATAAACGGGTCCCCAATGTAATTATACCCGTTATCACATCATTAATAGTCTGCAACCAAATATATGAGGATTTAATGGATCAGTAGAATCAGAAGCAATAAACATATCACAAACCCGTATTTATCACTAATCTTACTTTATCTAATAAAAATAGGGTGTCCTTAATTTTGTCCTATACTAACATGTTGGTGATGTGGTTAAAGCATATTCATAAGCCAAAATCCATGACTTCACATTTGTCAAAAAAAAAAAAAAAAATCTAATCATGAGATAAAACAATGTTGGAGTACATTGCAATCAATCACTGGATTTCGACCTTATTATATTTATAAAAACATTATTTTATGTTTTGGATTAATGATCGGGCTAGAAATAATATAATTCTACTCGGTCAAATGTTTGACACGTTATATTTAGAAAAAATGAGGGATATAATATTAAAATATAATGTAATTCATATCAACAAAAGTTTTGTGAACTAACTATCGGGTAAAAATGTAAAACATAATCAATCTCGAAAATTTTCTGTAACTTTCAAACTTCTAAATTAGTTTTTTTGGCATAAACTTGTATGAGATGGTTTTGAAAGATTTTTCATTGGACGGATTTTATATTTAATAGAATTTCAATCCAAATCCAAACTTATGGAAAAGACCTACGTTTTTTGTGTTTTATAAGATTCGTGTCATTAATTTAAATCAATGAGACATTCTCGTATAAGACCATCTCTTTTTTCTCCTGTAATTAATTATTACTCCAACAATCAGATTTTTTTTGTAATTAATCCTAATAGTAATTGTATTTAATGAGGTGTGGGTAAAATTAACTGCATACCAAAAAAAGGCACAAATATTTTAAAAGTTTTACCACTTTAAGCCTGCTCTTAATCATCTTAATCTGGTCAAGATCAACAGCAGTCGTAATCGTGACAACGGGCCTGAACTCCACCCCATCACCACCGGACCTAATCGGCGACTTATCATCCTTCACCAAACTGCTCTTCAACAGGCCCCACCCAAAGTCACAGGCCGTGTTAAGCAGGCCTTTCAAAAACCTCGGGGCCCGTCTCAAAAAAAGCCCATTTCCACCAGAATTATTAGATTCACCGTTAGACTGCCTCGACGGAAACGTTAACGGCAACGAAGGGTCGTCGAGTCTTTGGAGACATGACAAAAGTGCCCCCATTAAAGAGTAGCCGTCGCCCAACGAATGGTGGAGCTTGAAAACGACATTTCCGGCTGCGTTTTGGGTTGGGTATTTGATTATGTGAATTTCCCATAATGGGCGATTCAGGGGAAGCTCTTCCATGGCGATTTTGGACAGGTAATCGGTGAAACATTGATCGTAGTATTCTGTCGACATGTCATTTGGGAATGTTGGGACGTTTACGTGGTCTTTGAGGTTTACTTCCACTTTTTTCCATTTCTTCACTCCTTTCTTCTCCGTGACCTGTTTAATTAATATGGAGTTTTAGTTTTTCCTTTGATGCGGTACATTTTTCGGTACCAAAAAGTACAGAATGACCAATTGAATTTGAAATGGATAGAATACATGTTTTTGGAAAGGCAGAAATTTTGACGGTCCGACAGATTTTGACTATGAGACGGATCCTATATGTATAACAAAATTTTAACCCATATCATAAAATATCCAATTATTTTGTGTTTTGTAGGATCCGTCTCATAACTCAAGTCCATGAGAAAGTCTCATGTAAGACCACCTATTTTGGAAAACATGACTAAAAAACCTTTTTGCTATGGACAAATGGCTAAAATTAAAGCGGACTCTAACTGTATACAAGGTTAATTAGTGTAATTACAAACCCAATTATTTTTTTAAAGTTATAAACAACCCTTTGAAGTTTGCAAACATCAAGATTTAAAGTTGTAAACTAGAAATAAACATTAAGAATGTTTGTAATTTTGAAATTTATGTAATTGAATTTTTTTTTGTAACTAAACCAATTGTCAAGGGTAATTTTGTAATTAATCCAAAATGAAAGTACAAAGCTCTTGCATCAAACAAATATCTGTGAGTCTTTTAGCAAAATATTATAAAAACAAATGGCTTTAAAAACAAACAAAAAGAAAACATAGGGCATGACACAACTTGATGAACTACATGCAAACATGCACCAAATCACTAGCCAATCCCCCCACAAAAAAAAAAAAAAAAACTAACCATGATGGAGGAGAAACGTGGATTTATGGGCAAAAACACGTTTTTAAGCAGAGGCATGGTCATGGAATCATCAAGAGGAAATTCAGTTTCCAAAACTCCAAGTATTGTGAGTGATAAAGCTGAGCTTTTCAAGTACTGTGCACTGGGGCTCACAGGCTCCAACATTTCCTCTTGCTCAACCTCCATGTCTTTATTCTTTTAATTCAGTCCTCAAGTACATCCTTATATATTTATAGGATTTTTCCCACAAAGGGTCAATTTGTAAAATAGTCGGTAGCATTACCTCATTTAACTACCCTTGTCTCCACAAAAAAGAGTAAAACTAGATTTTTGTATATGTCCATTTAGTGACGTCGAAGCCAGAAATTTCATGTAGGGGGCCCAACTAATATTAAATCAAAATAAAATATAATATATCAACCCTAAAAATAAAACTATCAATAAAATCCAATTTTGATAAAATCAATATATTAATTCAATTACATTTTAATATTCAAAAAGAAAAATCACGATCTTTTAAACCATTTTTTTAATTTTTCCTATTTTCAGTATTTTTTAAGGTTATAAAGAAATTACCTAAATATACCCCTAATTAAACATGATATTTTCTTTTTAGTTATATTATTTTACAAGATACATAAAATATTGGAATAATTATAGAAACCGCCTCTGAGGTTTGGCCTAAATTTACAAAAAAAATGTCCAGCTAACTTTAGAAACTACGAAAACTATCCTTGGCGTTTATATCTGTCTTGGTCCAACTATTAGTTGATCTAATGAAATTTGCTGTCATCACAAAATATTTTACAATTACACCACCAATTTTCTAAATATAACAAACCCAACATTTTTCTGAATATTTGTAATATTTCTTGGGGTTAATGTAATATTTAGAAAATTGAGAGATGTAATTGTTAAATTTAAGATAAAAATTGGGATTATTTGTAATATTTAGAAAAATTGAGGAATGTAATTGTGAAAAAATTTGATAACATCATCAACTTCTGTTAGCTCCACTAACGGTAAGTGAATGATGTAAGATTAATATAAACCTCAATAATTATTTTTGTAATTTTTAAGGTTAGCTGTGTTATTTTGTAATTAAGTCAAACCTCAAGGATGATTTCTGTAATTATCCCTAAACTATTTTACAATCATCCACATACCGAAAATCAACATATACATGGGATTTCTTATTCTCAATAGTGTTTCATTTGTTGTTTTAATTTATCAGGTGGTATGTACCAACTGTAAAATATTATACGAAATAGAAAATCCGGACCGGATAATCATTAATCAGTGCAATATTATGTATTGTAAATAATTGTATATATAATAAGTCAACTGATTCATGCAATAAAAAATTGGACGTTTGGTGGAAAAAATGACCAGCCGTAGCTGTTAAAATGGTTGTACACACGTAAACATGGATATTGATGGTATATATATGAATATATGTGGCTTCATTGACACCTTATGCTTGACACTGATGACTGGGGTATTTGTACTTTGTAATAATTGAGATCGAATTTAAAGAGTTGCAGCAATTGTTCTGACGGTGAAAGTCCAATAGGCCCATTATAAGAAAACAAAATATTAATGGAAATATACAATAAATATCGTCATTAATAATATTTATTCAGTGAAAATGGTTTTACTTTATCCTAATAATAAGGGATAATTACAAAAAAAAAAAACCATTGAGGTTCAGACTAATTAATTACAAAAAAAGCTCAGAGGTTCTTGAAAACTGCAAAAAGTCCTTTAAGTAATCAATTTGATTCCGTCTTATATTTCCCTCTTTCATAAGCATAAAATATTTCAGAAATCCCGCACATATTTTTAAAATATTGCAATTAAGTCCTTCAAATAAATTAAGACATAATTAAACTTAAGGGACTTTTTGTAATTCTGAAACATCTGAATTTTTAATTAGCTCAAACTGCAGGGGTATTTTGTAATTATCCCCAATAAGGCAATAACAATGGTTCTTGTCATTTTACAGCTAATAAAGCTTGATGTATAAGTTTGTGCTCTTAGGAGTCAATTGCACATGATGCATAATGAGTGACAGTATAAATTATCACTAATGACTTGCGATAATATTTTAATTAACTTTAAATACAAGTTATTGTTTATATATGAGCTTTTAATCTAATTGAGATCATTGTACAATTATGAACCCACGGGATTATATGAAGATAAGACATTTCTTATTTTTTTTCTTCATTTAACTTTTTCTCGGACGACTTTTTAGCAAATAGTTTGGGTAGTTGATAGTTCAAAAATGAATTTTTCAAAGTATTCGAATATATATAATATATATCGGTATGTGGTTTGATTATCAACAATTGCCAACCTGGTCCTTTTGACATTGAGAGCTTACTTGCCGCATTTATCAAACAAATTAGCAAATTAATATGGATTACTTAAATTGTTAAACAAACAAACCAAAAAAAAGTGTTTTGTGAGTAGTGACAATTAAGTTAACCCTTTAGCAATTAACCAATATAAATTATTTTTGTCTTGCCTTGTTTCCTTATGCATATCGGTGGAGTGTAAACTTTGCCATGAAACTCTGATTTATTGGCCCTTAAGTTTATTAATTAAAAAAAAAAGTTTAGTAATTATTTTGTATTTCATAAAAACCTGAATATTAAATTCCCCATTCACAATAACAATGAAATGAAAATGAAACCAACGGGCATATCCCATTGGCAACCACATGAGTATGGGTTCAAAGCCACACTCCATCAAATTGTGCTCCCCGAAGCATACATGGACTAGTGAAAATTTGGTATGTATACTGAATAACATTTGTGTGAGTTTGATTTGGATGGATATCACTATTATTGAGAAGGTATTATGTGAGGTTGTCCCATAGACTTAAGTTCGTGAAACGGATCTTACAATACACAAAAAACATGGGTCATTTTCTTGAGTTTGAGTTTCGATTCAAATTTTATTTATATATAGGACTCGTCTCATTAAAAATGTTCATTTGAGCGTCTCATACAAGTTTTTGGGGGTTGGGAGAACATACTTGTTCTCTTTATCTGAATGATCTGATTGTACGTCAGCATACCTCACTACAATACTACTACAATACTGGCCAGTTTGTGCATATTCCACAGTTTATTTTTATGGCAGTTATGATGGGCCGAAGTTGCAGTCTAAGACATAGTCATATATAAACCTGAAAGCTGAGGAATTCGAAGAAAAAATGAAATGAAAATAAAGGCTGTTTTCGGCAAGAGCTGTCCTTGAATTCCAACTGCTCGTCCATATAAATAATAATAAATGCAATAATTGGTACACAAACAGTTGCCCAATGTAGTGAAAATGGATTGCATAATTTGGCTATTGATCAAACATTAAATTTCTTGAATTTTCTATACTAAGCGGTGGAAGTTGAATCCCAAATATTCAAACATTCACACCTGCAAATAGGTTAATTTCTTTGCCGTCCGACTTAGGTTATCACTCGTGAAGTAAGAATTAAGGCTTAACCTATCAAAAACATTTGTCAATTCGCTTACATTCTGTAATTTATATTAATGGTAGTGATGAGAGATTCACTCCTCATTCATAGTTAGACGTAATCTTAAAAGTTGAGTTACAAACAAAAAGTTAAGGCTTATCAATTAAAGGTCTCAAATCATATTACTAAACAATGGACAACAAATATAATGAAAAAAGAATGTAGTAAGTTTGAAAGCTGAGTTAGAAAAAATAAAGAAGTACTAAGGCTTATCAATTAAAGGTCTCAATCAAATTACTAAAAAATGGACAACAAATGTAATGAAAGAACAGTTAATCATTTCACGATTCATTTAATTTGCTCACACTGAAATCGCTATTATATCCCAATTATGGTTGGCATTATTTCAACCATGGAAAGTCGATCATTGCAAACTTTTTAGTCCAATCAAAATAAATGAAAAAATAAAAAAATATTGGCTGCAAAGTCAAACATTTCATTGTTCCATATGGACCATATTCAATCACATCATCCTTGTTATCCTATATGATTCTTCCTTGTTTAGAAAGACAATCAAAACGCGTATAACCGTATGATTAAGTGACTACGTACCTTAATTAAATGAGTCCTCACTGATTGAATTAGCTTATTCTTTAAGACCCCACCTGTAACGCTTTTATACTTTGAACAAATTGGGCGATACTAACAATGAAAATACACATCTTCACACTTTTTTTCTAGTGAAATGAAAAAAACTTAAACCGAAGCATAAGTGACATAACATAGAAACTAAATTGACCAATAACCAGTTTGACAACTTGAAAACACAATCTTCATGATCTGAAAAAAATGAAATAACTAGAGTGCGTTCGTTTGTAATCGAAATAAACTAAATCTAGAGTTTTTTTTTTAATAAGTCGGGAGTATTGGTAAGAGGGGAGGAGATAAATTTCAAAGAACTGAGATATGGGGTTCGAACCGCGGTCAATACATTTACAAAGGGTGAGCGATACCGAGCTAATGACAAAAAATAAATGAAACGCTTTCTTCGGCTATCCACTTATCGGCACATCAACCCATCTCTTCTTTTAGTGTGGACAAAAATAGAATATTGGAGGTGAGTAACACATACAATAGAGATATGGACAGGGGCGGAGCTAGACCCAAAATATTGGGGGGCTAAATCAATAAAAAAATAAATATTTAGTACTAAAAATTAATATTTAAAAATAAAATATACCTATAAAAAATTAAAATTTCAAAAATTTTGCCCCCCCCCAATCATAGGGGAGGATATGCCCCTGGATATGGATAGTCTGAATTAAATACAAATTGCACAAATACAAAAATTAGCATATACACTTTCCCGTTGACATAAGCCAAAACACTTTTCCGTTGCTTAAGGTCATATTACTTTACCATTTGATCGTTGGCATGGTACAACTCCATAACACTTACTCATCATACAAATCATATATAAATATATCTCACTTTCCCAAATATGAAAATTCACAAAAATACACATATAAGTATTTAACAACAATTTATAAATATAACACTTTTAGTTTTAAAGCAGTAATCCATACCCCAAACAACAAAGTATATCCAAACAACGATTGAAAGGAAAACATTGCAATTACTATAATCCTCGTCACCTACTATAGTAATTGACACAATTTTAGTGCTAGAAATTTAAACGCTTAAAGTCTTAAACATAATTGAGATAATTATACATAAAAGGTAGTTTGAGCTCATGTTGGTGAAAATTGATAGAAAACTATAAGTTTAAAGGCTAAACTACAAGAAACCAAAAGTTAATTTGGGAATTTTGACTTAATTGAAAGGTAGGGGGTTGAAAGTTTAAGGGCATGGGGCTGATTTCAAATTCCCAAAAATTGAATTAGGAAATAGGGTTAAATTGAAATGGTGGGGGTATCAATAAGTTCAATTCAGGACTCAATTGGAAATTCTCCAAACTTAAATTTCGAAGATGTTTTAAAAGTTTAAGGATAAGGGTAGGCATATATATAATTATATATTTTTATAGTATTGTATATAATAGACGTATTTCGTATAACTTAGAAAAACAAATCAATATTAATAAAGTATGAGTTTAATAAATACTAGAGCCTAACAAACCTAAATTCTAGAAAGATTGCTCTAGAAATGTCTTAGAAATATCTAAAGTACGTATTATTTGAAGAAAGAACGTAAAAGTTTCTAGTGAGCTCGATATTTTGTTGGATAATTCTAGAGGATGAATTGTAACTATTAGATTAAATAAATTATATCATTTGATTAGGGCGGTGTTCAAATATAAATAGAGGTGTGATCTAGCTCATATTGTAGCAAGAAAAATATTTTTTCACCACAATGATGCAAAAAACCATAAAACTGAGCATCTTCCTAACCCTGTAGCTGAAAGTGAAACCAAACAAACAGTTAGTTTCCATCCTTCAACAATGTCTCGAACAAAGGGGAGTTGCTCTTCCAGAAGAATACTTTGTTGGAGGAGGGTTATCTCAATTAAGGTAAGAAGGGGTTATTTAGAAATTGGAAGTTGGAAGAGGGATTATTTTCTCTTTTAGAAGGAGGAGGTTATTTAGGCTAAGAAATGTAAGAGAGTTTTTTTGTGGAGAAATATTTGCTTGTATTGATTCTTCTCAAATTTTGGCTTGTTACAAAATGATCAAGACACCCCTATTTATACTAGTACAACTTCCTAACCAATGGCTAGGATTTATTTGATCTAATGGCTATAATTCATCTACTAGAATCATCCTCCAAAATATCTACTTTCCTAGAATATTCTACAAGCTTTCTTACCAATAATATCTAAGATATTTTTCCAAGACACTTCTAGACAAATTCTAGAACTTGGGCCTATTTGGACTTGGATCTTATTTTATCTTTTAACTCAAATATTTATTTTCAAGCCCAATATTAATTGGACCAAAATCAAGTTTAAAATCCAACACCCCCCCTTAAACTTGATTTGTCATTCCGAGAAAACTTCTAAGTCGTATGAAGTCTTCATGCTTGAGCGGTTTGGTGAAGATGTCCGCAATTTGATCTTGAGACTTTACATACTCCATTTGTACGTCATTTCTTGATATGCATTCTCTTATGTAGTGGTAGCGAGTGTCAATGTGTGCTTGCTTCGATCGTGAAACACCGGATTCTTTGCCAATGCCATAGCCGACTTGTTGTCGACACAAATCTTAGTTGGATCTTCTTGTGTCATTCCCAGTTCCTTGAAAGAAATTTCTCGGCCAAACGCATGGCAAACAAGTGGTCGCAGCGACTCGTATCGACTTCACGGGTTGAGAGAGTGACTATCGGTACGCTTCTTTGACATCCAAGTGAATGCGGTATCTCCCATGAAGAACACAAAGCCGGTAGTACTTTTTCGATCATCCACATCTCCGGACCAATCGCTATCACTATAGCCAACAAGTTTATAATCATTAGTTGTTGAATAAAATAAGCCGTAATTGATCGTACCTTTGAGATAGCGAAGAATCCTTTTAGCGACGCCGTGTGAGTAGTGGTTGGATTCTCCATGTAGCGACTTATTAGGCCGGTGGCATAGAGAATGTCCGGTCTAGTGCCGCGTCAAATACCGCAAACTTCCAACCAAACTTTTGTACAATGTCGGGTCCACTTTTTCTTCTCCGTCATACTTTGACAACGATGCCGCACTCCACTTTGGTGTGTTAATAGGCTTTGCGTTATCCATCTTGAACCTCTTGAGAATTTCCTTCGCGTAGCATTTTGCATGAGATGAAAATCCCATCTTCTTGTTGTTTAACTTCAACGCCGAGGTAATATGCCATAAACCCGATATCGATCGTCTCAAATTCTCTGGTCATTGCTTTCTTGAACTCTTCAAACATGTCTGGATTATTTCTGTGAAGATCAAGTCATCCACATATAAACACATGATCAAAACATCATTTTTTCGACCTTGACATAAAGTGCATGTTCTTGCGGGCACTTAGTGAACCCATTCTCTTGCAAGTATTTATCGATCCTGCTTTATTCCATGCCCGTGGTGCTTGCTTTAATCCGTATAGAGCCTTCTTCACCTTCAATACTTTATCTTCTTCATTCTTCACCACATAGCCCTTTGGGCTCGCTCAATGTAGACTTCTTCCTAAGAACTCCATTTAAGAAAGTGACTTTACGTCCATCTGGTGAATCTTCCACTGTTTTGAGCCGCTAAAGAAATGATAAGCCTTATTGTTTCCAAGCGAGCGATCGAGCAAACACCTCGTCATAGTCGATTCGACTCTTTGATTATAGCCTTTTGCGACTAGCCTTGCTTTATATCTTTCAATTTCTCCTTTAGCATTCTTCTTTGATTTGTACACCCACTTGACGCCGATAGCCTTATGTCCTTTTGGAAGTGACGTTAGCTCCCACGTGTCGTTCTTCATGATTGCTTGTATCTCTTCATCCATAGCATCTCTCCATCTTTTATTTTGGACTGCTTCTTCAAAAGTCACTGGTTCACAATCTGCAAATAGACAGAACAAAGTAATATCATCTATCCTCTCGGTGTTCTCTTAAAGATCTTCTAGACTCCTTTCACGTTCTATGTCTCTTTCATTTAGAAATGATGGTGGCAAGTCTCCTCCAACTGTTGATTGTGAAGTGGATGGAGTATTTGGCTCTTGCTGAACTTCTATTGTTGGCTCGATCGGTCTTGACTCATTTTCTTCAAAATCCGGAAAGAAATTGAAGTTGTTTTGGGAGCCAAAATCCCAATTTGATTCTTCATCAAACTCTACATCACGACTTATCACAAGCTTCTTAGTATTTGGATTATATAACTTATAACATTTAGAGTTTGAGTCATACCCGATGAAGATGAATGGCTCGCTTTTGTCATCAAGCTTACTTTTCTCTCGTCGGGAACATGTTCATATGCTTTGCTTCCAAATACTTTTAGATGAGAGATACCTGTTTCTTCCACTCCAAGCTTCTTGTGGTGTTTTTCCCCACACACTTCGGTTGGTGAGCGATTTGACAGTACACTGCACACGCCACTGCTTGACCCGAACTCCTTTGCGACCTTTTGCTTTTGAGCATGCACCTTGCCATTTCAAGAATTGTTCTATTCTTTCTCTCGGCTACGCCATTTCTTGGGGGATCTTGGGGATCAAGGGGACGCTTTGGATTCCATTTGCTTTGCAAAATTCTTGGAACTCCTTAGATGTGAATTCTCCTCCACGATCCGATCGCATTGCCTTGATTTTGCATCCACTTTCATTTTCCACCATAGCTTTGAACTTCTTGAATGCTTGAACATTTGGACTTACTTTCAAAAAATATACCCGTGTCTTTCTAGAGAAATCATCAATAAAAGAGGAGGAAATAATTATTTTTACCGAGAGAGCTTGGCTTGATTGGTCCACAAACATCGTGTGTATGAGCTCCGAGGGCTTCGTGATCTCGAGCTTGACTCGGCTTTGGAAAACTCTTTCAATTGTTTTCCCATAGACATCCTTCGCATAGTTGCTCGGGATGATTGATGAAGGTAATCCTCTTACCATCTCTTTCTTTGATAGTAATTCTAATCCGCCAAAATTTAAGTGCCCAAATCGTAGATGCCAAAGCCAAGATATATCTTTGTAGCAAGCTTTGAGACATTTTGCTACATCATTCGGATATTTAATAAGAACATTCTATTTCTAGACATTTGCACTTTAGTGATTAAATTATTTCTATCATCTCTTATAGAAAGACTACGATCTTTCATGTGAATGTCATAGCCTTTCTCTAAGAGTTGTCCCAAACTCAAGATATTACTTTTCATATTTGGAACGTAATAGACATTAGAAATAAATTGATGACTTCCATTCTTCAAGCGGATTAGAATTTTACCTTTTCCTTTGACCGGGACTTTAGACTCATCTCCAAAAGAAACATTGCCACTCACCGATTCATCAAGCTCCACAAACATGCTTCTTCTTCCACACATATGGTTGCTTGCACCAAGATGTCGAGTACCAAGTGTTGTCTTGTCTTCCATCACCACCTTTGTATCTAGTAACAAATTGACATCTTCTTCATTTTTATTTTCCACATAGTGGGCCTTTTCTTCAACCTTGTTTTTGGGAGCTCTACACTCGGAAGCATAGTGTCCAAATTTTTGACAATTATAACACTTAGTTTGTGATTTTTCGTACCTTGTTCTTGGATTGCTCCTCCCCGCGTCCACTTTGGTTAGGTATTCTCTTCTATCTTCATTATTATTGAAACCTCCTCGTGCATGTCCACGACCACGGCCTCGTCCGCCTCGTCCTGGAAACGACCTCTTCCATGTTGACCACGTTCATTGCTCATGCTTTCTTCTTTATCCTTCACTTGCATTTTAAAAAGTTGTTCTACAATATCTTGCTTCTTTTTATGTTTTTCTTCATATGCTTGTAATGACCCCAATAATTGATCAATAGTCATCTCCTCCAAATTTTTGTTTCTCAATTATTACGACAATATGCTCAAATTTAGGACTTAAAGAACGGAGTATCTTTTCCATAATTCTCACATCACTTAATTTTTCACCATTTCTTTTCATTTGATTAGAAACCGCCAAAACACTTGAAAAATAGTCGGAAATAGATTCGGACTCTTTCATATGTAAAGCTTCAAATTCACCTCTTAATGTTTGGAGACGTACCTTCTTTTACTTGCTCGGCTCCTTTGTGAGATGTTTGAAGCTTCTCCCATGCATCCTTGGTGGTAGTTGCACTTGAGATCTTTTCGAAACCATCATCATCCAAAGCTTGGTAGATGAGATAGAGAGCTTTCTTGTCTCTCTTTCTTGAATCTTTTAAATTATCCTTTTGAGTTTGGGATAGTGTAGCCTCGTCTTGTGGCTCGACATAACCTTTTTCTACAATATCCCAAACTTCATGTGCACCCAAAAGGGCCTTCATCTTGATACTCCAATTATCATAGTTGCTTGTGTTGAGCATAGGGACTTGAAAGGAAGCCACACCATTTGCCATATTTTTATGTAAACCACAAGTGATCTTGTGGCTCTGATACCACTTTGTTGGAGGAGGGTTATCTCAATTAAGGTAAGAAGGGGTTGATAGGTGTGAGTTTTGCATGTATTTTAGGGCATATTTATGGCTATAATTGTTTATAAACATGCAATAACGTGTATGAAATGGTATATATTCGCTCTTTGTGGGAAAGATATTACGCTTTGCTCGTTTTGTAGGAATTTAACGATATTTGGAGTGATTTTATGACAAATACGAGCATTGCAACCTTGAATCATCAAGAATCGAGCGATTACACCCAATTGGAAGCCAACTATATGGATTCTAGAGTCATAGTGATGAGTCGTGTGTCAAAAGAAGCATGGATGATCAAACAACAAGGAGATTTATCTCGAGGAACATCCAAACGCGCGTATGGAATTTCCAAAGACTGGCGGGGTTTAGTATTTTGGTCATAACTCTCTCTACAAAATTGATATTGAGGTGATTCAAGTGGCTATGGAAAGCTAGCTAGAGAGAGGGCTACAACTCTTCTGAAGACCCTGCAAGCAAATTCTGACGTTTGGGTGTAGCACGGGTAACCCGTGCGTGGACACACGACCGTGCGCCCTCTGCAGACGGATGTTTTCTATGGGATGGCGCACGGGTAGACCGTGCGTGGGCGCACGACCCGTGCGTGCTACAGAGACTGGGTGTTTTCTACGAAATGGCGCACGGGTAGCCCGTGCGTGGGCGCACGACCCGTGCGTGCTTGCGAAAAAACTCCAAAAATGACAAAAATTGACTGGAGACTTCCAAAAGGGTATAAATACCACTTCTTGGGGCGCACACCAGGGGAGGAAAGGCTGGGAATACACCCAAGAACACAAGAAACACATCAATTTCATCAAGGAAGAATCAAGGGAAGAATCGGGTTGAATAGGAGCTTGAGGATTGAAGATTAATCGAGAGATTATCCATTTCCTAAGTTTTCTCATTCTTTGTGCTTTAATATTTCATTTTAGCTTCTTATGAATATGAACAATTTGTCTATGAGTTGTTTATTTGTAATGGGTAGCTAAACATCTTGTGATTTCCGGGTTTTGGAAGTAGATTAATTGAACTCTTATTGAATGTTTTAATCTTAGTTGAAGTTATTGTCTTGAAGCTATTTGAGTACTTTGAGCTTATTCTTGTTTTATCACTTGGCCAATGATTTAACATGTTTGATATATTGATTCATAATTCGAGAGATGAGTTTCAATATTAGATCTTGAGTACTTGACATGAATATTTGCATGAACCGAGAGGTTTGTAGATATTTGTGAGGATATTTGATCTTTGGTGCTTTTTGGGAGTTGTATATCTATTGTTGAGTAGAGATGCTAGCAAAGATATTTCAATCTACGTTTTATATGCATCTCGAGAGGGAGGATAAAATATCGTGGTGATCGTCTTATAGGTATATTGATAATAACTTTGGCTTTGATTAAATCGGACAACAAGAGGAATATTAATCGAAACCATAACCCGGGAATCCGTTTTATTCTCTTGATAATTCCATTATTTTTCATCTTGTGTTTTTGTGGTTATTCTTGTCTTTACCTCCACAACAATCATCCAATTACGATCGTCTAAATAAAAATAAGACTATCTTAGTTCAATACTTAGCACATTAATTTATTAGTCTCTGTGGATACGACCTTGCTTACCCTATTCTATAAACTACACCGTACACTTGCGGTGAAGCTAAAAATAAGGCGAACAGGGGTTATTTAGAAATTGGAAGTTGGAAGAGGGATTATTTTCTCTTTTAGAAGGAGGAGGTTATTTAGGCTAAGAAATGTAAGAGAGTTTTTTTGTGGAGAAATATTTGCTTGTATTGATTCTTCTCAAATTTTGGCTTGTTACAAAATGATCAAGACACCCCTATTTATACTAGTACAACTTCCTAACCAATGGCTAGGATTTATTTGATCTAATGGCTATAATTCATCTACTAGAATCATCCTCCAAAATATCTACTTTCCTAGAATATTCTACAAGCTTTCTTACCAATAATATCTAAGATATTTTTCCAAGACACTTCTAGAAAAATTCTAGAACTTGGGCCTATTTGGACTTGGATCTTATTTTATCTTTTAACTCAAATATTTATTTTCAAGCCCAATATTAATTGGACCAAAATCAAGTTTAAAATCCAACATACTTGTCTTTTAAAGTTATATGTCCGAACTCAAGTTTTCGTTCCGTTAATTCAAACGCTTTTCCACCTGAGGTCATTACTTACAATCAGTGGATGCAATTAAAACCCGAGCAAAGAAGTTTGTATTTTGGATGGATCAAAGGTGTGTTCTTGGTGGGAAGAAGAAAATGAAGGAGTCATTTAAGCTTAACTCTATTCTCAGCACAACCCGACCCAATTTGAGATAGGTTAGAGCTCAAAGACAACAAGTATATTTTAGGAGAATTTGTTGAATCTAAAGGCAAACAAGACGACCTTTAGGCGTTGAGAAAGATCAAGAGATCAAAAGTTAGTTGTCTGACTGTTCGGAGACAATCATGTTCAGATTTGCGTTCCAAGTTCTATTTGCTCCTCGTGATTATCGTGTTGAAGGACCTTCTTGGCCTTCACGGTGGGACGAAGTTAATGTTAGATCAAGCGCAGAGGTAGTTTTTCAACTACAAAATTTTAAAAAACCACGCAAGTATAAGCTTTCTTTAGTGTTTTCATGTTACTTAGTGCCGGAATGTGTATAATAGCCACATGAACGTGGGATTTCCTTTCTGATACAAAAAAAAATCTTAGTATAACCTGTCAATCTTAATGACAAGTTTATTGGATGAGATGAAGTTTCTCATTTTCCAGAACATGCTTATATATATATATATATATATATATATATAGGATATGGATTAAATAGGTCCCCCTACTTACTTGGGGTGAGTTCATGGGGACACATCCTAACCATAGATCAACAATTTTGGGTGGTCCAGATTTTTAGGGTTTTTTTATGTTTATTTTTTTTGTTTCAGCAATTAAAAAGGGTAGGGTGATAATTTGGCACTTTAGAATCAGTTACTAAGATTTCATTCCATCTTTCACGTGATTTCACCCACTATTCACGCATACTCTCTCTCCAACGTTTCAATTTCAAAAAAATTTCTCTGTTGCTTATGTAGTATATGGTTGTTGCTTATGACTTGCTTATATAGTTAATGTATCTGTGATGCATGTGTAGTGTATATTTGTTGCTTATATAGTATATGCTTATCGCTTATATAGTATGAGTTTGTTGCTTATGACTTGCTTATGTAGTTAATGTATTCGTGGTGCATACGTAGTGTATATTTTTTGCTTATCTAATATAGACTTGTTGCTTATGACTTGCTTATGTAGTTAATGTATCTGTGGTGCATACGTAGTGTATATTCGTTGCTTATGTAGTATAGGCTCGTTGCTTATGTAGTATGGGTTTGTTGCTATGACTTGATTATGTAGCTAATATATTCGTGGTGCATACATAGTGTATATTTGTTGCTTATGTAGTATGAATTTGTTGCTTATGACTTGTTTATGTAGTTAATGGTATATAAAAACACAATGACACATCTACACAAGCAACAAATTACATAAGCAAACTTCGAACTGAAGTCAAGCTCTAGCAACTATGGCAAATTGTCTGCAACTTTTTTCATACAATAGTGCGTTGAAGAAGAAAGGTGAATGATTTCTCACAGTAGTTAGTTGAAGAAGAAAGAGGATGATTAAGGAAGATAAGATTTGTTCACGTTGAATTTGATGTGAGATTTGGATAGATTGTGTGATCATAATGTGAACAGAATCCCATGAATATTGGGTAATGTTGTAGGATGACTAATTTACCCCTTTCTCTAATTACCAACATTTAATATGAATTTTTAGCTCTAAAATCACAGCCATTGAAAAATCTAGATATGTGGCTATGATTGGTCCCTATGGACTTACCCTATGAGGTGGTCTCATATAACCCTCTCCATATATATATATATATATATATATATATCATCGGTACATAATCATAATACTGGTGAAGTCTCTTAATTCATCTACCATTCAGAAATGGAGAAGGAACACAATGAGATAATAGAGAAGAGTGTGGTATTATTTTAGACTAGGCGAGTCATCATTTATGTTCTTTTTTTTTTTTTGAGGAAAATCATTTTATGTTTTAAGAATTTGTATTTATCATGTTGTCATTATTCGACATAATCTATATGACATGATTTAAAAGATTATATGTGTGCAACATGATTGTGCCACATAATCATGTGCTAGACGATCATGTCACATGCATAGTCGTGTCATACTGTCATAAATCATGTGCACACGATTGTACCATAAAATTGAGAAAAGAGTAAATTGAAAAATATTGGACTATATTAAGTAAATATATTGTTTTAAAAAGGAGAGTGTGTATTTAGAAAGTGAGTGTATTTAGAGGAAAAAGAGGTATAAATAGTGTTACCCCACTTTTATATATGTATTGTATTGTGTAAAATTTTCTAATAGTGGATAGTTTCTTCGTTGGGCGTGACCTAACTAGTGCAGTAGTATTAAGGAATCCAAAGCATGTTAAAATTGTCGTGTATTTTATTTATTTCTGTTGTGCTAAAATTGATGTAGGTTGGAACATCGCGATCCAACATCATCATAACAGTAAACAGGTTAATTTTAAATAACTTGTGGCAACACATTCTAATAAGTACATTGCATATATTCTACGTATGAGAGCTGACAAAATATTGATCTTTCAAGAAATTATGATATCCACATAAAAAAAAAGCAACTATTAAAGAGTACTTATATAAGTAAATGTAATTAATTTGTAACCGAAGGAGATGGAACCGCTGCTTCGAAAATTAAATCAAAAGCATGTTGGACAAAGGACTTGAACTTGGGGGCATCTATTAGTCCATTTTCTGTACCCACAGCCACCCTCAGCTCTCCCATGTAACTCAGCATTGTTATCGTAAGGTTCTGCAAATCCAAGATTAATCTAATAAATAAATAAAATCAATTACTTATTAAAATTTACAATTATCACATAAATACTATTTTTGTTGAGGTACATTATTGATAAGGTAGTATAATATATCTCAAAGGGTACATACTTGTAATTTTAAAAGATAACTGGACTTGTTTTTTGTAATTAGAGTAAGGAATAAATATATAATTTATACATATATAAGTAAACACATTTAAGAATTAAAATCACTATGATGGAATTTGGAACTTGAAAAAATATGACAACTAAAACAAACTATTTTGAAGATAAAAAGAAAATTGAATCTTTATTGAATAAAGATGACGCATTTTAATTTCATTGGTTTGATTCTTTTTGTCTTAGGAAAATAACAAGAAAATAATTAAACGGAAATGTAGTGTACCTGAGGAACGCCAACGACCATGAAATATAAGCCTTTGAGAGGTTGATTTGATAAAGCCAATCGTTCCAAAGGACCCATTATGTTTGAGATTGTCATGCTCGTGTTTTTTAATGTGCTGTGAATGTATTTAGCTGTCACCTGACATAATTAATCCACACAAAAATTATTATTCATGGCTCCATTCCAATATAAATATATGTAGGTATATATTTAAAAAAAATTAATATACGCACACACACTTACATATACATATATGGCTATATAATATAGACAAATATTTCATGATAAGGAGTCATAAATATTTTATGACTTTTTTTTCGTGAATTATAGGCTAATTTCACATCATGCATGTAGAGCTGTCAAAACGGGCCAGGCCCGTCGGGCCGGCCCGCCCCGCCCCGCCTAAGGTAGGGGGGTGGGTTAAGTATTTAGTAGCCCGCCAAAGGGCGGGCCTAAACGGGCTAGCCCGCCGCGGGCCGCGGGCTTGGCGGGTTGGGTCGGCGGGCCGGCGGGCTAGCCCGCCAGAAAATAAAAAAAAAAAAGAAAAAAATGAAAAATTAGATAAAATAGACAAAAAAAATAGGATAATTAATTTTTTATATTTGTATCTCTTATAAAAGTATATATAATATTTTTATAAAATATTTACTTGTTATCCATTAGTATATTTAATTCATTAAAATTAATAATATAAATAAAAAAAATATTTTTTTATTTTTTTATTTTTTTTTATTTTTTGGCGGGCCGGCCCGCCCAACCCGCAGCCCAAGGCGGGTTGAGTTGGGTTGAGGCTTTCTCGGCCCGCCACCCGGCGGGCCGGCCCACCCCCGCCCCGCCAAGTGGCGGGTTTTGGCGGGCCACGGGCCGGCCCGCCCCGCCGGCCCGTTTTGACACCTCTACATGCATGATATATTTACATAATTAATGCCTTCACACAATTCTCCACACATCCACATTAATCCAAAATCTCCACCGTTATAAGTGCTCATTTTTCATACCACTAATTAACAAAAATATAAATTAAATAAATTACTAATTTTTTTGACAAATATTATATTTTCTTTTAATTATGAGCATATACAATAATTCCACACTAATGAAAATTTGTTATTTTTTTATTTACTATTTTTAATAATGATATTAAGTCATCATTAAGTTAAATACACTTCAGTTAGATCTTGTACCACTATATTTGTAATTTTAAAAAACAATTGATTTTTTTTAATAATTAAACTAAGGGATAATTACAAAAACTACCCCTAAGGTTTGGGGTAATTACAAAAAACCCAGAGAAATTTCAAAATTACAAAAATTACCCCTAAGGTCTAATTCTGCCTTAATTTTAAGAGGTTAACTGTAATATTTCTGTAAATGTAAGGGGAAAATGTAACACGAAATCAAACATCAACAGTTTTTTTAGTAATTTTAAAATTTCTCTGAGTCTTTTTGTAATTAACCCAAACATCAGGGGTAGCTTTTATAATTATCCCCTAAACTAAATCTCAGGGGAGGCATTTTTGTAATTAATTACCTCAGGGCCTCTCCATTTCCTCAAAGTATCGAGCAATTTCCCAGTGAAAACCACAGCAGCAGAATTTCTTTTCCTCTTGATCACCTTTTGAGTATTGAGCACAAAACTGAGAGGATTGTTTGGGTCACCTATTTTAGGAACAGAAACATGAAGAAAAGCAAACTGGTTGCCCCAGGGTGAATCGGCCTCTGGTTCGACCATCTCAGATATTGATTTGTAGCCACCTATGTTTCTTGTGTTGAGCAATACTAATGAAGTTGTCTCTGCATTTCTTTGCTCATGCTTCATTGCCTCCATGTACAGTCTAATCCCCAAGAACACTACTCCACATATCACATCATTTATGGTCTGTTTTGTCAAAGCAAAAAAAATCAATTTTCCTATATATATAAAGCTTAATTGCAATTTTAGTTGTGTTGTAACTAATTAGTGTGACGGTTTTGGTCTTGACGATTTTTCACTTTAGTCTAGTCATGTACTTTACGGTTATAGGTATTTTGGGCTAATTACAAAAAAGCCCCTAAGGTTTGGGCTAATTACAAAAAAAAAAAAAAAACAAGAGATTTTTGAAAATTACAGAAAAATCTTTGAGGTTTGATTTTCTACTTAAATTTAAGGGGATAACTGTAATATTTTGAGAAATATAAGAACTTTTGAAATGTTTCTTTGCACAAGACGCATCAAATCTAAAGGATTTTATTTTTATAATTTCCCTTTTTTGGGTTTTTTGTAATTAACCCAAAACTCTAGGGTGGTTTTGAAATTATCCTTATATATAATACATATGGATTTTCAATTTTTTCCCGTATTTCATTTGGTGTCTCAATTTATCACGTGAATGTCACATTATCCAGGGTTTTTTATTAATTAAAAAAATTATGTTACAACAGTACTTTACCTACTTTCAATATATATAGAGATAATGATATATATAAAAACGTAAATAAAACTTAAGTTACTGTGTGACAATTTCAAGCCATCGAAATACTTGAATTGATATATATTTTTGAAATAAACTTGAATTGATATTTATTTAACATGAATTGGGGATTGGCTTGTTGACTGGTCTTACCACTTACCAGCATTTACAGCTAATAATATTTAATAGGACAAACCACAAAATTAATATTACAACCATATCATTAAATCAACCAGCTTTATTGAACCGTCTTTCATTATTGCAGGTGATGCCACGTAATTAATGCTTTCGTCTCTAAATACCTACTTGTGAAGAAATTGAATTCGAAATATATAGTCAAAAATAGAAATATCTATTGTGAATTTAATTCTACATCCTACATAAAAATCAGACATACTCAAAAACAGGGCAATTCACCAGAATTAAAAGCTGCCAAAACAAGTTATAGGGATAAAATCTGAAAAATGCTTATATTTTATGAAGGTGTATAATTCTTAAGGTTTATGTGACTCTAAATTTCAACCAATTAATTTTAAAAAAAAAAAAGTACTCCTAGAATCTTTAGATTGGCTGAATATGTTGAAAGAAAGACAATATACATGGTCATGTTTGACCTGACGAACCATTTCTTCAAGTACCATATAATCTTGGGTTCAAGTACAATGTTTTTACTACATAATTTATTGCTAGCAATTAAAAACCACATTGGTAAACAAAATACAAGGTATCAGTAAAAATAATTACTTTTTCTATCTAGAAATTATATTGGCATAATTGTAATCTCAGTCACCAGTTGACAAAATTAGACCTGTAAAAATCAAATTTTGGGAGGAAAATAAACTCTTAACTAAAAAAATATCACGAGTTGTGTTTTTTTCTCCACTGAAAATTGCAAAATCTGCAGAAAATTAAGAGTTCGACCCGAACGTCCGGTGATAGGGCCAGACTGGGATTTCATAAGCCAAAAAGAGTCCCAATGTATTTACATGTATTTTTTAAGTATGGACCGGTCCTAGACTCTTAAAACGGCGGCCAAATGGAATTGGGGCCGGCCCCGCTAGATGTTTCACATTGACCTCTATCTATAACAAAAGATCGTAATTTTTCTGTCTAGAAATTAATTATACTAATTAGTGTTGGTAACTAGTTAAGGGACACGTCAATAAATTAAAAATTAAAATTCCATTACCAAATTAGAGGAAAAATAAATTGGAAAGACAAAACTCACCACATGAAGATTAGCCTTGACTTGCTTAATCCGATCAAGCGAGAAGGACAAAGTGGTAATTGTGATCGGCCGAAACTCCACCCCGTCCTCGCCGGATCTTATCGGCGTCTTATCATCTTCAAGCACACTGCTCTTCAAAAGACTCCACCCAAAATCCTGCACGGTATCAATCACCCCGTATACAGCCCATGATAAATTCCTGCATATGCCATTCATTCTATCCCGGGCTTCGATTTTCGGATTCAAAGAAGGGAATGTTAATGGGATTTCGGGATTATCTGCCCTTTGCAAACAAGAAAGAAGGGCCCCCATTAATGAGTAGCCATCCCCAAGTGCGTGGTGAAGTTTGAAAACGACATTTCCAGCTGCGTTTTGGGTTGGGTATTTGATTATGTGAATTTCCCATAATGGCCTGCTCTGTGGGAGTTGTTCCATTGCTATTTTGGATAAGTAATCAGATAGACAATCCTCGTAGAATTCGGGTGAGTGTCCTTGTGGGAAAATTGGGACATGGACATGGTCTTGGAGTTTTACTTCCACTTTTTTCCAGTGTTTGGTTCCGTTTTTGTCCTTCACCTGTAGGGACGGATCCAAGAATTTTTTACAAATGAATAATTACAAAAATACCCCTAAGGTTTGGGCTAATTACAAAAAGACCCAGAGATCTTTGAAATGCAAAACAAAAACCTTGGGATTGGATTCCGTGTTACATTTTTCCCGTGATTTTCGAAAACATTTCAAAAAACCCCTGACATTTACAAAAATATTACAGTTACCCCCTTAAATTTAAGACAAAACCAAACCTGGAGGAATTTTTTATAATTTTGAAACATGTCTGGATTTTTTTTTAATTAACCCAAACCTCAGGGGTGTTTTTGTAATTATCCCTAAATATAATTTTAAACTACATTAAAAAATAATTAATAGGGCGCACTTTATTGTTTTGAATTATTTAAAATTAGTTAAAAAAAAAAAGCTATGGGGGCATTTGTGCACATAGTAGGGGATATGTTTCCGTCTATGTTCACCTGTTTAAGAATGATTAATTATTCAGATTTCGGAATTTCCTATTCCTATCTACCGTATTTCATTTTGTGTTTCAATACATCTAATGAGGGCGACATTTATAAGATGATATTGTCGTTATCATACTTGTGTGATGTGTCGGAGTAAGAAAACACCGATATTTAAAGATCATAAGAAATAGGAGATCCAAATTGGATAAAATTGTCTTCATTTATCAACTTATGCACCTTTAACATTTTTTTCCCATAAATCTCTTTGTTGTAATCATAAAGAAAGAACAAATGATTAGAAGGCCTATTAAATTAGCAATCAATTGGACTTTAAAAGGCTAAGGGGTTACTTAATGGAAAAAAATTAATTAAAAAAATAAAATTAAAACTAAAACAAAAACACTAAACAAATTTCACAAGCAAGCAATTGAAGAAATAATATAATAGATCTGGAGCAACATGCCCGATTTACTAATATAATTACACACAAATAATTCTTAAAACATATATCACATCAAAACTTAATTAAACCCGAAAAAGAAAAAAAGATTGATGTTTTGTACCAGCATAATCATTATAGTATCCATCCGAACAATAACAAGGTTGTACACAAATACCATTCTACCCACAACTAAAAAAATAAAAATAAAAATATAAAATCAGACATACCATGACAGAGGAGAAACGAGGGCTGATGGGAAGAAATACATTTTTGAGCAAAGACATTGTCTGAGAATCATCGATTGGGTTTTCTGATTCAAGAACAGCAATTACTGATACTGAAATCACAGAGCTTGTGAAGTACTGGCCAGTTGGGCTCACTGGTTCTGATGATTCCTCCATTGATTGATTCAATCCCGGCCGTTGATTTCCTAATTTCGTCAGTTGTATGTATATTTTGCTCAATGAGGTTGAACTATGTTGTCAGTGGTTACATATATGTGCATATATAAATAGGCGGTTATAGGCTCCACCTCGTCATCATCTCTCTTGTTTTGAATTAAGATTGGTGAAGAGTGGGTGAATTTTATTTATTGCACACTTTGGGTGCCATCAAATGCTGCACTACGTAAGGGGCCACGAAAATTTATTGCTACCTCTTGCCTTTTTATTTTATTTTATTTTAATCAAAGAAAAAAAGATCGGAGCATAATTAATGGAGTCATGTGCACTCTTGCTAATCAAAATTATGGATTAATTTTTCGCGTTCGTCGATCGTGTAATGACTCGGGTATTATACGATACGCATAATTATTCGCGTCAAGATACACGACACGAACACAACCTGTTTATGAGACGGGTAACCCAACATGACGTTAAATACCTATATAATTTTTAAGTTTGACATGACAAAATTCAAAAAAAAAAAAAAAAAAAGAAGCTAAAATTACAAATAAAATACATTAAATTACTAGAAATACATTCAATAATTTGTCCAACGTTATATAACCGACTAAAATATCACAAAATATGAAAATAACATGTCCACCATACAAATTGTTAAATAGGTTAATCGTGTTGACTCATGGGTTGACCTCACCTAACCTATTTTTTTCCTATTTTAACCGTGTCTGACCCGAACCTGCGAATAGTTATATTTATACCTGCTAAATTCGTGTTAGGTTCTTGTCACAAATTGACGCCCCTAATTAATTTGACTCTACATAATTTTAAACGAAATTTATAAATATGATCGATGTTTTGTGTATTTTTCCAGTTTTGCTCTAATATAAAAAGCTAGTTATGTAACGTTATTTCATTAATTGAGATTGGGATGATTGTTAGGGAAATAAAAAGTTATTTCGAAATGTTCCAAACGGTAATTAAAGTGGAGCAATTAAATTTTGGGATAAATGGGACGCATGTTTTTTTTTTTTAATTTTCTGAAAGAGATTTATAAGAAGTGATTGGAACTATACATTAATTAACAGCTGGGACGATTCACACTTAAAAGCAAAAATTAAATAAGGGCGGGACTACTGGACCAACTTGACTTTATTTAGAATTTATAATCTTACTTTAAATCACAACGATCTAATTTTTACAAAAAAAAAAAAAAAAAAAACACAACAATCTAATTTTTACAAAATTGTGAACTGGGGCAAAACAATCAGTGCATTAGTGAAGATTAGTATTCTTAGGTGGATACTTTAAATTGTGATATCAAACTAAGTATTAATTAGGTGGCACTAATTATGTTTTAGGATATGAGACAGCATGATTTATTTTGTTTCCAGACATGGTTTTATATAATTTCAAATTTCCTGAAAGAGCAAAATCAAGAGAAACCGAAAATACAATATTAAAAAAAAAAAAAAACAAATCACACCATCATATCACGAAATATACCCTGAGCTCTTGTTCTCCAAGGATGTTGAAATTGTAACATTTTGTTTTATTGCAATATTAATAGTAATTTTGTTGGAAATTGGTATGATAAGTGTGAGTTTTGACTCATATTTGACCAAATATTTAAATTTGTTCGATTTGTGAAATTGAAATAAATTAGATAATTTTAATATGCATTGTTAATATATTAGATTAGAAATTAAAATTTCTCAAAGTCGATTTAGGGTGAATGAGAATTTAATACATAAATTGAGCTACTTAAAACACAAATGAGGATGAAAATGGTTGGAATTGAGCACGCCAAAATGTGCAGAATGAATAGACAAAGTGCACAACATGTTTAGTTATGATAATAGCAAAAAAAACAAAAAAAAAAAAAGCAACAAAAACACTATATATAATTCGGATATCAAACTGTTTTTTTTTTTTTTCAAATTACATATTTGTTTCTAGTTTATAAATTGCATCTCAATAAGTTTTTGTTAGACAAATACAGCCTCAAGGAGATATTTGTAATAGTTTAATGAGGTATTTGTATGTTTTAAAGATAATTGATTTTATTTTAATCAGGCTAAACCTCTGGGTAATTTCTGTAATTTATTCTATTGTAAAAAAATTAAAACCACATCTCAAAATTAATGATCATCCATAGTTCTCAATTTAAATTTCAGTTTCATACAAAATTGACCTACATAATGTACTATAGAAATATGCATGCAAGGGAATGTGATTATTCTGATATTGGCTTGGTAAAGTAAATAATTCTTTGATGACCCATGTGGTCAGTCATGGTAGAAATAGTCAAATAGCATGACAACAAATCACAAATTTCTCACAAAACAATATAATAAATTCCACCGCAAAATTCTTTAAAATTAACCCGATTTGGTTTTTTTAAATAAAAGTTAAGGAATTAAAAGTAATATCATTTTTCTAAATAATAAATGAAAGTTAAGAGGTGTAACATTATTATTTCAAGTAAGTACTTTTATATTAAAAAAAATCAGTTGTAGGAGATATACACTGATCCTGGGATATCATAAATGATTTATATTAATAATTGAGAAAAATGAATGTATATATATACTTTACGGTAGCAAAATTGGAAAAATTAAATGTCATGTAATATTATACTAACTATATCCATGATCCATCTATAACATTGGAATAGGTCCACGTACAGTTAAACCAACCACCACCCACATGATGTATGATGTATGGGCCATTTACAAGTGAGCTTTATAAATTTCCTTCACATCTGCCATGCCCCTAGCACGTGAAATATGGGCCAGCTAGCTAACCCAATGGTAATACGTTCAATCTTAATAATTAGGTCCCAATTAATTGAATTTGATGTCCAACTTCTCTTGATCGAAATTTGGACTAGAAATATATATAAACGTATTGCTGGCATTTAGAAAATAAAATCGAAAACACCATATAAGCAAACCAAGCATATATTAGTGACTACATTTGATTGTAGGGCAAATTCACACCCTTAATCCTGATAAATCCATCAACTTACTACTTATAAAAACTTCAAAATCACCATAATCTTCCTACCTGGAAGAAGTACTATTCAACACATTTCTAACAAGGATTCAACAGTTGTAATGCGAAAGAGGTTCATTTCCGGGCCGAATGAGTAGTGTTACTTCCGACCCTGAAAAAGAGCGAATACGCGTCTCATTAACACGGACATTATCTCAATTTTGCATTCAAGATACAAATTTTCCAGTAAACATCACATAAAAAGTGCTCACAATCGACCAAAGAAAGCTTTCGCAAAGAAAGCGTCTTGAAGGTTAGATGTCACATATAAAGATATCAAGAGCTTTTGACTCAATAGTCAAAGATAATCTCAATGTAACTTTGTTTTTCTTTCTTACTTCTGTACAAGTATATAAAAGCCAAGAAATGATGCATTAGTTTAAGAAACTAACATGATAGTGATAATAAGTAGCAGAGATTAATGCATATATAGATTCTAACCCCAGAGTAGCATCAAAGTATCCGGACAAGTAGTTTCTCAAGTCTCCATGATTTGAATTGCCAAAGAGAGAATGCTGCACTAATCTACCGCAGACAGAAAACACATATACCTGAAGAAATAAGTGACTACACATTATACGTGTTGTCGATAGAGATCGACAAATATAAATGCAATATTGTTAACTACACACATGGAGAGTTAGCAACTTGTTTTATGTATACAAATAGAAGAGCAAAATACAAATAATAAATAAAAATCATAAACCTTAATGCCGGAAGCATGCCATCTCTTAAGAGCTTTAGGTACATCATCGAATAGATTCCTGATATGTCATTTCTTTGGGACTCAGATCTCACATTGGATAAATTCTTCACCAAGTCATCATCGGCACAAGTAGCAAGAACATGATCGACAAATGAAACAGGAGTAGTTGTCCCTTCTACGTCCAGCAGAATATAGCGCTACACATTAAATAGACGATGAAAGAATACCTAGTCATCAATTTCATAAACTATAGCAGACAAATGAGACTTACTTGGGAAGGCCAGTCATATTATCCGAACCAAGAGACCCGTTTTTAAGGCCCCTTGGCGAGTTCCTTGAGAAGCTATAAACTCTATTGGTGTTATAGACAGGACCGTGATCAGGAGTGGACCACTCGTAACCTAACTGATATAGCTTAACAGCCGCGTCAAACAGGTAGTGGTAACATTCAGCCTGACAAAACAACTGTCCACTTAGAACGAGAAATGATGCGCTAAATATTGAAGATGGTAGAAAACTATTTAATACGAAACCCGTAATGCATAATAATAACATCAAAATTTGAATGATAACCAACTTCTTGCTTTATTGCACTTACTTGAGTTTTGGAACTAATCCATGTTTCTCCCCATATGTAAACTCCATGATTTCGTACAAGCACGGCCGTGGACCTTGGGTAAGATCTAATCTGCAACAAGAAAAAGATAAACACCAGTAAACCAATGTTTAGTACATTGCTTCATGCCATGATTGAAGCATATGACTTGAGAAAAATAAACTAACATAAAACAAAGTATACCGCTTCTGTTAAAGACTCTATGAGGTCCCCTTCCCGGGCAGTGTTCTCAATTATGGGAACTACTAGCTCGTCGTGATAACCATGGCCTTTGATACCTTTTATCATCTCCATGTGTGTGATCTGTAAAATTACACGGAAACTTTTAACTGGATTACATAGCATTTTTTTCGGTAGTTCTTTGATCTGCATATAATAATTTTAAATTTTAATTTCTAAGGATACTACTTTAAGGACTCTGTAAAGGCATAAACATCTAAACATATCAGAAGTTATAGCTAAAAACATGTACATTTGATTAATATTGATTTAGGAAACAATATGATCTACATTAAGTTCATAAAAGAAAGTCAAGACATCTTTTACTCCATCATATATTGGTCAGGATGCGAAATTTTACACGGAACTCCTTCGTAAACGGGGTGATCATTGTTACAAGACACGATTCAATTCCATGACTGTGGATCACAGCTCCGACATTGCACATCTCATAAACCTAAAAAATAGAAACAAAAGGATCTTAACCTGACTTAGATTCAAACGCGCGTGCACACACACAGATTCAAACACATAGGGTAGACATCAGTATAACGTAAAACGCGCAGATAATTAAAGTTCATAATAATTACATATACCTTGAGAAAAAGGGGAGCGCATTCAGAACATTTAGAAGAACTGTGTGGATACGGCTTGGAAGGAGGTGTTGACAAAACAAATCCATCAGACGAAAGCACATACGTATCGTCCGGCATCATCCTCTCCTTCTGAACACCTACACACAATCAATATCAAGACCAGATTCACAGACAGACAAACCAAAGCACAAATGCATAGAGAAGAACCTGAAGGAGACACAACGAAGACTTGCTGAGACTCGGATATTTTATCATCGGGAACTTTGATCGTGACACTTCCGCCCGTTCCTGAAACCCATCCAAGTCTATAGAATTGATGGCAGAGTTCAGATACCAAAGCCTTTGTTTCAGATACACCATCAGTTTCAACATAACTACTGGCATTGGCCGCTTTTGATGATGAGGATATTAACATGGTGAGATCCATAATCAAACTGAAAATTGAATAATCAAATACTCTGCAAAAATTACCACGTAAATACAAGAACATTCAACTGTCAATACAAAGACACAAATTCATTCTAGATTCATTGTTACTATTTGGAAGACCAGAAGATAGTTGCTTTGGAATGTGGACTGTTGGAATGCATGATCAGAGTAAAGGTTTTAGAGGGAAAACTTTTGGATTTTGGGAGATAAAAAGGCTAACAATAAATTGTTACACCACCTGAACTTACTAAGGGAAATCAGAATACGAACACGACTAACACGAATCTGACACGATGTTACCAGTATTTCATTTAATTCATTTACCAATTCAGGCGAAATACATTTTTTTTTCTTTTTCATTTTCCAAGTTGCTTTCCTCAATATCTTGAATATTTTTAAGTTTAATTTCGAATTTATATTTTAAATGGAAAGAGATCAGACCTAAGAATGAGGTGGCAAAATCAGGCTCGGACCAAGGTTTGGGTTGGGCTGGCCGTGTTTTTTAAAGCCCGAAAAAAATTGGGCCTATTTGGCCCGACCGGAATGCCGCGATGGGACGAGCTAGCCCGATTTTCCAGATCGGCCCGATTTTTAGTACATGAATTGTATATATGGGTTGGGCTGGGCCAGTCATTTGAGAGGCCCAATCTTGCACAAATTATTGCAAAAGCCCGATGGGTTTAGGCCAAACTAGGCCGGCCCAGCTTATTGCCAACTCTGCCTAAGAAGCTTATAACAGCCAGACAAAAAAAAAAATAAAGAACGAGAAAAAATTGTATTCATTAAAAACAATGGAAACAACTTGCATACTTCATTAGTAAAATACTAAAATACAACCAACGAAACTTTGTTCAATGCAGAAGTCAATTCTACTACGTCGTACTCCACACCTATGTTTGAATCTTGCATTCGATTTCTATAAAAACAAATGCACCCATTAATATTTGTGTTTGGTTTTCTTATACCCCTAAAATGTCATTTATAAAATAGAAACAAATATCAAGGCATATTTGTAATTTTGAAAAATAATTGAATTATTTTTATAATTATCCCTAAAAATTGAAATCCAATAAATTTCAAAGATAATATTTATAATAGTCCCTAAAAACAAAGTACCCAAAAATTGAAACCCAATAATGTAATTCCCAACTGAAATTCAAAATCCAATTATCGCCGAGACTAAAATAGAGAGAAAGCAATTGTAATTATTTCCTCAATGCATGCACGAGAGGTTACCCAATTTTCAAAAATACCAAAAGCACTTTCTCAAAATCAGAAGCACCCGACCCCTACATTTTAGATTATGATTAAATGAAACTGACCACAAAAGCAAAAAAATGACATTTGCAAACACTAAAAAGTGATTCTTTTTTCTGAGATGAGAATCACATTTTTTTAGTGGATGCAAACACTCTATATTCCAATGTACAAACATGAGCCAAATTCTAAAAAGGGGAAACGATTGAAACTTGTTCGAAAAAGTATATATACATACAGACGAGACGATTGTGACCATTATGTATCCATCTTTACTGGCAGCTTAAAAGAGACTGATCTTAGCTTTCCAGAACAAAGATGTGGTCCATTTGTCATTAAGACCTACCTAAAACTGGAAAACAAGAGATCTTAAGAGAAAGTAAAAAGAAACTTTATGTAGTCATTTCCATCAGTATGCAAGTAACCCCGCTCGTCTTGAACACCGGTGTTCGTCTTTTGGGAATGAACATCAGCCATGTTTTAGGTACATTCTCCAACTGGAACAAGAACAATAGCATTGTTACTGCCATATAAATTTAATAGGGCTTCTCTAAATCATACTTCATAAAGGAAAAAGATCTTTAAGAAAGAATGTTGAACCATTGGCATTAGATAAATAAGAGGCAAATTACAAAAACTGATCCTAAGATTTAGCTTAACTTAAAAAAAAAATCAGTTATTTCTCGATTTTTAAAAATATCCCCCTAAATAAGTGTAATTTGTAAAATGGAAAAAACGCCATCGGGGTATTTGTAATTTTAAAAAATAACTGGGTGATTTTGTAATTAGACTAAAGAAGTGTTTGCAAAAATTTCTGCTTTAAGAAGAAATGATTGATTGTAGCTGAAGTAAAAATAGTTGAGAATTAGAAGTTGGGAACTAGAAGTTGGGAACTAGAAGTTGAGAGAATCTAGTGAAAAAGTTGTAAAAGTGCTTATTTATTTGTAAAAATCAAACCAGAAGCACAATCAGAAATCTAACGCACTCATCGGTCTGCTTTTAGATTTTGATTAAATGAAGCAGAAAGAGAAGAAAAATTGGCATTTGCAAATACTAAAAAGTGATTTTTTTTTCCAGCCAAAAGCTGGGAAACACTTTTTTAGTAATTGCAGACACCCCCTAAACCTCAAACGTAGATTTTGTAATTAACCATATTCATTCCCAAGAATAAATTCCTAGCTACCATGCACTATGAAGTTTAATGGGAATGATTTGGACACCATCAAAGCAAACATCATGCTTGTAGGTGAATCGGGAATATAATCGTCTTCAAAATTGTGAAACGAAAAGAATCAACATCTAAGCCATAATTTTAGGACATCTTACCACAGTTAACTAGTAGAGAAACTCAACTTGGTGAAAGAACGAAGATATACAAATCTCTAGGAAGGTGGAAGTGGACGCCGGCATGTTGGGCATTCCATTTTTATGTCCATCCACCTTTGCAAACAACCCGAGTGAAAGAAATGATCGCACGGTGTCACCTAAACAGATAATCGAGTCAAAATATTAGTTTAACAAAATCGCGATCTCACGGTTATTTTCTTGAAAAAAGGGCTAATGCAATTACCATGCAATCACTTGAACGTTGGCCGAGCTCAATGGCAGTCATGCAAATAACACAGTCTATGGCATGATTTGACCCCTGATGAAATCTCCTGTAGTAGCTGTATTTATCTGGTAAAATCTGCATATATATATAATGTTAAAGGACTTAAATCAGATGTTACAAGCAACAAAAGACTAAGAGAAAAATAACAACAATTATCTTTCAAAATTACAAGTATCCTCGACATTTGTTTCTATTTTAAAAATTGCCACTATTGAGGTGGATATTTGTAAAAAGAAAACAAACTTTAAGGGGGTGTCTGTAATTTTAAAAGATAAGTGGATTATTTCGTAATTAGATGAAATCTCAAGGATAATTCTTGTATTTAACCCTATCTAATATATGCATAAAATGGAACCTTTATGAGTAGTCCACTATGCACTGATCTACACAAACTTAGCTTATCAGAAGTTTTGGAATTTTCATACGCGATTGTGATTTATGGTACACTAATATCAAAAACAATATTCTGCATAAAATCAAAACTTTGGGAATTGAGTGAATTAAACCTGACGAGGAATGAAACACCGAGATCCGAAATAGTGCTGCAGGAGAAGAATAAATACTTGCAGTCCCATAAAAAGAGCCAAACAAATACACCAATTCCGATCAGGCTCGATTCGCATAAAATTATGCGGACAGCCAAATGCGTATAATGGAATAGCAATGCGAGTGATTGTAATCCCAAGGACATAGTGAGGATGCATCGGTTTTCTCGAGTCACGAACAACGTTAATGCATATTTGCGGAATCCAGAAAGAGTGAAGGAGGAGAAGAATAAACTTCAAAAACTTATGAAACTCATACATGACGAGAATGCCACCTAAAAGGATCCCATCTGCAAAAAAATTAACGCGAGAAAATATCAAAACTTTGGCAAGAAGCGAACACTCCTACCCTATCATTTGATAATTTCCCTTTCTAAAATCTCGTAAGAATTCTAAGTCTCAATGTTTGTATAGAGTAGAAGGGTGGGATAACTAATAAATCAATACGTAGCACATGTACTACATATACATGAATAAACAATACTATTTCTTACGTGCCGTCAATAGGAAGACCACTCAGCACAGAGCAAATTTTCAAGACCAGATAGACTCAGTAATGATTTTGAAGCAACATTATGATATTGCATAAAACAGATTAAAGATACTTACAGAAACGACTGTAAAGAGATGAAAGCTCGCGCCTCATTGCTTCCCAATTCTCTCCATTATTCATATGAGGCCTATTCGCCTTCCATATTGCAAGTAGGTACCGCATTTCAAATATTGAGAAGACCACAAACTTGAAAAATGCAGCAGTTGCAAATGCATTAAATAGGGATTCTGTAAACAGGGAAGCGTCAGACTTTATTTTATACAGATTTTTACGAGAAAGAATTTTATTAGATACTGTGTGTGTGTGTTGCCTTTAGAGTACTATGTTTCAATAGTTTTTATTTCATAATACCTTCTACCTTGTCTTTCAGTTCTCAGATAGGTAAAAAATTTATATTTCACAACATGATATGCAGGGAAAAACAATAAAAGCACAGAAGAATATGTAGCAAAGCTGCCCCACCACGTTATTCAGTCGCCCCGAACTGACTAAAGTTTTAGTTAGATCCTTTCTTAGAATATGTTAATTTTGTTTTTTATTTTTTCAGCAATTAATTAAACATTCTTTATGCAGATACGGACATAATTATTTTTACAGATGTTAAAGTTAGTGGAATGTCCAAAAATATACACAAACGGAAAAAGCTAATGCATAAGATCAATTTGGTGAAGTAACAACCTCAAATAACATTTATGGCTAGGATTGAACTGAAATTTCTCTACAAACAAAAGATTAAACATAATGATATCACCTGAAGAAATCGAGAACTATCACGCACATATAAAACCGACTCCCTAAGAAAACATACCAACTAGAATTCCAGCTGTCAGATGTAGAAGACAAATATAAGCATCCATTATAGCCTGATGTCCAATCATCAGAAGTGAAACTTTGGCAGCCCCCTGGAAATATAAAGCAGCAAAAGGCATCAAGTAACTACTATTTGCAAGTAGCAACTATTTCATCAAGTATCTAATATGATTTACGGAATCTTACAGATTGAGTGTTACTGTGTTCCATTTGCCGGATTAACAATAGAACTTCGAGGAAAGCGATCTGGTGCATGAAAAGTTAAAAGAATCGCAACCGAAAAAGGTAATAACAACATGAAACCTTTTTCATTTATTCCACAAAGAGGACAACTTTATGGAAACTTAAGAATAATAAACATGGTGAAGGATACAAAGGTGACCATCAAAGTGTAGTTAATTGCTTTATTGTAGTAGATGTCAGTGTTGACTGAAGTAGCATTTAAAAGCATGGGTGAGAAACAATCGACATCATCGTCCACTGAAGGGCTTTCCATTAATCCTTCTAGATAATACTTATCTTGATCTCCACCTAAGGACAAATAAAAGTAATATAAGTTAAACAGATAATATTTTATTTTGCTGGTTTGACGCAACCAAATTTGTGACAGATGCCCTAAGTTCAGAACATGCAATGCAAGATGATTCTCGTTCTTTAAAAAGGCATCCAAATCTTTTAAACACGTGTCAAACAGTTAAAGGTATAACCTTACAAAAACGTTACTACTCACAAATACAAACATTAACATCCTTTCCCAAGGTAATAGCATTCATGAAACTAGATGGGAAAGAAAGAAAAGAACATGATCACCTAGACGTGCTAACAACATTCTAGAGATAGTACTTCCTATTCGAGTAAAACATAGTACCATCTTTTCTGGAAGAGACGCGAGAAATCTGAGCAGCAATTTCGATGTTGCAATGTTTCTCCATTTCAAATGGGAGCTGCAACAGCAGGATAAAGCCCAGAAACTTTAGAAAAGAAGTTCAATGAACTACAACTGATATGGGAAAAAAATTAAACAGAACGTATAATGTTTCCTCTTCCAGATTTTGTCTCGGGGAGACTCCTGAAACACCTGGGAGGAGAAAACTCCAATCTGTACAAAAAGGAAAAATGTCAAAGTTAGTGACAGGGGAAATCTTCAGATACACTTTCGTATGAGTATCCATTTGCAAAACAAAAGCACATTAAAGTTACAATTTAATATCAAGGAAACTTGGCCCGAGACATAACATTAGGGAATCTAAATCCAAAACTACATACATTGAATTCCTTCAAGAAACAGAACCATCCATGTTACTGACAACACGCATTTTAATGATGGGTTTTTCAGTATGGACGAAACATTCATCTCATCCCCTTTTTTGTTGGGGGTTGGAGGGGTAAGAACATATGGAGGAGAACCTATCGGCACCAGGTAAGTAATATGCAAAATTGAGCAGTCATGGATAAGGAAATATATAAAATTGCCCAAATGTGAACTAGTGTAACCATATGATGTTTAAATAGACAGAATGAATAAATTTAGTTGGAAATTTGCATTGTGGTGAATCCAACCTTATAGGAAAATAATGACATTATCTTATTAAAACACCACCACAACCCCTATCTGCCCTCAAGAAAAAAGAAAAGAAAGAAACATCTTCAAAATGAAAGAAACATCTTCAACCAAGTACTGTTAGATTGAAGCTAAGATATGAGAAACAATAGAATCATTTATGTTAAAACAGTGCAAGGATTAAAAAAATAATTTGCCAGAGGAAGTAATAGTGATTACCAAGTGATACGGGTTAGATAAAAAGTAATCATCTTCCGCCCAAACTCACCCTCTTTTCCACTGCAAAAATATCCAAAAATAGCATTAGCAGACATGTGGATATAGGGTCAAATCAATATTCCAGAAAAAATGAATCCAAACAAGACAAGAAAATTCCCCCTCCAGGATTAATTTCATGGGTAAAATTTAAGGGAATTTATGTCAGCTTCTCTCTTCCAGTAAAGAGGTAAATTTAAGAAACCGAGAAAATGAAGTAGAATTTTGTTTTCAAATATCCACCAATGAGAATGACAGAATATATATCCCAAAGGATGTAACCCTTGATTGAGATTGTAGATAATTGTTACATGTAACATAAAATATGAGCATTTGGATGAGTATAGAATGAAAAACTGCAAAAATTGAAAGATAAAGAGCTGGTTTGTAGATTATTGTACTTTTCCACATATCACAATCAAGAAATTTTAATCATTATCTGGCAGTTTTCAATGTAATATATGAAGAGGGAAGCAGACTGTGGAAACTAGAACTAGTAAAATTACAAAACTTAATCAATAGATGCGAACCCACCTGTTAGCTACCAGCCTTAGTTGTCTGAAAGGCCATATGTACACACCTTCTACCCTGATTTGAGCACCAAGAGCATCATGCTCGTTGTCGAACACGCGTCATGAAAAATTATAACCCCTAGCGTATTGCATCATGAAAATGACAATTACAAATAAGAAAACGTGATGAATGATGATATAAAAAACAGTTCATAGAAAGAAAAATAACTAAGGCTCGTGGTAACAAAAATATTAATCAAGTTGAAGATCCTAGTATAGTTTGACCAACCTTGAATATAACTCAGAAAACACTTGTGCTAATAAAAACAACTGAATGACGGAAATTGCTGCATCAAATCACTTAAAGTTTGTTCCAATAATATTAGGTAAATTAGGTACTAAAGACGGAAAATTAGGTAAATCAATATCTCATGGTAAAACAGGTTTTTTTGGGAGCAAGCCTATTCATCAAAACATTTGCTGAGGATAAATGACGCCAATTGCATTACCTTAGTGGCATTGTTTTCATGGTAGCACAAGCATTTTGTAATAAAACTAAAGCAGCATTTATCAAGTATCACCATGGATAGTGCAGATACACAAGTGTAAAACATGTATATGCGGGTGCAATTATGTGTTTTTACACGTCTATGATCGAACTGGATATTGATTTTGAAAATTGTAAAATTGTAAATGCACGATAATTAGCCAAAGAGGCCACTGCTTGAACGAAGGCAGAATCTCAATTGGCCAACCAAATGAATACTACAACTTAGAAGACTCTTCATTAGAACTTAACCAAGACTTAATTAATGGAACAAAGTTCATGCGTACATATATACGTGTATGTATGTATTTACAGTATCTTCATTTCAATATATCCATTTTTTATCGATAGAGTTGCTTAACAGTTTCAGAATTGGTGTAATTCCTCTTCTGTTGATTGTGGCCAACAGTATGGCTTACACTTCACTGATTCAAAGAGCATTCACCTCATCAAAACGACCACACTCATGCGATAAGCATAATAAATCAACAATCAGGCAATTAATTACAACAAGATAACTCAATTTCATGCCGCATCAAGTTAAAGAATAATCACACTACCTGAACATAGTGTACACCAGTTATTTTTGTCGGAGTACTGATCAACTCTAGTATGGAATTTCCATTTGACTTCCTAAAATCAGGAAACTTGGACGAGCTATTTTTAGAATCTAGGAACTTCCAATTTCCTGCGCGGCACAAATTTACAGAATTTATGTCATCAATGTCAAACAAACAAGTAAAGCAAATACATAAAAAGTTCTTAGAAACTGCAAAACATTGAAAAAGGAACTGCGAGCATTCCCAATTAACAGTATTCAGCATGGTCATTAAGGTCAACAAAACAAAGAACCCTATTGATCAAATACCCAGAAAATTGATTCCCTTATCTGCTGCTACCAGTTTTTTGGAGGGTATTTATACAGACGTTCATAGAGCTAATGATGACTCTCAATATGCAGCATGGCACTTTAAATCCAGACAATTCAAAGAAAATAACAGATCCCTCAACCATCTAACAGGTTTTGAAAATGAAATCTTCTCATTGCAGTGACACAATCTACCACCAGATATGAAATTTCAAGCCATTTGCAGTATCACCACACATTGTCTTATATCAATAAACAATGCCATAAACCAAAAGGAAATGGAATTTGTTCAAGAGATGTAAAATTGTTTGACATAAAATGATTCATGGAAATGAATGATCATTAAATAATTTCACAAATAGACAATTCCACAAACCTCTATATGTCCCTGTTATATTCCAAGAAGAAAATGGACCCAATTCACTCTCTTCCTTGCCTAAAGGAAGCCACTGCAAGAAGTAAAAAGGCCAAAAGATTAGAATAATGAAAATAAGGGAGAGTGAGCTCACTGATGGATGGGGTTTCATTTGATGTATTTCAACAAGAGTTTATAGCAATTAAAAGACAGTTATTAAGATGGCAGCTCCACAAATATGTACATTTCGTTAGTTAAAGCCTAAAATTATGTACTTTCATGTACATTAAAATTCATATTGACTGAGGCAACAACCTAAATTTAGTATCTCAATTATTCTGAACAGCTTGTGGATTTTTAGGGATGCAAGACAGATCCCAAACTACTGCCGGTGGCCTTCGATTTTGGTTTAGAAGACTACGGCATCGGCATTCCTAGAATAGGATACTATTTTAATGTGGACAACCTGATGAAAATTGGGAAAGATCGAAGACGCATTAACATCTTCAGTGGCATTGGTGTAGGTGTAGCCAGTACCAGTTACCAAAAGGGGTGTGCTTTCACCGAGTCCTTATAAAGTTATATATTCTCAAATCTAAAGTAAGTTTCTGCCTTCAAAATTAATACGCATACATAATAATATCATTTAATGAAGGATTTGCTTGACCTATACGCAAGTCATATATTTGATACAAAATCCATTTATCAAAATTATTCTGTCGAATTCTGCTGAGCCAACAATCAATTGACAGAATCTTACCACTACTTCCAGTAAGGGTAGTTTCGAATCATCGTATGAAGATATTTTGAATCAATTTATTTAATGTCCATACCTGTATTGAAATTAACAAGGTGATTGTAGAGTATTGAGAAGGCTCTTTCGGCGATTAAAATAACAAACACGTCAAAAATCACGTTCTGCATGTCGCCGGAGACTATACGACCACGCTGACGTGGCATGGTGGTCTATATCAATCCTCTGGCATGCTTCTCAGGTATAGTTAATACATGCTTATTGATTAAGTATTAAAGACCTCCTCTCGTACTTACCGTAAAATCTGATATTACCTCAATTAGTTTCCTAATCTTAATGAGATACTTAAAATTTAAGGGCAACCCAAAGAGTAAGCTTTACTAATAGGGTTTGCAAATACCACATTACATCATCTTGCGTAATGACCACGTATAGATCCCGACAAAACCACTCATGAGCTGTCTCCTAAAGATATAACAGAACAGGTAACTAGAATCCGTACTTTCCGGAACGTCAAAACAGTCGAACAATAAAAGTCGGAATCATCAATCATTGGTCATTACAAGAGCGGCAAACGACAATTTTTTAAAATCATGAAGATGCACAGAATGCCAACATTCTTCCAAAATCATGAAACAAGAACTGTAGTTGCAACTCTTAATTTCTTAAATGTTACTGTATATTAATAACCGCATAAATCAGGGTCATTCAACTTATTGATGATTTACATTTTTATCACCACAAGGGAAAGAAAGGGGAAAAATCCTAAATTCCACAATTATTAAGCAAGTAAAAATTATTAACCAGAGTCAGACTACACTTTCTTCCTCAAACTCCCACATATAGATAGCACATAACCAAATTACGAACTGATAAAAACCCATAACCACAGAAACAAAGAATTTAGACACAATTCATTTAAGAACTAGCACTGGCACAACCAAAAACAACCCAAAAAAAAAGATACAAAATAGTAATAAAAATAATTATCATTATAACCCAAAAAAAAAAAAAAAACACTAACCTCATCACCCCAAGACCGCGTCCTCTGCCTTAAAGGTCTTAATCCATTCACAGGCCATATCACTGCAAAAATCAACCATAACCCAAACAGAATTCGAAACAAAACACTGAAAAAATTCCAACTTCTCATCGCACCCATTTCCTAGCTCAACTGAAATTCTACTCCTTCAAGTGATTCTCGAGATTTCCGGACAAAGAAATGAAGCCCATCACAAAACTAAAAATAAAAGCCGTATCTTTTTTATACAAATGACCGGTGGCTTTTTTAGCTTAAAGTGGAGGCAAGCAATGTTTAACTAACAACTCAACCAGAAAAGGACGAAATACACCGATCGATATTTACAGAAAACGAGAGCCTAACAACCCAAAGAATCACTAAAAAAAATAGGTAAAAAAAAATTGTTTCTTTGGGTTTCAAACAAGAGTGCCTTCACTGGTCAATTCTGGAACCAGAAACAACACATCTAATCATTTTTCCTAATTCAAACAGACGATAGCTAATAAATTAGTGAATTTTTTGGGAGCTTTAACACGGGCTATTTGTTGGAGGTGCTTGGTAAAATAGAAGTCAAGAGGTGAAATGAAAGACTATTTGGTGTTCAGGAAAATAATAGAGTTACGGGGTTGACAAAAGGATGAGTTACAATCCAATAAAAAAAATGGGATCATTTGAATTATTTAATTTTTAATTATCAATAATGAGTAAACGAAGGCTAAGATAGAGCTGTGATGGATGACAGAAAGGTTTTACCAGTGAGGGTATCTTGTAGTGCAAATGTAGATGGCTTTCATGTTTCGATTTTATGAATACACATTTTATTTTTTGAGTATTTATGGAAGAATATCCAAGTAAAATAAAAATATGTCCATGTTAAATTCCATTTTATCGAACTACCAAATTTTGATTAATGTAATTTTTTACAATTTAAAAACTTTCCTTATAAAAAAAGTTGTAATTTTGAATGGATAAGTCATTTATTATTATGCCAGAAATGTTTGAAATTTTAATTACTTTCCTAACTTGTACATACTACATATATTGTAATATTCTGGCATTAACATTTTTTTTTGAGGAAAAATTCCCCAACATTATAAACTTGAATGATAGATGAAATACTCTTGGAAGTAATATAAAATGCAAACTCACTCATTTTTATTTTTAAGGAAAAGAAATGATGGGAATCTACTCAAAATCGTGTACAACTTTTTTTATAGAGAATTTATGGAAAAGCAAATGATCATATGCAGATACTCCTACTTTTTTAATAGCATGTTAGTTTTGTCTTGTGCAAAACAGAATTTCATTGTAGTTGCATGATAAAACAAGTGTTCACACTATTCATATTTTCTATGTCCTGAACTGGTCTATATACATTGGTTGGTGTTATATAGTTACATATTGATATTTGCACATAATTAAGTGATCAATATAAAACACATAAATAGGGAGTGATTAGGTATAGTTATGTGCAGTAAAATAATAATTTCATATATTCTGGATCAAAATAAACATTGCTTTGATTGAACAATGGGCAATTCCCCAACTCATGTAATTCGTTCATCAAAATCGAACCACAAACATTGCCTATTTGGTGGTAGATATCTATTAGAGTTACCCCTCAGTTATATACATCCGGTCCTTATAGTTATGTGACGCCGGTGCCGAAGAGGGTGGGAAGTGATCGCGGGTGCAAAGAGAAGCACGTAAAATGAGCGGCTTTGAGCAAGCTTCTAGGCGGAGGGGGGGGATATGAATGAACTGATATCACACCCGAAGAAGATGTGAGGAGAGCTTAAAAAGATTTGATAGGTATTACTCATACAAACAAGATTCATCTTCTTTTCTGGTGCTCATCACATAGAAACTTCGAGCATGTGTTTGGCCTAGAGCGTTTATGGGATGAGGGACTCCTAGAAAGCTACTCCTAGGATAGTAAATATTTATAGTTTCATCGAAATAACTCAAATTTGAAGAAAAAAATGCAATTGTAAGTAATAATTGTGTATTAAGTTAGGATATAGATACTAGATCCTTCGACGAGCATGGAAAAGAGGATGAAAGCTGAATATCAGATTGGGGACGAAAATAAGGATGATAATGAATATAATAAATGAGGATCCATGAACGGTATAGAATTATACTCGAAATCTACCCATTGTCATTTCCATAGGCTGCGAGCAAACTATAGTTGGAATCTTCAATCATCATTTAGTTTGGCCCGTTTTGGATTTGGGACATAACCGATCCAACGAAAAGGTGGGCTGATATGGGCCTGAAATGGGCTGCCTAGTTCAGCACACTTGCATCTTTACTTTTAATTGGGTATAAAAAAACTGGTTCAACTAATTACTATGTTTTCAAAAAAAAAATTGTCATTTAATTAATAATTATACAGATAATTCTGAAACAATAAAATATTTTATCGTAATACTGGATGGAAAAACAAACTTATACTTCTTTGGACTATGATATTTTCCTCTATATATTCCTTTTTTTTTTCATGATAAGATAGTTCACATCTCCTCTCAAACTTGCATCAACTGAATCGTTTTCATTTTACTCACATTTAATACTTCGGAATAACTTTAAACAATGTAACATACACACGTTTATTATGTTTTGACCTATTTATCTTTCACTTGGAGATTTACTACGTCTAGAGTCCTAAGACATTAAGTAGAAGTTACAGAATAGATCACATTCATACATGATACAAGCCAACCATGACGTAACCAGGATTTCCGGCCAGTGCAGTCAGAAATTCTTTTGTTTTAGCAGAACGGATGTCAGACCGATATTTGGAAAAAAAAATAGAAAAAGAGGCAAATATAAAGGTCGTACCTTGCAACAATTTTTTTCGGGTTTTCATAATCTCCAATTATAGTTTATCTACAATGAACTATTTGGATAAGTGATTTATCAAAAAATATATTCTAAATTAACGACCAAACAACTATAATTATTATGGAATAAACTTTTAGATACAAAAATTCATTCTAAAAATACTTTCGAAAAACTGTTCATTATCAAATTTGGAAGACATATCTCTGTATATAACAAACAAGACAATTATTTATCCACTCATATACCTTAATTGGACAAGGTAATTATTAATATTTTGGGCCAAGACAAAAAAATTTATTGGCTTTTTAAATTTCAACTTAATTTTTTTATATGAACTAGACCTTCGGCTGAATTTTCAGTGCGGTTCAAATTAAATTTAACAAGGTCACCCCGAGATCCAGTACGGTCCTCCGATCGCACTCGTCCTAGGATAGCTACGTCCATGAAGCCAACTTTGACTGCAATTAGTTTAAAAGGCATATTTCCATGACATTAATAATAAAGAAACATATTTTTTATCTAAAGAAAAAAAGCATAAAGCATTATTTTCTAATTTCTAAGGCCATCTTATCTCTTTGGAAACAAAAATAAAAATAAAAAGGACTTTTGACTTTAATGCATGTTTCATTCAAAGTTTCTTCCCACAATTAAGTTATAAGAGAAAAAAATCAAAGTTCTTAATGTTTCTTGTAACTTATTCGTGAATAGAGTAATCTCCTCAATTAAACCTCTCATGGCCATTAATTTCTATTGCATCTCCAAAATGTTTTTTTTTTCTTAAACATTATAACTCAAAGCAAAATTTAAGATGTTCAAAGTAAAAATTAATGAGTAACTTAAGTATGAAAATTTAAGGTGTTCAAAGTAAAATCCAAGGCAAAAGTCATGCAATAAAATATCCATTATAACTCGTTTTACCAAGGTAATCTCATTTACACATCTTTCCCCCAAAATTTATGTGTATATATAGGGATATGTATTGACATATCACTCATCTTCAACTTTCAAAAGCCTTCACCCTTTTCCTCTTTCTTCGATTCTCTCATTGTGCATATAATATTCATTTCCTAAGTGTTCCAAAACCTTGGATTTTGGCTACGGCAATGGCGGTTTGTCCACCTACAATGAGCTTGTTGTTTGTGATTTTGATGGGGGTTTTGTGCTCGTCGAATGCTCATACATTTGATGTTGGTGGGGACGATGGTTGGACCCTTAAGCCCTCTGAGAACTATAGCCACTGGGCTGAAAGATATCGATTTCAGATCGACGATGAAATTAGTACGCTACTTAATTCTCCTTTCTCTTTTGTGTGCGTGCGTATGTCCATGCTCAAGAAAATTGTTGGTTGAATTGGTATATTTGATCAATAACCAGTTTGTATTTACTCAAGACCTCCTATTTTTTAAAGATGTTCCATTTGATGATTCAATACATTAAGTGAATATTATGTGTACAAAATGATGTCATTAGTGTACACGTAACATTAACATAATATATTGAATATCATATGAAACATTATTGTAACAACTAACAAGACATTCGGGCTTTGTCTTTGTATGGGGCAAATATAAAAACTTCAATTTTGTCATATAATAAATGCATGCATAAAAAAAAAATTGAATTGCACCAAATGTAATAGAGGATCTTAATTGCAAAAACAGCGTGCCGATTCCACCACATATATCTTGGATCATTAAAGTAAGTATATATTACCACAAATCAAGGATTTTTATGCAATGCTCAATCCATTGATGATTTATTGTTGATTTCTAATTTATATTTGAAGGAATTGCAATAATATTTACAATGCACATTTGTTCTTTTTGCAGTTTTCAAGTACAAGAAAGGTCATGATTCTGTTCTTGTAGTGAACCAAAATGACTACACCAAATGCAACAAAGATAACCCCATAAAAACTCTCAAGGATGGTCACTCAAAATTCAAGTTTGATAAATCAGGCCCATTTTTCTTCATAAGTGGCCATGAACAAAACTGTGAGAAGGGCCAAAAGGTCATCATTGTAGTCCTTTCTCAACATCATCACAACGCTCCACCATCTCAGCCGCCGGAAACTCCCCATAAACCACCGTCCTCGTCCCCTTCCCCGGCCCCCGCCGCCAGAACCGTTCCACCGGCAAAACCACCTTCCCACTCTCCATCTCCTTCTCCTACCCACAGATCTCCAACCCCAGCTCCAATTACTCATCACGCGCCAACCCCTTCTCCGGCGGCCAAAACCCCAACTCACGCGCCGCCGACTCATTCCCCCTCACCATCTCCGGCGGCCAAAACCCCGTCGAACCCCATTGAACCACACTGTCATTCTCCATCCCCTTCTCCGGCGGCTAAAACCCCAACTCACGCGCCGCCTGTCAAGCCACCGTCTCATTCCCCGTCCCCATCTCCGGCGGCCAAAACCCCAACTCACGCGCCGTCTGACAAGCCACCATCTCATTCCCCGTCTCCATCTCCGGCGGCCAAAACTCCGTCAAACCCCATCGAACCTCATTCTCATTCCCCCTCCCCTTCTCCGGCGGCTGAAACCCCAACTCACGCGCCGCCAGTCAAGCCACCCTCTCCTTCCCCGTCCCCATCTCCGACCGCCAAAACACCGTCAAACCCCATCGAGCCACATTCTCATTCTCCATCCCCTAATTCCCCGGCGGCCAAAACCCCAACTCACGCGCCGCCTGTCCAACCACCCTCTCATTCATCTCCATCACCATCTCCAATCTCTCATCATTCACCATCACCTAAAGCAGAGTCTCCAAAGAACAATAATGGGGCACAGCCGGATCCTCAGCATCACCACCATGCTCCGCCGCCGGAAGCACACCCTACGGCGTTTCCACCCCACCATGCTCCGGCCCCTGCACCCTCAGCTGCGTCAGATTCCCGTGTTTCATTTGCTCTGCTCGTGGGATTTGGTCTCATGGCCACCATGATTTCTGCTGGCATTGTTTGAGTGTTTTTTGTTTAGTCTCCACTCTCCAGTTTGTTTTCTGTTTTAATTTCTGTTTTTTGTGTTGGAGTTGTTTGGAACTTTCAATTCATGTTTATGTATTTTTTTTTGTCGTTATTGCTTCAATTTAAATTCGAATTTCCTTTACTCTAGTGCAATTTCTTCGTTTTTATGCGAAAACTGTGACTTTTAGTTTTTTTTTTTGAGGAAGACTTTTAGTTTTATTTGAAGTTTGATTTGGCTAAACAGAGTTACTAGATTAAATAAAATTTATGTTTATTATCATGCAACTTATCCAAATAAAGTGAAAAGGAAAGATTTCTCAAAAAAAAAAAAAAAAAAAAAGGAAAGAGAATCATCAATCACAAAAGGCCAAATTTGATTTGGGAGCAAAAGTCCATTTAGAAAATTAATTTCTGAAATAGTGATTCTTTATAAAGTCAAATTCTAGCTTATTTAAATTGAATTTTTTTTGAGAAGTGACCTATCTAAAATTTCACTCAAAATTACCCATAAACAACTATTATTATGGACTTTTCAAATGGTCATGAAAGAAGTAACTCATTTCAGATTTTGAAATAAATTCTAGCTGCAAAATGGATGACGATAAGAAGAATTTCTAAATCGTTTCTGCTTTTGTAGTTGCACAATCTAAAGCTATGGCGTCAATGGCTGAGCCAACACATGAAAGTGGAGTCAATTGGATGACAAAAATAAAAAAATATCATATAAGCTATAGCTATTCTTTTTTTTTTATTTCTCAACACTACTAGTCGGAGACAGGCGTCCACTATGGTCTATGTCCCCTTGTTTCCGCTAGTAATGGCGGTCCAACTTTGTAATTTTGAAAAATAATTGGAGGTTTTTGTAATTAAACTAAACCTCAATAGTAATATTTGTAATTATCCTTACTATCCGATTTTGTAATGGTCCCAGGTTATATAACGTCTACCATTCACGTGTCCAATTTTTGGATATTTTAATTTGGTCACACCAAATGCACATAAACCTAATGCACCATGATATTATCACTCTGATCCGACTAATAACATAAACATTTCCGAACAAAAAGCCTTCCATGAAAACTACTAGATAGAGAACAAGATCGAGATAGAGAGAGTGGCAAAATTTAACGCAAACAAAACCTATGAGTAGTTGTGTAATGGTGTAGCCATGTCACGAAAGTGGGTGAGCGAATGAAAACTTAAAAACAAATCATATAGACTATAAATTAAATTCTTTTTTTTTTACAATTTATTAATGAAATTAGGTTCGAAAAATTTAAAAAAAAAAAGGAGGGGGGGGGAGGGGGGAATGGGACGGAGTATCCCCCAACTCCGCCATTGGATAGCTGCTAACCAAACCCCTGATTAAATCCACTTAGTACAACTGCAACATCAGTGGTTGTTCCTAGCACAATGGGTGATCCTAGTACAAGCACGGTGGTAAGGATTAGCCTGCTCATCCGAGTTGCAATTGTAATAAGAATTACCTCTGACGTTGCACGGAACACTGTCCCTCTCCAGTGCACCGTAGCTAATATACCCCGACTGCTGCTCTAAAATTCTCCGGCTTATTTCCGACGCCATCATCGTTTCCTGGTCGTCGCAATCACCCGTAATCCGATCACACGCCTCCGAATAATCCCGCGAGCCAAATCCTGGTGCATGATAATAGTGATTATTGTATGTAGGGTGTTGCATATGTGGTAATGCCTCAACCAATATGCCCAATGTCACGCAAATTAATATCCGTAAAAGTTTGTTCATAATTGGAGATTTTTTTATTAAAAAGAAAAGGAAAAGGGAAAGATTTGATGTGAAGAGTGGGGCAAGAGATTTAAAGATTTTTTGGGATGATGCAGAGAGGTTGAACGAGACCACTTATATAAGTTAAGCCCTGTTCATGCTCCTAGGTTTACTAGTTTCTGTTGGAGAACAATGATATTATATTGAGTAATTTATTTGCTACCTTATTATTAGCCTATTTGTTTGCATCTATAGTTGAATTGAATTTTCAATTTTTTAAATGTGGAAATTGAAGGGAATACATATATATATATATGTATTTATATATTGTTCTATCTTCTATCTATCTACTATCTATCTACTACTATCCTAAACTACTACCATCCTAAATGTGTGAATATTTTGTAAACTTTTGGATAGGTGAAAATGCCCTTCTAAAATGACTAGACTAAAATATCACTGTGTTTAATGGTAATATCGCAATTATGCACATCTAATGAAAAGGTTTCTCTTTGATTTATGTAATGTCAAAAAAAAAAAAAACGTTAGTTTTCCTTCAATTACTCGATGCCTAAACTCACTCGCTTCTCTTCAGTTGACAAAAAAGAATTTCATTCTCTTTTACTTGATAATCTACTATTTATCTACGACTATCCTAAACTACTAATTACTACTGTTCTAAATATCTGAATATTTCAGTAAACTTTTGGATAGGCTAAAATGCCCTTCTAAAATATCCATTGTTTAATGGTAATTTCGTCATTGAAGGGAATACATATATTAAGAAAAAAGACTTGTAATATTAATTATTTAATAAAAAATTATATTCGTCCCCACAATAAAAAGTCTTTTCTCTGCCCTGAGAGCTTGTATGGTCGGAAAACGGAGAATAAAAGGATAATACTAGGGCAAAATGTGTGTAAGACGGTCGCACAGTGCGACGGATTATACTTTTAGTGTAAAAAATGATACTTTTAATGTAAAAAATTATAGCTTGTCTAAATACACTAGGACAAAAACTTGTGCAATGAAGTCTTATTTCCACTTTAAAATTTAAAGTGACATTTCTAGAAATGCACTGGTGCACTGATTTGTAAGTCTGAATATATACTTGATGTATGTATGTGTAATTTACTCTCACAAGAATCATAATTTTAGATCCATATATATATATTAGGGATTATTACAAAAAGTCCCTGAAGTTTGGGCTGATTAAAAAAAATTCAGGGAATTTTCAAAATTACAAAAAGCCCGGGGTGATATAAATATTAGGGGGGATTTCAAAATATTTTTTGCATATAAAAGGAAAAATATATCACAAAATTTAACCTTAAGATATTTTCTGCAATTTTTAAAATTCTCTGATTTTTTTTAATTGGCCCGAACATGAGGTTCTTTTGTCAAGCTTCATTATCATTACATATAAAAAGAAGAAAAATACAAAATATACGAGTTGTTACATATGCCAACTTATGTAAAAAAAACTTATGTACAAGTAAATAAGACCTATATACAATACACGAGTGGTTACATATGCCAACTTATTTACAAGTAAATAAAACCTATATACAGTGCTAATACACATAATATCTTAGTACAACAATTCATTATTCTTTCCATCTGCTAACTAGTTGACAGATGATTATAACATAAAGGGTTAATTACAAAAACTACCCCGACGTCTAGTCTAATTATAAAAAGCCCAGTTATTTTTTAAAATTACAAATAATTCAGTTATTTGTTATGTTAATGCAAATTTAAGGAGTTATTTGTAATTTTGAAAGATAACAATAGTTTCCTTTTTGTAATTAGACAAAACGTGAGAGGAAATTCTTGTAAATAAGTGGAAAATTAAGGTGGAGAAGTTGAAGGTAAACTAAAATGAGAACTCATTGTGGACTTTCCACAAGCATTCTCAAAGCAATCCACAGGCTTCTCTGCATCACATTCCTTCTTACTCCTCTGAAATTTCTTCTCCGGCAGACAGTTTTTCCGATCACCGAAAACAATCCCTTTCGACGTCAAATTACCACAAACACCTTCTTCCTCGCAAAAGTAGTTGTAAGAGATCGTGAAATTCGTCAAATTCGGCAAAACACATATCCCCTCCGGCACTATTCCACTCATCTCGTTGTGCCCTAAATTAAGCACCTCCAATTTGGATAATCCCGTAAGACTATACGGTATCGGGCCGACGATTTGGTTGAAGCTCACGTCGAGCACTTTTAATTTGTAAAGAAACCCCAATTCGATCGGCAGACAGCCCGATAGACTCGTGTTTATCAGGAGTAGCTCTTCTAGAGTGTTCGCGAATTTAGCTATGCTCGGAGGGAGACAACCGTTAAAGCGGTTGTTCGCAAACACGACTACAGAAGCAGAGCTCGAGCCTAGGTTTTGAGGTATAACAGAGGTAAAGCGATTATTGTTTAAAAATATCGCGTCGAGTGTTTTGTTGAAGAGTTGAGGGGGCAATTGCCCCTCAAACTCGTTGAAACGAATGTCGAGGTAATGTAATGAAGGTAGAGAGAGGATTACGGATGGGAATTTCCCGACGAATCTGTTGTTGCTTAGATCGAGCTCGAAGAGTAATGTGAGGTTTGAGAAGGTTTGAGGGATGATTCCGCAAAAACGGTTGCTGTTTAAGTGGAGGAGGGCGAGATCGGAGAGAAGGCCTAATTCTTCGGGTAAGAAGCCGGCTATGTCGCGGTGGTTTAGGTCGATTCCGGCAATGACTAGAGCGGTCGTGTCGTTAGGGTGTGGGGCGCAATAGATGCCGTTGTAACTGCAAACGTTTAGGCCGTGCCAGTTGGATGTGAAGTTGAAAGGGTCGGAGTAGATTACGCGTTTCCAAGCTTGGAGGGCGGTGTAGGCTTGTTTGAGGCGATGGATTGTGGCGTTTTTGGGAATGCCGTGGTGGTGGTGGTGGTTCTGTGGCGGTTTTTGGCGGCAATGTGGTTGGAGAAAGTGGCGGAGATGAGTAGGAAGAGGATGGACAAATTAGAGTATAAGGCCATTGCATGGGAAATTCAAGTTGTTGTTTGCTGGAATTCTTGTTACATTTTTATTGTGTTCTTTTAGGGATAATTACAAAAACTACTCTGAGGTTTAGCATAATTACAAAAAAAATCCAAAAATTACCACTAGTCTTTTGATATTTGTTTCGATATTACAAATTGCACCCTTAAGAGATGGTATTTGTTAGATAAAAACAAGCCTTAAGGGGGTATTTATAATTTTGAAAGATAGCTAGATTTTTTTTGGTAATTAAGCTAAACCCTAGGGATAGTTTTTTGCAATTATTCCTTGTTTTGATAATGTTAGCATTGATGTGATGAAGAGACCAAAGGGCTCAGTGGTACTTGTTACAACTACCAATTACAGTGACCTTTTACCATTACTAATGGCAGCCAATATGATTATGTTTTTTCACCATTTTCTTGGCTTCAGTTGAATGGTTTGAATGGTTGCGGAGGATAAAATTGACATGCATTGGAGGGATATCAACCTCTTCTGTTGAAAACTAAGAGCTCTGCATAAGTATGCTGAGGATTTAAATGAGAATAACTTGCAGGAAAATGACTTTACCTCACTTTCCCGTAGTTTTCTCAGCTGCTTGAGGTTGAAATTGAGAAGACAGCTTGGCCCCAGGGGAAGAAAAATCATCTTTTGCTTGAATTTGAAGGTGTAGAATATACAATCAAAGTTCTTTGATGATGTAAGCTTTCCATAATTCTATTATCTTTCCATTTTACTATGAATGCCGGACCACTAGCATTATCTCGAAACCTTTTGAGAATTAACCAGCATTTCTTGGATAAAATTCTTAGCCTGGTCACGGATAAACATAATAATAGGGGTTAATTACAAAAGTACCCATGAGGTTTGGGGTAATCCTGAGAATTATTTTAATTTTTCAAAAATTGCATATACTATCAAAAACTCTCCCTAAAATCTTACAAATGCCCTCCTCCTCTGGTTACGAAGGAGAAACAATTCCCACCCTTATGGTTTTTCATAAACTATAGAGAATGTTCCAAACAAATGCGGGTAATTTTTCCTTCAACATCTTTGTTTTTCCCATTTTTTTTGGGAATTCCTTTTGGGCAATTATCGACTTTACACAAATTTCGATAGTTTTACCACAATTCCTTAAACTTCCTCTAGGGTACTTTTTGTAATTTGGAAACCTAACTGAGTATTTTTGTAACTACCCCAAACCTCAAGGGTACATTGTGTGATGAGGGCTTAAATAGCCTGACCTTGATGATTGAACTGAGGAAGTGCAAGGAGGCTGAGGTGATAATTTAAGAGAGGATTGCAAACTTCATTCTCGTCACTCGGGGCTCGGAATGGTAAGGATTCATAAGCCAAACTCATATAAGCCGAATTGAAGGTCTGAACTCCAATACGAGGATGTTGAGAGGTTGAGAAATAGTTGGATAGGAATAAGACGACAACATTGAATTAACCGATCTCTTAGAAAGGCTCAGCTCTTCTCAACGGGATTCTATCTAATCATGGCATATCTATTTTTTTTTTGAAACATCACAATGCGGGATGGGGGATTCAGGTCACATCCCCAGCCTAATTTTATTGATGAAATTGAATGTACAAGGATACAGTTACAAGAAATACAAAATCAATGAAGACTCATCTTTGTCTGTCAATCTAAACGAGGGGAGTTCTAGCTGATCTAATCTTACCAATCCTTTAACACATAAAGGAAGGGAAGTGTGATTATACTCAATAATAGACAGAGAAGAACAACCTAAAGAAGCTAATATATCAGCAACCTGATTTCCCTCCCTATATGTATGGGATATAGAATATGTAATGTTTTGAAGACTATTGTGAATTGTAACAATCCTATCCTTTACAGACCAATGACCTGTTGTATTTTTTGATATAACATCACACAGAACACTAGAATCAGATTCAATCTGAATTTGATGAAAATTCCAAGAGGAGAGCAGCTGAAGAGCCATTTCCAATGTTGCGCATTCAGCCACCAGGGGGCTTGTGCAGTGTTGGAGAGGAGCAGAAAATGCCCACAAAGTATTGCCTTGATCATCTCTTAGGATCCCTCTAATCCCTGCGTTTGGGAATTTGTATGCCCCATCTGTATTGAGTTTAATTCCTTGAGGAAGAGGTTTCCTCCATAAAACTGGTAAGTGATGAAGATGTTGCTGCACTTTTAGCTTGTATCCAGAAACAGAGGCAATATGAGCATAGCCTTTCTAGAAATTTTTGCAGAACTTGTTAGCCTTATTCAAGATAAACAAATAATGTTCCACTTGTTCGATAATCCTTTTGTGCCTTAATATAGCTAAATCATGTTTGCTATGATTTAGCTATATCTATAAATACCGCCTTTTAGGTATGTTTCAACTCTAATCACTCTTTTTACTCTACAATATTCTTATGTTTTCTCTTTGAGTGTCTTCTGACTTGAGTTTCAGGAAGGTACGCCGAAGCAACCCTCTGGTTCCTTTTGTCTAACCTTTGTGTTGTAGTTCCGCGGTGGAGCTCAAGAGGAGGGTGCTTTCTATGTCAGAGTAAATTCGTGATCCAACCATTTTGTAATTTAAAACTTAACTGAGTTTTTTCTTTTTTTTTTTTTTTATCATTACCCAAGAAAGTGTCGGTTTGCTCATGTAAACTTTAGAGAAACTGGGATTATGTTATCGAATTTGTTAATGACTAGTTTTTGAAAAATATCTCTTTCCTCAACTTCAATAGCTAATTTGAATTGATATTGGAAGTTGCATTTTCATTTTTAAAAGTGCACTCATAAGAAAGGTATGGCATGTTAGAGCAAATACTGCAAAATTATAGCATATATATTACATCATATATATTGATGTAATATTCTGACAATGCAAAATAAATTATAGGAGGTGGAGAATGGTTGTGGCGCCATGACTGTAGCTCTTGTCTTCTGAAAACAAAATAGAAGACGTTTGTAATAACTGCATCAATTAGTATGGAGCTTTTTCGTATTCTGGATGAACTCTATATAGTATAAGCGAACAATGTAATTGATGGTACTCGATCTGTTTCATCCAGTATATACACTCTGTCGAAGAGTATATACTTTTTTTCCGTCCTATGACAGCATGTATTCTTATGATATGCACATTTGCTTCAATTGCAGATAGTAAGCTATTAGCCATTTAACACATTATAAAAGACAGTTATCCTCCTGTGCACACCAAATAAATATTCTTATAGCTGAGAACAGGCATCTGAAAAAAATTTGAGCGAGCAGAAAGCAGAAGCGAACACAATATACTACATAAAGAGAAGTATGAGATAGTTTGAGTCATTAAGTCGGACTACAATATGGAACATAGGACATATTGCCACTGTTAATAACCATGTTAGCATATTGGTGCTACTGTTCTGTTTCCAGGATTATCTTATACATTAGTGTCCACAATTAAGATGTCAACTCCACAGATATGTACATTTCGTTAGTTAAAGCCTAAAATTATGTACTTTCATGTACTGTAAAATTCATATTGACTGAGGCAACCTAAATTTAGTATCTCAATTATTCTTGTACAAAAATTGTTATTGTCTTGTCATAACAAGTAGATAAAAATTTGTTCGGGTGATCCTTGTACGCAAAATATGGACAAACAATACTTTGTTATTCCATGAGAAGTCTTGTGTGCTTACCTCATCTATGTTCTGATTAACAAGAAATCCAAGTCATGCCCTTATCAAATGTATCTACTATCTCTATTAGTCGAAAACAGTCAACATTATCCTAAAAACTAGAACACGAGACTGTGCAAGTAGGGGCCAAAAAAAAAAAAAAAGAGCAGATTTCAAGGTAAGAACAAGTGAAAACAAAAGCTCCCCCAACCGAATAAGCAACCACTAACAACAAATTGTGCTTAATATAAAGCTTTATACATATAAAACATTTTCACTCAAGAAAGATACATAAAAATGCCAATGAGTCATCCTTAGCGAATCCTGTATTTAAAACAGGTTAAAGATGTATCGCTTGAAATGCTCAATGAAGCTGAACTACAACAGGATTGTGACATTAGAATATCTCCCAATCAAAACCATATACAAAGAAGTTATGAAATTCCATTGAGGAATCTCATATGAAAACACAAACAACCCTCTTGAAATACAAAAGCTTCATCAGAACCGCAATATGTTCTAATCATTTCCGTGACCGGCAAAGCAGAGCAGCAAACAAAATAGTTCAAGAACAAAGAATTTCTCAAAGAAAGCATTACAGTTCAAGCAAATTAGATAACTAATAAACAAGAAAGGCTTTTGCAAGCTTCACAAATCACAAGCAGTTTTCTAACATTAGCATCTCAATGCCCTGAATAACGTAAACACAAAAAAATTGACAAGTTAAACCTATCTTTGTCAAATAACATCAAATTACAATTAAACTCAGATGATCATGAATCTGGTTCGGAGTTTTACAAAATGCAGTCACATTGTATTAAGTTTACATCCTTTCTATCACTCTATGCATCATCAATTATAACCATCAACAAATCCCACCATCCTAAAAGAGATAATACTAGCAACAAGGGATCAATGGGGCTAAAAACAAACAAAACATCAAAATAAAGAAAAGAAAAAAAGTTAAAAAAACAATCATCAACTCATAATTTATCACAGTATATCTATCAGGAAATGATTTATAACCTCATTTGCAAACAAAGCTCCATCTGTCAATCTACCTCGGCCTGCCCGTCGATGCTCCACCACCTCCACCGTAGCTGCCCGAGCTGCCCGTATTGCCCAAATTCCCTTTCCCGACAACACCGCCGCCGCCCATATGCTGAAACCCACCAGAACCACCACCACCACCGTACATCTGTCCTCCATGATGATAGCCCATGACGGAACCCCCATAAATACCTCCGCCAACCACCGGCCCACCATTAAACCCACCACCAGAAGTCACGGCGGAGCCACCACTACCGCCACCCACCTCCTTGCTTCCCCCGACGGAAGTCTTCTCCCCCTCTAGCTCTCTATACTTGGCCAAGTAAACTTTCAAGGGCTCGACGTATTCTTCAAACCCTAGCGTCGTCATAGCCCAGAGCAAATCGTCGCCGTTAATCGTCTTCCTCTTCTCCCTCTGGCACTTGTCGGATGCTTCGCCGGTGACGAAACTGATGAACTCAGAGACGCATTCTTGCACTGTTTCCTTGGCGTCCTTGGAGATCTTGGCGTTTGCAGGCAGAGCTTTCTTCATTATTCTGCTCACGTTTGCGATCGGTAAAAACCTGTCTTGCTCTCTGCTGCTCGCGTTGCTGTTGCTATGTCCCCCTGAATCATTGTCTGAGTCCGCCATCTTCTTCTTCTCCTTGATTTCTCACAACAGAACTTCTGCAGAGAAAATGGAAATTTCTTGCTTCTTATTTAGTACAGTGGGTTTAAAAGAAACTCAGATAGTCCTCTTTCCTAATAAAGATCGTTTTGGAATTCTGATGGGCTCTCAGTCTACAATTGTAGCATAAATATGGACGGAAAATCCTTTATTTCTTCCCCGACGGTGGGTCAAAACAAAGATCGATTTCGGGCCCAAAAGTGAAAATTCAAAAAACTGATGGGTTTCTTGTCTGAAGAAAATAGATGATGGGTTTTTGGCGGAAATATTTTATGTGAATGGATTTGAATTTTTATTCAATTTATTTTCAATTGGGCGCCGGCTGACGGGCATTGGGCTGAGCTCCGGGAAAAATGGGGAGGAGAAAGAGGGTAAAGGATGCAGGGTATGATATTTTCCCTTGAGGTGACACGTGGGAATATGAAGACCACTTGTTTCTCGATAAGTGGGGCACCACGTGTCGGAAATAGCACCGTTAATTGTAAGTGCGCCCAGGAGATCGGACGGTTGGGCAAAGAGGAACGTGTTTGGTGTGATTGGTGGGTTTTCACTCAATTAATTAGTTTCTTACTTTTTTTTTTAACAAAATCCTAAAATCAATTAAGTAAAACCCAAAAAAAGCTCCAACTTTCCAAAACAAGGGAAGAGTATGGAGCAAACAAAATCTATACATAAAATCATTAAATCAAGTTCAGTGGACTCAACAAGATTTGAACAAAAAATAGTGAAAAAAAGTTCTAGAAAAAAATAATTACACATTAGCTGGTAGGTCACCTTGGCCTATTATAGGAGGTGACATGACTAAAAATTTCTGAATTCTTTTCATTTATAGGTCTGATTTCAAAAAAATCCTAAAAGTAAAGACTAAAAATGTATGAGTAATTCTACTTGACGAAAAAAATATTTTTGCCATATAGTGAATAATACACAGGATTTTGCACAATGCAAATATATTTTATTTTTTCAGAAAACATAGTATATTCAAGCACGTAAACAATACATTGAATATAACTTGAATATTATTGGATGAATCCAAGCAAGATTTAATAGTGGAAGAATACGCTCATTTTACTGTGTTATTATATATGTGTAAAATGAAAGTAAAAAAATTAGTTTTGTTGCATTCACCGGTTTTGTTACGTATATTGGATTAGTTGGTTGTTTCTTAGTTAGTTAGCTGAAAGGGTATTATAGTCGTTTCTCTTAGTTCACGTGTTCTGTGTTGGTTCCTCTATAAATAGCTGATTCCTTTCTCTGTAATGTTCAATTGAATATGAATAAAATTTCTTCCGCCATTTTTACACATGCACTGCTTGTTTACAACATGGTATCTAGAGCCTAAAATCACGATCAAATTATGCCGCGAAATACAGCCTGGAATGTGATAGCTATGGGAAAGCGAACTGGAGTTGATGAAGAGGATTTAAATCCAGAAGAAGTTGGGGATGATTCTCGCACTGGTCAGCTAGTGAATCGCACAGATGGTGCGTTTATTTTACATAATTCAGATCATCCAGGTATGATCTTAGTTTCCAATCCGCTGACTGATACGAATTACTTGTCATGGCGACGTGCCATGGTCATTGCGTTGGGCGCGAAGACGAAGCTAGGCTTCATTGATGGAAGAATTCCTCGACCTAAACCTGATTCGCCAGACTATGAACAATGGAGAAGGATCGATTACATGTTATATAGCTGGATTTTGAACTCTCTCAGCAAGGATTTGGTTGATGCCTTCCTCTACGCAGATTCTGCAAAAGCACTTTGGGATGAGATAGAACAAAGATATGGAGAAAGTAATGGACCTCTTCTCTACCATCTGCAGAAAGAAATTGCAACAATTAAACAAGGTACTGCAAATGTAGCTACGTATTTTACTAAATTGAAGAAACTATGGGATGAGTATGCTAGCTTGGTCACCCTACCACCTTGCACTTGTGGATCTAGCAAGCAATTGGCTGTTTTGGAGACTAATACCAGATTGCTTCAGTTTCTTATGGGATTGAATGATAGTTATGAAAGTGTTCGGAGTCAGATCCTATTGCTAGATCTTTTGCCTACAGTTAATAGAGCTTACTCTATGATACAACGGGTGGAAAAATAGAGATCAGTGGAGAGACTATATCCTGATACTGTGGATAATGCAGCTATGTTATCGAGGCAAATTGGACAAGGAAGGGGAAATGTAGGTAATGGAAGAGGTGCTGGAGGAATAACTCGTGGTATTAGTACTGGAAGAGGTTTTAATTCTTCAAATTGATCAGGTGGTAGAGGTAGGGGAGGTGTCCGATTGAGCAAAGAGGAGAAGGCTAAGTTTGTGTGTGATCATTGCCATGAAAATGGACATGTGATGCAAAATTGCTTTAAATTGCATGGATTTCCGGATTGGTATAAAGAGTTCAAGGAGCAGAGAGCAAAGCAAGCCATTAATCCAACTGCTAACCTGGTCGATGATGTATCTGGTCACCAGGAACAGGCTGCAGGACATAGAGTACCTATGACTGATATCTCCAATTTGATACAACAAGAGATTGCTAAATTCATGGGGACAAAGTTGAATGGTGGTTCAGATGGATCAGGTTCAGGGGAAGCAAATCTGAATTATGCTCATTTTGTGGAGTGTGCAGGTACTCCTTTACATGGTGCTTTCGATGTTGCATTGACTAGTATTGATGCAGGTTCCTGGATTTTAGACACTGGTGCCAGTAGACATATGTGTGCAAATTCTAACCTCTTATCAAATATCACACCTCTCCACCCACATATATCTGTGTTGTTACCCAATGGCACCACTACTTCTATTACACAGACAGGAGAAGTTTTTCTTGCACCAAACCTCTCCTTACATGATGTCCTTGTTGTACCTCAATTTAAGTATAACCTGTTATCTGTGGCTCAATTGACTCGATCATCCAAACTGAAGTGCATTTTTTATCCTTCACATTATCTTATACAGGACCTGGAGACTGAAAAAGTGGTGGCAACTGGAAAGGCAGTGGGAAGCTTATACATCTATCAGCCATCTCAAGTGTCTAATCATTCTCTTTGTAACTCCATTCCTTTTTCTGCAAATATTTCTACCTTTGAGACATGGCACAAACGGCTTGGTCATGCATCTCCTTATGTTTTAGAACATTTTCCTTTCCTTAAGTCATTTTGTAATAACTCTCTCAAACAATCAATATTGAGTTGTGAAATCTGTCGTAAGTCAAAGCAGCCAAGATTGCCTTTTACTGTTAGTAATTCATGTGCAACTTCTTTGTTTGAATTGATCCATGTTGACATATGGGGACCTTATAATTCTTTTTCTGTCACACATACACCATATATGCTCACTGTGGTAGAAGATTATAGTCGTGGCACTTGGATATATCTCATGCATCATAAAAGTCAAGTCCCTACACTCTTAGAAGCATTCTTTAAGATGGTGGAAACACAGTTTAATACCACTGTTAAAACCCTCCGCAGTGACAATGGCACTGAGTTCTTAGGTCATCTATGTCAGCAGCTTTTGAGTAGTCTTGGCATCTTACATCAAACCTTTTGTCCTCACACTCCCCAACAGAATGGGGTGGTTGAAAGAAAACACAGACAGCTTCTCAACATTGCCCTAGCCCTCATGTTTCAATCCAATTTGCCCTCAAAATTCTGGCCCTATTTTCTTCTTACCTCAGCCTACCTGATAAATCGACTCCCTACCTCAGCTCTTAAGTGGAAAACTCCCTATGAACTTCTCTACGATACCCTTGCTGATTACTCACACTTGAAACCTTTTAGATGCCTTGCCTTTGCTACAAACACTGAACCTCAGAAACATAAATTCTCTCCTAGATCACATAAATGTATCTTTGTGGGGTATGTGACTGGCAAGAAAGGATACAGGTTATTTGATCTTGATACACAAAAATTTCTTGTTTCTAGAGATGTTGTTTTTGTTGAGAACCAGTTTCCTTATCACTCTTTTCACTCCATCCCTTCCTCTACTCCCTTACCTACTCTTACTCTCCAAGATATTGACTCTTCTACTCCTATCCATGCTACTCCCAGTCCACTCTCCACTTCTTCCCCTGCACCTTGTGTTTCTCCTCCTCCTTTAAGAAGGAGCACTAGAGTTTCCCATAAACTTTTGTGGCATTCTGACTATGTCATGCATACCCTGCCTGCCCCAATTGCCACTACTCAATCCTCTTCCCCAGGTTATACATACCCTATTTCTACTTTTCCATATTCAGTTTCTCCTTTCTTGGATCGCACATATGTGTCTTTCTTGGCAAAATTGTCTAACTTGCAGGAGCCTACTAATTACCATCAAGCTAGTCAACACCCTGAATGGGTGGATGCCATGCATCAGGAGTTGATGGCTTTGGAGCAGAACAATACTTGGGATTTGGTCCCTTTGCCTTCGGGGAAGAAAAACCAAACTGAAGCCTGATGGTAGTGTTGACAGATTCAAGGCTCGTTTGGTGGCCAAGGGGTACCATCAAGTGTATGGGGTTGATTATCTTGATAGCTTTTCTCATGTGGCCAAGATGGATACTGTGCGGATTTTGATTGTTGTGGCTGCTTTTAAAGGATGGTCTTTACATCACCTCGACATAAATAATGCTTTCCTCCATGAGTTTCTTGATGAAGACATTTTCATGCTTCCTCCTGAGGGTTACACCAAGGCACTACCTGGGCAAGTTTGTCATCTTCGCAGGAGTCTATACGGACTCAAACAAGCCTCTCGCCAGTGGCATACTGAATTTTGTGCTAAGCTCCTTGGGTTTGGTTTCACTCAATCCCAACATGATTATTGCCTCTTCTGGAAACACTCTGCTGATCGCTTTTTGGCACTGGTTGTGTATGTTGATGATGTTCTGCTCATTAGCTCTCATGATGATGATCTTTGTGCCCTTAAATCCTATTTGGATATGCTTTTCACCATTAAAGATCTCGGTCCTGCTAAATACTTCTTGGGGATTGAACTTGCCAGAGGAGATAAGGGGATTTATCTCAACCAGCGCAAATACATCTTGGATATTGTAAAAGATATTGGTTTGTTGGATGGGAAGCCAGCTTCCACTCCTTTTCCTGCTGGGATGAAGCTTGCTGCTTACGTTGGGGTCCCTCTAACTGATCTAGATCGTTATAGGAGGCTTGTGGGTCGTCTCCTATACTTAAACATGACCCGACCTGATGTTGCCTACTCCGTGCAACAACTTAGTCAATTCATTAATTCTCCCTGCTCTTCTCATTGGGATGCAGCGGTTCATGTGGTGCGTTATTTAAAGGGCCATCCGTCCACTGGCCTCTTTTATCCTGCGCATGGTTCCTTTTCTTTGCGGATATCTTTGTGATCTTGATGGGGACTGTCGAAGATACCCGTCGATCTTTGATGGGGTATTGTGTTTTTCTTGGGGATGATTTGGTGGCTTGGCAGACTAAGAAACAGAATACGGTATCCCATTCCTCGGCGGAGGCTGAGTACCGGGCGCTTGGGAGTACGGTTTGTGAACTTAAGTGGCTCAATTATCTCCTGCACGATCTTCGTATTCCCCTTTCTACTCTTATACCTCTTTGGTGTGATAACCAGGCGGCTTTGCACATTGTTGAGAACCCGGTCTTTCACGAACGGACTAAACATCTCGAAATCGACTGTCATTTGGTGCGTAATCTCTATAAAGATGGTTTTGTTCTTCCCCAGAAGGTGTCTTCTTCGGACCAGATAGCAGATGTTTTTACGAAGCCTTTAGGGGCTGTTTCTTTTGAGAAGTTTGTTGTCAAGCTGGGTTTGGCTGATCTTCACCAAATTCCAGCTTGAGGGGGGGCTGTTACATATATTGGATTAGTTGGTTGTTTCTTAGTTAGTTAGTTGAAAGGGTATTATAGTCATTTCTCTTAGTTCACTTGTTTTGTGTTGGTTCCTCTATAAATAACTGATTCATTTCTCTGTAATGTTCAATTGAATATGAATAAAATTTCTTCCGCCATTTTTACACATGCACTGCTTGTTTACAACAGGTTTTAAATTTATACTTTTTATTTCTTTGTTGATAATTACTCATTTCTTGAAATCGACACAATTTTTAAAATCATTCGATTCGATAATTAAAAATAAATCATAATATGAAAAATTAATTCTCAACTAACTTTGGGTAGAATTTCACTTCACTTCCTTGTGCTTTGGTTGAATATAACTTTACCCCTTATCTCATTTTATCTCCTTATATACTCTCAATTTGTCAACACAACACTTTTTACTTTTATTTGTTTTGAGAATAAAAGGAATTATATTAGAATGTAAAGAGTTAGGTAAAACGGCTTACAAAAGGAAATCGATAATGCTCAACAGAACTAGGCTGACACTTTTTTACTGAATGTGTTGTTTTATTATGTTAGTAGTAGTATGTCAGAATATATAATTATTTATTAAAAAAAAGTAAGAAATGCTTTGAAAAATGAAAATATATTTTCTCAAATAATTTCCTCAGTGCATTTTAGACTCTCATGTCTCAGAACTCAGAAGGCAATTCCGCCTCAGCAGCAATGGCATTTTTTGCACGGAGTACAACCGAATAATGCACTGAACCAACCGTGACAAGTAATTATTCCAATGCGAAAAGGCACTATTTTGAAAACCGTAGATAGTTATCACATGACACAAGTAAAAGTTCCATGCACGTATCCTACTATAAATTTATACAAGATTTCCTGCAATAAACACCATTCGCCAAACTCCTATTCCAATCACAATGAAAATCTAGACAAAGAACACCACTTATTCGTCATCATCATCACACATCATCTTTCCGATATTAACCACCACCACCAGATCCGTATTTCTTGCCCAAGAGGACAACCTGCAATTTGTCGTAGCCAGCTAGTACACCAGCGCCTGCAACAGCTCTTAAGATATTGGCTCCAGCACCCTTAAAGAGAGACTTAGTTCCTTCTTTCTTGACGATCTGTGAAAATGCATCAAAAGAGCTCTTATATTTGACGGCCTCCCCTGAAGTCATCATCATCCTTCTACGCACGGTATCAATTGGGTAAGAAGCTAAGCCAGCACCAATTGTGATACCCCATCCCAGCAAGAAACTAGCTAGGAAACTATCCTGTACAATGCCAATATCAACAGAGTCACGTAAATAACCTGCAATCAACAACTTTACTCTATGCCAAACTATAATTGCATGGAGAGAAGGTCATATAACAAGTTTCTTTAGTATACAAACCTGCAATGTACCAGTTAGAACGACGGGTTTCAGCGAATCGTACATTCCGAAATAAAGCCCACGGTAGACAATAATTCCAACACAAGAAATGTTAAATCCGCGGTAAAGTCCGACAAGACCATCAGATTTAATTGTTTTTCTGTAAACATCAATCAAGCCATTGAACTGCCTTTCACCGCCCTTTTTGGCTGCCTTAGCATCATTTGCCAACCGTGTTCTGGCATAATCAAGAGAGTAAACAAACAGGAGAGATGAAGCACCAGCAGCGCCACCAGATGCCAAGTTTCCAGCAAACCACTTCCAGTATCCATCCTTGTCCTTCTTGAAATTAAACAGTCTCTTAAAGTAATCTTTGAAGGCAAAGTTGAGGGCCTGCAGATACTCACAACTAGAGGCATCAGAAAACGATAGTCTAAAATTAACTTGCTCAGTTGATCATCATCACTACATGAGAAGATGCTGCACTGGAAACTCTTAATCAGCTTTCAAATTATAACAAAGAAAACTAATACTATCAGATTATAGATTAACCTGAGTAGGAAAGTATCTTATAACATTTGCAGTGTTGCCTCTCCAGAGAGAAAGTACACCTTCATCCTTCATAGTTCTAGCAAAGCAGTCAGAAATTCCCTTGTAAGGTTCAGATAACCGACCAGCTCTGATCATTTCATCCTGGTTCTGAATCAAGAGTTTTACTCTCTCAATTGGAGCAGCGGCAGTCTTGGATACAGCAGCAGAAACACCTCCCATGAGGAAATCCACCATAAAGCCAGAAAACCCTTTTTCTTTTTCTGCTGGAGCCGGTATAAGGAAAGGAGAGATATGTGGAACAATTCCCAGGCCAGTTCCTTGGACTGATGGCATGTAAAGACTCCGCAATCCTCCATTGACATATCCACCAGTCAAATGGTGCAAACCAGCATTTCTGAAGTGCGTGCGAGGAGAAATACAGGAAAAAAGATATGATTGGCCGTGTAGCTTTTGAAATACAGATGGATGTTGCATGCCATCCCCATGTTTGCAGTCACTGCAGTGACCTAAGAAAACAAATAATTTTGAGAACATATAATAGCCAGTAAATGAAATGTAAAGGAATTCTCAATGAAATTGAATGCATAAAATTTTCTCTAATAACAATAACAAGTGTTTTCAAAACCTAATAACTCAAAAAAATTGTAAAATATTAAGGCAGATAACACTTAGCATCCGTTGAGAATTTCAGAGAACCTCAATTTCCTTCATGAGAATATTTGGATTCCTCATCCTATGCTTAGATAAACACAAGTTTGAATAATGTGATGGATCTAAATCCTTATGTCATCTTGAATCAAGTGACAATAGTTCCAATAAAGTGACATAACTCTTCATGACCAAGTTTTGTAATTCTGCAAATTGAGTTACAAGGAAATTCAAAACAAAGTGAATGGAATCCTTTTAAACCAATTAAGAACCTAATGAACCTAACCAAAACTAAATTCATAATGTCACAAATTGGCTAATCATTTATCATTCTAAATAAGGCTGATATTTAGTTGCAAGTTCAGAATCCACTTCCCTCGTTCACCTATTCTTTTTTCCCGGTAAAGGAAATAACATCAAATATACAATAATAGTGGCAGTTTTCTTCATCTTTGAGAGCTAAATTATAGCTTTCAACGCTATCAAGACTCCCACAATTCATAGCTAACAGAAATCCCAAATAGTTATACTTGTAACTCAGATATCACGATTACCATACCGATTACCATACAGCAGCACAGCATTAGCCAAGCATCAGAAACGACAGAAACAATAACCACGATTCATATTCAATTCTCCGCGTTTGTTACCTTCCAGCTTTGGCAATTGAAAGAAACCAAAAGTTTATAATTCAAAAAAAAAAGAAAAAAAAGGAACAAAATCTCCACAAAACACTGTCTACTCAGAAAGTATAACTCGATCCACCATCAGAACCACTCAGAATGAAGTAAAGAAAATCATTCCCAGCAACAAAACAGTAAAGTAAAAAAAGCAAACACAAAATCCCCACACATTCAGCAATCAACTAAACTTAAGCATCTAATCAAACAAGAGCCTAGAAAAGAAAAAAAAAATCACCAAGCTATAACCAACAAAGGACAGGGACAGCAGCACCAAACAAGAGTAAATGAAAAAAAAATCGAAACGGAGGATTGAACATGAAAGCGACAAATATCAAAAAGGGACATTCGGATACCTGTGAAGGGTCGCGAGAAAGAAGAAATTAAAAAAAAATGCGGATTCCAGAATCAGGAGCTTGGAGGATGATCAAGATACGGAAAAGTCTGACTGGGATTATGGGATATATATAAATAAATAGTGCGTGTTATGAGGGGCTAGGGTTTTTGATGCAATTACCAATCTCGCCTGAGATTTCCCCTTGAATTCCTTATCTGCCATTGGTATTTTTAGTCAATTGCATTTGCATTTATCGGGATTAGTTACATTTTGTGTTTTTTGAGGAAATGCAATATTTGGTTAAAATTTTGAGAATTTACGTACTTTTCCGCGTTGATTTGATTGACATACAGTAGAGTAGACACAAAATAAAAAAGTGTAGCACAAAGCCTCAAGTTCACCATAAACCTACTACATAAGGTATTCATTTCAATCGGCTCTAACATGTTCTTATTTTATTCAACAAATTGTAAACAATAGTTTCAATTCAAGTAACCCAAAAAGAACAAATGTCACATTTGGTTGAAAGGATTTTAAATTAAAGGAACAATTTGTAGTTAAGGAATTTCAAATGACTTTATAAATATGTGAACAGTAACTCAAAAATTATTAATTATGGATTCACAGGCATAATGACTCAAAATTATTAAAAATAAATAAACTCAATAAGTTTGTTGTTTTGGATTTAAAGCTTTCAGCACTGACATACACTTCAACATAATTCGAACTTCTTAAACTGATACAAGGTTGTCTGAGTACATATTTGCTCATCAACTTATGTTAATGGTATGTTGGCCTTCACACTCAGCCTAGAACAAAATTATTACTGATGACACCCGAGCCGAGCCGGAAGAAATTGATCCACGTCATCAGAATAACACATTTCACGAGTTAGGCTCGCCGGCTACCGAGCCCAACTGCTACCGAGCCCGACCACAACACGGCCGCCGAGCCCCGAGCCCCGAGCCCCGAGCCCAGATTTCAATATGAAACACACGCGCGACAACCTCGTAAAAATAATCACACGCCCATGCTTAGTACTTTATCGGTATCGGAAAGGCCGCCACATGTCGGAAGAAATTATGAAGAGAAGTCGACAAGTGGCAAATTTGAGTGACATGCACAACTATAGAGGGACAGGTGTCGCCCTTTTTGCTATTTTATTAATTAATGAATAGTTAGTGCAAAGATGACTATTGTAAACCCACTTACTCAAAAGGGGTATAAAAAGTCTGAAAAGGAGAAAAGAAAGAAGGAGATAGGAACATATGATAAAAAAAAGACCGACCCCAATATTCCTACTAAAATACAAAAAAGGCATAATTAGCCGAGGAAATAAAGATACGTTACGCGTTTTCATTCCCACGTGTTAAATCTTTTACATATTTCTACTTGTTGACCAAAACGCACGTCAACAAATTGGCGCTAGAAGGAGGCGGCGGCGGCGGAGCCTCCGCAAAAATAGATGAAGAAAAGGTTGTGAGCTTTGTATGGAAATCTATCATCTGTAGATTTGGGATACCACATTCGATTGTTACAGACAATGGGAAACAGTTCGACAACCGAAGGTTCCGAAATTTTTGTGAAAGTTTCCACATAAAAAACTATTTCTCAACTCCATACCACCCCCAGTCGAACGGACAAGTTGAGGCCGTTAATAAAATACTCAAGTATACCCTGAAGGCGAGATTGGAGGAGTCTAAAGGCAATTGGCCGGAGGAACTACCTGCGTCTTGTATGGTCATACGAACGACACATCGAAAGCGACCAGGGAGAAACACCTTTTTCTTTAGCTTATGGAGGCTGGCGGTGATTCCCTGTCGAGATTGGAGCCCCTACTTTCGAATAGCAAATTTTGAAGAAGACCGTAATGAGGCCGCTCAAGCCGAACTAGACTGCTTTCGAGGAAAAAAAGGTGCGTGTGAGATGAAAAATGCAGTGTATAAACAAAGGAGCGAAAATTACTACAATTCGAAAGTAAAGAAAGAAGATTTCGGTCGGCGATCTTGTATTGAAAAAGATAACGGGCATTCAACCGAGCCCATTGAAGCCGACAGGAGGGCCCGTTTCGGATCGCCCACGTCTTATCCGGTGGGGCATACCGATTAGAATATTTGAGTGGAGAAAAATTTACGCATCCATGGAATGTATCATACCTGGCGGTATTATCAATAAAGATCTCGATCTACGATCCGGAGATAGGATTCCAAAGAATTATCCCTTCATCCGGTATTTCGTGAGCTCTTTAAAGGAAAACGAAGTTTTTACTCACCACATACCAAGACTCGGCTCACGCACCGAGCACAATTAAAGACTTCGAAGACTCGCGCACCGAAAGCACAATAAAGACTTGTTACGCACCAAGCACAAGATAAAGACTTGGTTACGCACTGAAGCACAAGATAAAGACTTGGTTACGCACCAAGCACAATAAAAAGACTGACTCGCATTTGAGCACAATACCAAGACTTGGTTACGCACCAAGCACAAGATAAAGACTTCGACTACGCACCGAAAGCACAATAAAGACTTGTTACGCACCAAGTACAATAAAGACTCGACTCGCACCGAGCACTGATACCAAGACTTAGTTACGCACTGAAGCACAAGATAAAGACTTGTTACGCACGAAGCACAAGATAAAGACTTGGTTACGCACCGAGCACAATAAAGACTTGGTTACGCACCAAGCACAAGATAAAGACTTCGCCACGCACCGAACAATAAAGACTTGGTTACGCACCAAGCACAAGATAAAGACTTGGTTACGCACAAAGACAAGATAAAGACTCGCCACGCACCGACAATAAAAAAACTTCGGCTACGCACCGAGCACAATAAAGACTTCTTACGCACCGAGCACAATAAAGACTTGGTTACGCACCGAGCACAATAAAAACTTCGGCATGCAGGGCACAATAAAGACTTGGTTACGCACCGAGCACAATAAAGACTTGGTTACGCACCAAGCACAAGATAAAGACTCGGCTACGCACCGAGCACAATACCAAGACTTGGTTACGCACCGAGCACCAATACCAAGACTCGGCTACGCACCGAGCACGATACCAAGACTCGGCCACGCACCGAGCACAATACCAAGACTTGGTTACGTACCAAGCGCAAATCAGAGACTCAATTTATACACGAAATTTCAAATACAAAATGGACAGGTTTATATCCCTGAGTACAAGAATCGATTAAGGCGAGCAGACCCCCTCACTCAGACGTACCGAAAATCGAGCCCCGTACTTTGGAAAATAAGAGGAAAAAAGAAGACAGGCAACAATCTTACAAAAAGGAAAGAGCCGAGCATCCACAAAAGCTTGAAATACATACAGGAAAGGAAAATAACAATTCATTTTTACTTCAAAAATAATTACATAGGGGAGGCCGGAGCCCGTTACATCTCGAGGTACGAAGCCAAATTACCTACCTAAGGCTACATATAAAAGTATCAAGATCGAGAAGGGGCGGAATATCGACGGCACCACTAGAGGCGACTTCTTCCACATCCTAGGAGAAGGAGAGCCTGCGCATTAGAAGCCTCTCCGCAAAGTTCGGTAGAAGGGTATTGAGATCGGCCTCGGGGCCAAATCTTCCTCAAGCCGAGCAACAAGACGCCCGCCTTTAAGTAAATCAAGAATCTCTTGGAGACTAGTCGCATGGCCACAGTCAACATGAATGCATACCCCACTTGCAAAACCACCGCGTGAGAAGGCCGCGGTGGAAATCTTAAACCGTATAAAGGCCGGGGAGCAAATACGGTAGTGCAACCCTCTCCTGGTGGATATTGGGAACTTCCGTGCCGTCCCGTACCCAAAAGTAGATACCGCTCGGAATACGGTACATCCGCCGGAGCTCATCCACCTCCCGAATCATCAACATGCTCGGGATATCGTTTATGTCACTCGGCGTCAAACGAGGCTCAACACGAAGACGAGGTCCTCCTCCTTGTCGGCCGTCGCCATTACGGTGGCCTATGGGCCCTGAGTGGCCTTTCCTCCTCGAATCCCCGGGACGGCTCATCTACTCGCTTCTCGTTGTCACGCCTCCGGCTCGAGATGGATCCATATCTTCTTCTTCTCGGCATTTAGAATCAACACTTGGCGATTCTTCACCGGAATTCTCTTGTACGGTCAGGGTTGATACACCGCTCTTTCTCTATAAAGCGGTCATCGCGTCGGGTCAAAGATAGTGTGCGTCCGCTCGGGGCGCCCCACCGTGAAGAATCTGGAGAAGATATCCGGATAATACTCGGTTTGTGGGACGGAGATCGCCGTCTTTGGTGAAAAATAAACAGAGGTTCGGATGGAAGATCTTCAATTTCAACTTCTACACTATAACTACGACTCCTACTATCTTCAAAAGAAGACATTTATAGGTAAAGGAAGAGTATTTGAAAAAATACCTAAGTTCGAAGGCTCTGGCGGGAAGCGACCAAAATTTCTCGCTCGGTTTTAATTACTTTAGCTCGAGGGTTAAAGGATGCGAAAGTGAATAATGAAGGAAAACAAAGGTATTTATAGATAAGTTTCCTCGATAAACGGACGTTTATTCAAAGACGCTCCTTTTTAAAAGCTCAAAAGCCGCCAGATATGACGTCGCCGTGTCCCCACGCCGATGAATCGACGTAACTTTTTTCTGCGCAAGATTGGTCCAACCACGAAGTGCCACGTGTCCATCATTATGACAACCCAATTAATCGCCGTTTCAAGCATTAATTGCTACGCGGACAGTACCAGGAAAGAACAAAACCTTGAAAAATCCGTTTTCCCATTAATTGTTCATCATTAGCATTAAAGTTTAACTCCGACGTCAAAGAATTTTCTCTCGAAGTCAAACTTGGGGGCCTTTGATGACACCCGAGCCGAAGAGGAAGAAATTGATCCACGCCATCGAATAACACATTTCACGAGTTAGGCTCGCCATCGAGCCCAATCGCTCTGAGCCCGACCACAACACGGCCACGAGCCCCGAGCCCCGAGCCCGGATTTCAATATGAAACACACGCGCGACAACCTCGTAAAAATAATCACACGCCCATGCTTAGTTTTATCGGTGATCGGAAGCGCCACATGTCGGAGAATTATGAAGAGAAGTCGACAAGTGGCAAATTTGACTTGACATGCACAACTATAGAGGGACGAGTGTCGCCTTTTTGCTATTTTATTAATTAATGAATAGTTAGTGCAAAGATGACTATTGTAAACCCACTTACTCAAAAGGGGTATAAAAGTCCGAAAAGGAGAAAAGAAAGAAGGAGATAGGAACATATGATAAAAAAGACCGACCCCAATATTCCTAAAACAAAAAATACAAAAAAGGCATAATTAGCCAGAAATAAAGATACGTTACGCACGTTTTCATTCCCACGTGTTAAATCTTTTACATATTTCTACTTGTTGACCAAAACGCACGTCAACAATTACACCAATGCCAAACACCAAGAACTCCTAAAACATTCCAATGTGGCACCCCCATCACAATCCTTTACACTGCAAAGAGTGACAAAATGTAAATTAGCAAGAAGAATTATACTCCTAACTAAGAACCACATATTAGTTCCTGCAAGAAGTCATTAATAAGAGGATATTTGAGTGAACTTATAAAGTTTTAAAACACTTTATAAGACATATTCAATAAACTTTTTAGGAGGTGAGCTTACAAGCTTCTAATATACATATTAGAGCCTTATAAGCTCTTTAAAAAAGATTAAAAAAAAAGTAAAGTCCTTATTCATTTACAAAATTTTAACATTCTCGTTTAATTTTAACCATATTAATTAGAAAATTACTATTGCTAGCAATTATAAGGTCTATGATCTCATTTTATTCACAATCTTCAAGGGCTTATTTTCAAAATAAAATATAATATTTAAAACAAAACACAAACTCACAAAATAATTTAACTAAGCCAAATTGAGTGAGTTTATGAACTCCTAAGAAAGTCTCTAAGTAATTGTTCTAAATTGTTTCTTAGAAAATTTAGGAGATAAACTTATAAATACACTAAACAAAATGTTATAATCTTAAGAACTTAAAAAAGGGGCTTTATGACTTATTTTTAAGACCCTAACAAGAAATTTTAATTTTATCTTATTAACTACAAATATGCAATTAATGACATGTTATTCTCCATCTTATTCTACGTAAATACTCAAGAATATATTTTTCAAATAACATCTAGCTTATAACATCTTTTAAGTTAAGATGTTGCACTTAAAATTTTTTGTGAAAATTTCACTTAAAAAAGTTTGTAGGAACATCAAAGGCTTACCACAGCATTGATAATATAGCTGCACCAGAAACTATTGATGAGAAGATATTAATGTCCTAAGCTGAACACAGGGACGTTCTTTGCTTCACCAGCAATTGCTTCAGCTTTTTTATTAGCTTTGGATCTGAGCACATGTATTCCTGGAACGACTCCCTCAAAGGTCGCAACAACTTCTTGTGATCGTCAGCCGGATCAAAGTTAAGTAACTTTGCGAACAGATTCTTCCAAAGATCAATGTTCCAATATCTGAGGTATGATAAGGCAATAAAACGACTAAGATTCACAATTTTACTATATGATTTGCATATATTGTTACAAATGTCACAAAATTGGAAACCCAAAGAAAAAAGGTGATACAACTGCACAATTTAGTTACAGTTTAAATACCCTTGAGGTTTAGTTTAATTACAAAAAAAATCAATTATCTTTTAAATTATATAAATACTCCCTTATAATTGTTTCTATTTTACAAATCACACCCTCAAGAGGAGGGTCTTGAAGGCGTTTGTCAAGTAAATACGAACCTTAAGGGAGTATTTGTAATTTGAAGGATGAATGGATTTTTTTGTAATAGGCTAAACCTCGGCGGTAGTTAAATAAAAGGTAGAGAAGAGCGAGGACGAACCGCTTATAATGCGATTTGGGCTGGTAAAAGAAGCTTCCATCAGGAGATGCTCTCTTTTCAATCTCCATGTATGAATTGTGAAGCATCATATGAGCTATAACACACAACCCATACATGTCCACCTACATAAAACCCATTACAAAAAGATGAATCATATGCATACAGATCATTTGAAAGGCTTAAATATTATTACCTGAAATGTCCAAGGCTTTTTTTCTTGCATCTCAATGCAACGAAAACCAGAAGTTCTACTGTCTCCCATGAATTTGGTGCTTTTGGGGAAGAGATTCAGATCTATTCCTCTTCCCCAGTCGACAAGGCATACCCCCTGAATTATAGTATAGAACCATGAGACTTGATATACCAATATTTAATTCGTTATGTTAAATTGCAAAGATATTTAGAAATTACCTGATCTCGCCAAGTTCCAGTGCGAAGGCGGAAATCATTTTCATTTTCTGTTGGATCATCCCTGCAGTTGTATATGATCATAGCTATTGCATTAGACTAAACACTTAAAAAAGAGCAGGAAGAACAAGACTACCTACCTACCGAGTTAAAAAAGAATAATGTTGCATTTGGGTGGAAGGATTTGGATTTGAGAAGAGGATTTTGGAACTGATTTCAAATGACTCTAAGATGAATTTGGAATCTACCACAATAACTCAAAATTGCAAAATGCAATAAAAAGACATAGCTGGTAATTCGGATAAAAAGATTTCCAGAAAATCAAGCAAAAGGACGTGATTCGAACAAACACCCTCTCCCCAGGTTTCGGATTTATGTTGATTCAATAATGATAGAGAGGCTCCAGTTGAATGAAAAATATAAATACCTGGAATACCGAATGAGCAAATTATCAGGTTTGAAATCACCATGGATGATTGCAGCATCATGCAAAGTTTCAAGAATTTGAAGCATCTCAATGGTGTAATAAATACATAGTACTTCTTCCATAGACCCCCCTATAACCACATTAGAGTTTATAGCATCCTGCACAAAATTTAACATGAAATAAGTATAAGGGGAGAATTTTAAATTTTATAATGAATGGAATAATTATATGCTAACCTGAAGTGTCCCATGAGCTAAATAATCAGAGACGAGCACACTGTAGTCAGAATAGAGGTGCAATCTGTGAGCAAAGCCAAAACTCTTCCTCTGGAAAACAAGGACTTTAAGTGAGCTACAGCTTAATGAGTAACAGTTGTTAATTGAGAATTTTCAATTTGTTGCAATATTCACATACTTCTTGTTCTGGAATCCGAATGTCAAGTTGACGGTACATGTAAAATTCCCAAGGAAAGGGCGGCTTTTGGATCTGTCCGATATTAGAAGGTTCAGAATTACTAGAATAATATCTTTCTATCAAGAACGCTGGTATCACAGATATAATTACCTTAAGGGCAACGACATCGTCAGGATTGCTGTTCACATAAGCTTTAAACACCTGAGCAAATCCACCCTGACCTGCACACCCTTTAATTTGGTACTTCTCTCCACCTTCAGCCATCAATCAAAAATCAGACTGAAGTCAGCACAAAAGAGTATAATGAAAGGACTGGTTTAGTTGTAGATTAAAATGAACCAGCACCATTCTAGTATTCCCTACCACCATGTCATTATCATCAAATAGAAAGTAGCATTTTCATCTTACTAATGATGACTAAGTAGTAAGAAATGATCAAGGAACGACTAGGAGATGCTAATGAGACTTCTTATTCTTAAGTAATACAACTTAATGCTCATAAAATATGAGAAATTCAAAGCTCACTACAAACAGATAGGGCAGGCATTCTATGAAAGGTAGTAGTAATAGTAATGATCATTTCCATATTCCTAGTTTTCAATTTTTGTAATTCTGGTGGTCACAAGTCATGAAACACTGTCATTAGTTATTTAAGACGTTAAACTGGTAAGGTATGCCCCTAACTGCACACCTAAATAAATGTGGTTTTTCAAGAAAATAAAAGTATCGTGATTCGACTATAAAGCTATTTCCTTAATATCAGGACTGGTTTTCCCTTGATATGTATCTATATTACATCCTTCACCAAAAACTAATTGCATCAAAAAGGGAAAGTCTTTCACAAAAGTAGAATACTTGTACAACAATTTATTATCATTAAGCACAATAAGAGTAACTTTCATTTGCATATAACCAGATCAGTTTATGAACATCGCATTTACTTTTTTTTTTCTTGTCTTTTTGTAGTTTTCATGCATCTATAGCTAATTATAGGAATGAAGAGAAAATCTTCCTGCGACACTTTCCCAACAGTGACATAAAAACCTATGTTGGGCCTAATGTTTATCATGTATGTACAGGTTATCTATCATATAGTTGTATTGCTACGAGAAGATTGAACATAATCATGATCGATTATTGGGTAAATTCCACTTTCACCTTTCTACTATCTCTAATTAAGAGACTGCAGTCATCATCTTTTAATTGCATAGCTTTGCCCCCCTCCAAATATTTCAAAGTACTTTCAATCACTAACTTTTTCAAACATAGCACATAATTTTCCTAATATGCCCCTAATAAGAGCAAGTGACGAACAGGGGATATCAGACAACAAGGAAAGTCATTGAATATTATTATAAATGCCGCATTACTTTCATGTGTGAGTACATACAGTTAACCATTCAGGACTGGAACAGCAACAGCTAATAAAACCTTAAGAATTGTAAATGGATGCTTATGCATATATTAGTGCATAAAACAACGTAAAATATAATTTAGTTACCTATATCAATGCTTTTATTCCTAGCTGATTTCATCAAGGAGGATAATGCCACTTTTCCCGGATATGCTCTGTTACTCGGATGGTATCCCTACAAATATATACGTAACTTTCTTCACTTAGTCATCGAGTGAAAATTTACGCATGAATTTTATATAATCTAATAGGCTAATAGCCAAAATGCCTCACCTCATACTGTAAAACTTGAGAATTCATCCTTTGCAATAAGTTTTTGAGGGTTGCAACAGACCATGGATTAACAAATTTTTCACCATCCTCTACAGAAATGCCATTGTTTATCTGTAAATAAGTTGGAAAGAAACCTGAATCATATTTTTGTCTGCATAAAATCAATTTTTTCCGCAAAACTAATCTCCAAAAAACAACAACACATAATTAGAAGCAACTGGCTGAAGTCAAATGATACTCAAGCAGATGTTTAGCATCAGTGCCTTCGTAATTTGTTTGCCATATTAAGTAAATAGGAAAAATCACACAAAAAAACAGAAGAATAAGAAATAAGAAAGAAAAATGAAATAGAGGTTTCATACAGAAAAGTGGAAAATAATACAGCTTTTCCCCAGAAAAGGAAGCAATAAACGGCAGTGCTCATGAATTCCACAAAGAATTCCAAAAGACAAGCATTGTTAAAATATCTCATTATTGACAAACATTGATATAAAGAATAAGGCAATTTTACCTGACATATATAGTAATACTAAGAACCTATGACAAAGTTGTCCAAGCATTATCAAGTTAACCATGTTAATCACATTCTGGTTACTGTGACATACACAAAACATAACCTAACATACTCAAGGTCAAGGAACAGACCGCATAAACAGTCAACCCAACTTAACATGTCAGTATATAGCATCAAACTAGGTTTCACCTCTTAACAAGCACCACTCTCAAGTGTAAGTACTTTTTTTGTAACATTGAGTAATTCTTTAATTATCTGACAGTATTAGTCCAAGAATTACTCATAATGGTCCTTGTTCAAGAATTGGCCAGAAATAAACATGTAAACTGCTTGCGGTGATGTATCGAAGAATATCTCCACATATTCGCATATTTGATTGCATATATGACCCCGAATACATCACCTACCATGGTTGTGCTTTTCTATGACAACATGTACACCTACTGCAGACGCCTGTACAGGTTAAGGCATCAAAATTGCTTCAATCTCAGATCCAAGAAAATAGCAGGACGAAAGGTTAGTGGATACAACTTCCACAGACTACACCAGAGAAAAGAAAAGAAAAACAGCTAGAATCAATATAGAATCTTCTGTTGGGAAGCGTGGATGGGCCCCGATAAAATAATAACCGCACACACAAATAATTATATCAAATAAAATAAAAACCAAGAAAATAAACTGATAAGCCAAGACACCAAAGTTTAACGTGGAAAACCCCAAAAGAATAAGGGGAAAAACCACGGGGCAAATACCCACAAAGAATCCACTAACAAATAGTGATTACAAAATAGCACAAGCTTTTTGTCCAAAGCTTGTGTTAATTACAACAATGGGAAAAATACTCTCTTTTGGTGTATCTCACAACAATATAAAATACTCCAAAGAAAACCCACAAATTTCCCCAAAGCTCACAAAGTTTCGAACTCAACCCCACTATTTTTCCGACACACAATATTTATAGTGATCTCTATATCACTATTTTTGGAGCAACTACTCCCCCTCAATTGGAGATAACTCTCCCACTCGAGAAATAAGCCAAACTCTCTCTTGGCTACTCTAGATCTCTCTCTTTCTCGGTGCATTTTGCATCCTCCCAATCAAGCCTATTTATAGGCATAAGAGAATAGCAATTTGTTGTCAACTTTGCTACTAATTTCTTTGGTCCTTTCTTCTTTTTCAAAATTTGTGGGCAATGGTGGCTATCCACCTTTGAAATCCATCTGCCCACATTTGTTGAAAAGCAAACAAACCCAACAATTCTCCCCCTTCAACACATGTGGGGAAAACACATTCTACTTACACGGTAGAATAAACCAATATGCACACAGCATACTCACATTCCGGGAAAAAAACTTCTAGCGAACACATCACACTGGTCTGTTACACATCTCTGAAGCCATGATTAACTATCGTCGAGGAGCTACTCTCATTATTAGCAAACCAAGTATTCACGCAGTTCTCCACATATCTTCTTTGGACACTCTCAAATATCTCTTGCTTCCCCTTAACGAAAAATGTGACGTTCGTCGACTAACCAAACTCTAGCGCTATTTATTTGGTGAAGGGTACAGCCTCCCGACTAACACCCCAGTGAGTGGCGTGGCATGTCACCTGGTGTTGCAAGCATCCGAACATCATCAAACAATCTTCTTTGATCGGACACACCTCTAACAAAGAAGAACACGGAGCAAGATCTAACACTACGTCATGGCTGTGCAGTGTCTAACATCCCGGCATCTCTGTATCTTCTGATACACTACATCTTCCATAACCTTTACATTACTCACACAAAATACATGAAACGACATCTCAAACAAATTCTTCTCGCTACTCCTATATGCAAACACATTGCACCTAACATTTTTTAATTTTTTTTTTAAATAAGCGAAAAAGAGACTCTTCTACTACCTACTTATCAGAACAACAATTACAAAAAATCAATGGCATACCTTTGGCAAAAGAAATGAGGGTTTTCCTTGCCAAAATTTCTCCTCCTCACTAAGAGTTCTCACTTGCCACGAATTTGATGAAGATTCATCTTTAGCTGTAGTTAGTCCAGCAGAACACACTTTGACACGAGTTTTGTAAAAATTACCTGATATAGCTCCTCTCGCAACCACCATTGATCTTTTTGTAAGCTTCCACCTTTCATTGCCAAAACAACTAACATAACCTTGGCGGTCCAACTCCACTCAGAAATCAGATTCAGACGCAGATCTGGCACATGGCGAACATCCTTCAAAGTCAACGTGTAACCGATTCGCCTGGATACACATCACCAACACCAACAATACTCGCTTTATTATTATTCCCGAACTTAACAAAGATTCAAAATCTCTCATTTTATAGGTCTTGAAAAATTCTTTGTTGGGTGTTGCATGAAAAGAAGGCTTCTTGAATCAATGACCCAATCAAGATCCAAACTAGCCATATCACGGACAATTGTGTTTTTACGAGAAGAGAGCACAACAACATCACCATCCTAGGAAAAATAGTGCGGGGCGTGTCTTTCCTCATTGTCACTATCCACTTTTTTTCTGGTTTGTCTTTTTCTCGATCTCCCTTATCTTGCTTTCTCTTATAGCAATCTTTTATCACGTGTCCAGGTTTGTTGCAATAATAACACTTCCTTGATCACGGGATTTTGAACCTCCTTTTCCTTTATCTCGATCATTGCTTTAAGTCTCCCCGTGACTCTACAAATGAGAGCACAGGGAACTTTCGCACCTTGTCCCATTCGCATTGTTTCCTCATTGAACAAGCTATTTTTGACCATATCCATAGTCAAAATACCATCAGGAGCAGAATTGCTGAGTGAGACAACTAATGTCTCAAAACTGTCTGGCAAAGATCCCAATAAAAATAACCCCTGCATCTCGTCATCAAACTTTAAGCCCACGGTACATTAGTTGATTTAAGATGCTTTGGAAAGACTCAGTGTTAAGAATCGAACTTCCTCGTTATACTTCAAGTTGACAAGTTGTCTGATCAAGTAAGTTTTGTTTTGAGCGTGCTTCCTCTCGTACATGGCTTCCAATTTCGTCCACAGGCTATGGGCATCCGTCTCTTGAGTAAAGTGGTGAAACACGCACTGATCAATGAAATGTCGAATCATACCAACAGTTTTCCTGTTTAACTTGTTCCATTCTTTCTCATCTTCATCATCTGGCTTAACTCCACCATTCTCTATTGGATCATAAAGATCCCTGCAATAGAGAATATCCTCCATTCTTGGCTTCCACACCGTGTAATTATTTGCCGTCAATTTAATCATGGTCCCGTTGTTCTCTCTCAAATCCATCACGAACTGGTACAGATACCCAAGTTTTACCCCAGGCTCTGATACCACTTGTTGGGAAGCGTGGATGGGCCCCGATTAAAATAATAACCGCACACACAAATAATTATCTCAAATAAAATAAAAACCAAGAAAATAAACTGATAAGCGAAGACACCAAAGTTTAACGTGGAAAACCCCAAAAGAATAAGGGGAAAAACCACAGGGCAAATACCCATGAAGAATCCACTAACAAATAGTGATTACAAAATAGCACAAGTTTTTTGTCCAAAGCTTGTGTTAATTACAACAATGGGAAAAATACTCTCTTTTGGTGTATCTCACAACAATATAAAATACTCCAAAGAAAACCCACAAATTTCCCCCAAAGCTCACAAAGGTGTCGAGAAACTCAACCCCACTATTTTTCGACACACGAATAAATATTTATAGTGATCTCTATATCACTATTTTTGGAGCAACTACTCCCCCTCAATTGGAGATAACTCTCCCACTCGAGAAATAAGCCAAACTCTCTCTTGGCTACTCTAGATCTCTCTCTTTCTCGGTGCATTTTGCATCCTCCCAATCAAGCCTATTTATAGGCATAAGAGAATAGCAATTTGTTGTCAACTTTGCTACTAATTTCTTTGGTCCTTTCTTCTTTTTCAAAATTTGTGGGCAATGGTGGCTATCCACCTTTGAAATCCATCTGCCCACATTTGTTGAAAAGCAAACAAACCCAACATCTTCTACGTGGTAGAAAACATTTACCTTGCTCATACCACCTCTAAAAGCAAAAGAAAACCATAATGACGTGAGCAGTATACTGTCCATGAGATGATATGATGGTTAATTATTAATTGATAACTACCATTCGTGTTTTTCATTTATTCCCTAGTTAGCAGATAAATCAGTAAATTAATCCACTTACATTGCTTAGAAACTTACAAGAACAAAATAATAAAAACTGTTATTTGTCAGGAAATGCTGTTCTCATTTCTTCTAGTCTCTCGTATCTGAACATGTTAAGATAAATCATTCAAGCATACCTTTTGAAATGATCCATTAATTACTCTTTCTGACATTCTCTCAAGAAACAGCACCTGTGCTTTCTTCAATCTCCCCAGGGGCTCAGCATTTCTGAAATGAGAACACCCTTATTTTCGTGGAAATGATAAAGAATTCGTCTGAACATTAATATGCAAAAACATCAATATCAAGAGAAGTTCAAGAACCTTGAGATGCCAAGGTGATAAATCATACAAGCATCAATCAACCTGCCTTTTGCTTCCAGAAATAAGGCGAATGATTCATAAAGCAGAGCTTTGTGTATACATATCCTGTGCTCCTCCATTTCTTTAAAAACGCTTTCATAATCTGAACTACCATCCATCTATCAATTATACAAAAAGACATAAATTTTCTTAAATACACACACACACACAAATATATATATATATATATATATATATATCCGCACAAGCACGAAGTACAATGCTAATTTAACTGCACCGCACAAATATAAAAGAGCACAAGCATAATAGGTAATGTTACAAGATATAAGGTAACTTCAATAAATCCTAGTCATACTATTATACAAACATAATCCCAAACTAATGAGAACATGAATTAATCACCAATTAGAATGTGAATTCAACTGAAAGCATAATATATTTCTAAAAGAAACCCAAAAAACATACTCCCAAAAATTAAAAAAGGAAAGGAAAAATTATAAATGAATTTCAACAGAATAGAGATTAAAAAAAAGGAAAACAAATTACATAGAGGAACCAAATCTTGAGAAATCTGACGTCATTCCGATACCGCGGATCGGACTTGAAGGTATTAATACAGTTCGCTACGAGCACGTCGAAATCCACAAAATTGTTGAGCTGACTTGAGTTTTGACTACGCAAAGCTTCTTGAACGGACCTAGAATTGGCCGAATTGGAAATAATTAAGAAAAAGGAGAATTTTATTTGAACATTTTTGTGGGCAAAAAATGAATCTAGATACAAGTGAAGTAGAAGAGATACCGGAGCCAAGGTAAGAGAGGATCATCGTTGGCGGAGGAGGAAGGATTGGAGATGCCCTCGGAGTTTCTCGAAACGACGGCCATAGCCATAGGTATCTCAGATTATCCCTGTGCGAGAGTGGAAGGCGAAGCATAAAAACAGTGTGTTTGATTTTCTTTGAAATCTGAAAGCAGGCGGGAATATGTTATATGTCCGATTTAACTTTTCTCCTTTTTTTTAAATAATTACATTGAAACCCTAAAGAATACCCAAATGTTCAATCACCCCCTTGAGTGTTAAAACCTTCGAATATACCCTGGCATTTAAATTCTGTCAAAGAATGTCATAATTAGAGCTTTTGAAATGTCACTTGTTAAAAACTTCTCCCCTCTTCCCCAAAACCCTAAAACAAACCAGCCGCCCCCTCCCTCCCTTTCCCACCTAGTCACCTTAGCCTTGCCCCTCCTCTTCATCATGGCCGGAGACCAAAAGGCCCATAGTCTCCGGTCACTAGACCCTCCCTTTCAGGTGGATGCTCCTCCTCTTGTGGGCATGGTTCCTCAGAGCTTGGCTCGCGAGTTTAGGAGTTCATGAGAGTGGTGGTGGCGGTGATGGAGGTAGTTTTGGAGGGGATAGACTATGGTGTGGATACGAAGGAGAGAGAGGCAAAATTTCATGTCTTATGGTTTTTATCTTCTTTGTAGTTGTTTTCTCTTGTCCCCATCAAGTGGCTTTTTGTCTCAATAAGTGGCTTTTTCTTCTTCTCAGTTTATTTTGTGTCCCATTTGTGGCTCTTGTTCAGAAGGCTCAGATGTGCCTTTAACTGATAATATGCGACAAAAGCGAGATCAAGTTTGTTGGTACGTGTTTTGTCCAGCGACTACGTTGCGAAGCTCTGAAGCAATGGATTTATTAGATCTGTTAGATTTAAAGTTTTGTTTTAGATGCGTATGGGTGCATGATGATGGGCTTGCAATTGTTTTACATTTAATGTTGTAATCAGTTGTAAGTTTCTTATGTTTTATGAATGAATTTCATTTTGACTCAGAAAAAAAAAATGTCACTTGTTAAAAAAATTCATTTTCTGAATAGAAATTTGCATAAGTACTCTCAACATGCAATAATTAATGAGTTAAAAATAAATGTTCTATAGAATAAAACAATGAGAACTTGGGAATAGGGGCAATTGATTTAAGTCCTTAATTTGACCAATAATGTTGATTTTCATTACAAGAATATTATTGTTTTTCATTCTTAAAATGAGCAAAGATGAATAGAAAAAAGAAATTGTTGTACATAAATTATGTAATTATCTTTTAATTTTGACTCGGTAAACAATTTAATCCTCCTCTGTGTTAATTACACAGAAAATAGAGCTATCAAATAGATTGGGTCGGATCGATGTTCGGCCGCCGGACCAAATGAGAAAATTGGGTGGAGCGAGACAGCCAGAAATTCCTTTGCACTATTATTTTTTGGAGTCCAATCGATCCTATGCTTTAAAAATATATACAAGTATTTGTATCGAGCCTACTGGAATGGTTCTAATTCTTTTGGAACTGAGAGATTGCAGACCAACCTAGTCCTATCATCGACCGACCTACCGAGTTGGGTTGATTTTGACACCCTCTACAAAAGAAAGCCTAAATGATCCAATACTCTACAATCATCCGAATGAGGCACAATAATAACCCTGGAGGTTAAAAATGTCGCAAAGGTCCATAAGGCCTAAATCTCATCCCATTTTCTTGATACACGTTTTTCTTTCAACTTTAAAGTTTTAGCCTAGGTTGCATTTGGATTGGAGGATTTGGATTTGGGGGAAGGATTTCAAATAACTCCATCTAGGATGAATTTGAAATACTCCAAATTAAAATGACTCCAAAAATAGCTTTAAAAGATTTAAAATTCTTATAAAATGACTTCATCCAAACATCCTCACTTGATTTATTATTACGGATTCAAAATCCTTAGCTTCAAATTCATCAATCCAAATGAAGCCTTAAGGTTCTCTACCATAATTCGTACTAGCTAATTTAAATATAAATGGGCGTTCTTGGATATTCCTGGAACCCTTTCTATATATAAAATATTAGATGAAATATTAACTCAAAGTTGATGAAAATCCAAAAATGCACATTTCATTACACATAACAATCACAACCCTTTATTTTACCAACCAAAAAAGTGAGTCATCTAACCCTAATCCCAACGAATCAAGCTTTTGTCAAGTTCTTTTGTACTCTAAAGCGGTACAATTCTTGGACCCAAATAGTGTGTGGAGTGGAGGTACACTTGAGAACCTGAACTTGGGGCAGTGCTATTTTCATCCCCACCACCACTGCAATAAGAATCGTACCCCCATCCTTTCAATTCGTATTTGGCCAAATACGAACTCAACCACGTTTCGATCTTTGATTGAGAATTCAAGAAAGTTGTATGAAATTGCTTCAAAACCAGACCAATCAGTGGAGTGCAATTAATGGGAACTTGTTTACTCCCAAAAATTACTCCTCCTCGCCGATCACCTTTCTAGTCGAAGACCACCACGAGACCTGCACAAAGGGGGGCCGGAGGGGGGCTCCGGCGTACCCTCTCCGATGCTTAAGTCAGTATTGTGAGAAGGAAGACAAACTAGAGAGAGAAAAAAGCAATGTAACAGTAAAAATGAGATTATGTTAGAATAAACCTGGGCTTGGGCCTTTTATACCTTAGCTCGGATTAGGGTTTCCGCAAAATCCGGGATTCCGTTACGATTTGGTGTCAGAGTCATTATTAGGTTAGAATCGGATCTCATTAAAAACCCTAATTTTACGCCTGTAATACCAGACCTCCGATCTCTCAGAACACGTCGGCTCTTGTGTTGATACAAAACCTTTTAAATCTTACAAGGCATCTCCAGTCTTATACATCTCATAGGCCGAACCGACCTATTCTTCTGAGGTCATGCTCAACTTAAAACACGTCCACAACAGGTCGGCTCAACACTCTTGACTCTATACAGGTCGGCTCACCACAACAACTTGAACTCGGGCCTTGACAGGCCGGCCCAAGTAGATAAGCCCTATACCAATCTCCTGCTATAAGCCTCCACGGATCGGCCCATTATTTAACACTTAACAAACCATCCTAAGGCTATGGGCCTCATCATTTCGGTCCAATGCCAGGTATCACCAGGTCGGTCCAATGGCCTGGGCCTATCAGGTCGGCCCAGACAATCATTTGCCCTTATCAATTCCTCCCCCCAACTATGGGTTGGTCTGCACCTTCAACCATAGTTGCTCATAGGCCGAACTGACCTAACATTTAGGGTCTGTGCTTTTCACTTTCCCCGACTCTTGGCATTTGAAATTCTGCCGCCCTTTGGCCTTTCGAGTACGACACGCGGATTTGATTGATAAGACGTCCTTTCGGCCCTCGGCGTCTCGTGAGACCGTCCAATCATCTCCTCGAAAATCGAGGCGCCCTTTTGTCTTCTCTCCCCTTATAAAAGCCCCTCTTCCTCCATTTCTCATTTTTCTTTCTTTCAATTTTCGAAATCTTTCCCCAGCAAATATTCATCTTCTCCTGGTATTCTCCCATTTCCTAGGTAGGCTTCCCAAAGTTTCATGGTCCGGACCATCTTCCTCCTCAACCTCCTATTTCTAATCGGTAAGTAAACCTTTCTTCTCGAACACTTTCTTTTCCTTTAAATATGGCATCCTCTTCCTCACACTCAACACCGTCGGACGCGGTTGTCGCCGACTTAAACGGTGGCGATGACGACGGGCTCTGTTCTCCTCCGCCCCTTTCCCTCACCGGTGTCCGCCCATCGGACCGAGCGCGGCGAATCTAGCTCAGATTCAGTCGTGATTCTGACTCGATAGAGATCCGAGCTCCTTGCTCGGGTCCCTTTACTCGTATATCCTCATGATTTTAAGGGGACCACCTTATCATTTCAATCTTCAAACCCTTAAAAGAACCGCCCAAATTCCGTCCTCTTTCAAACTCTATCTTCCCTCCTCAGCCAGACTGACAGACCCTCCCGACCTCCACCCAATGCCCTATCCTTCTTCGTAGGTCGGATAGAGGCGACCTCCGATTTCTATCCATCCATTCATGGCGGGTATCAGGGAGTTCTCCCGGTGCCTTTAAATCAACTAGCCCCAGAACTCATTCCGTATCTGGCCAGCCATTATTTTGACTAAGTATTTAGACATAGAACCCACTTTAGATCCGTTCTTTGCCCTATTCCAAATAAAGAGCTCAAACACCAAGGGCCTTTTCTCTACATCACCTCCCGAGGTGATGCTCGATTCTAAGCAAGTATCCTTCCTCCAACAAATTTTGGAAGGATAAATATTTTTTCATTTCTTCCCCGAGCTTGGGGTTTCCAATTGCTTGGACTGGACCCTTCCACTTCAACGCAAACACAACCCCGAGAGCGGTCTCCGATCTCCGGGCTCGATAAATAAACTCACCCTGGTCAAATATGACCTCTCTCGCCTTATCACCCCTTCTCTTACTCGTACTATTTTGAAATTTGAGCCCCATTGTGGCTCCTTGCCTTGTGATATTGGTAATTGTCATTTTCGGAGTTACTTTATTTTATTTACTCACTAGCTAATCTTTCCTCTTTGTGCGAGATATGTTCATGGCACGGATGGTTCCGAGGATGATGAGGAGCAAGCCGTTGCTCCTGGCTCACAACCTCCTTCATCCATGTTCTTTGCCCCCCGGAAGCCAACCTCCTCCACTTGGCGACCCGACCACGATTCTGCAGTGATGATGGCCGATCTCACGGCCCAGGGCTCAACCTTCTTTCCGACCTCCTCCTCCCCAAGAGGTCCGCGCGTCGGTATACCCGACAGGGGCGCCAATAGGCGAAGAACACCCCCTCCTCCTGCTCTCTCTCCTCTCTCTCGCACTCCCATTCATACGCCCAATCAAACCTTCTTCACGGAAATTCCATCTGAAGAACAACGATGGAACCTTTGCCATCCAATATATTCGGAATCAAGCTGCCCGAACCCGACAGAACCATCATGGAGAAACTCGGTGATCTTTGAGTTGGTGACTTCGTTCTGCCTCAACCAATCCAAGTCCGATGCACGATTGGGCTGATCTCTCGAGCTCGGGTTGGCTTTGTCGATCCTTCCCCAAAGTGCCGAGCTCAACAATTCCAAGAAGAGGTCATCCTACTGAAAGCTCGGGAGACTAAACTCCTAGAGGAAAATCGCTGGTATAAGGAGGGAAGAGGTCAACAAGGCCACGGTGGCTTCTCTGCAGAGGCCAAAATAAAGGCTTTGGAGATCGATAATGCCGACACAAGACCGAGCTAAGCGATCTCGACTTAGATGTATTGTCAATGTCGACCAAGCCCGGCGAGGCGTAGAAGCGATCGGCAAAGTTTCCTCACTTCCCCGAGGGCTCTTCCATAGTTCGAGGCCATTCGGGAGAGGGTGAAAGCAAGCCTTTCTAAGCTCTAAGGAATTTATCGAGTTCTCTTTGTATACGCCATGGAGTCTATGGCTTTGCTTTTGACCGGGCCGAGCTTCAACTCGGGAACGGTATCACTACCGAGCCCTTCGATCGCCCAGAGGTCCCGGGAGGATCTCGCTCGACCCCAAAGGCTTCGTGTTTTTACGAGGAGGCGGAGCGTCTCAACCTTGCTCTGTGGAGGAGTTCATAGAGTCTTATCTGCTCCTTTTATCCTCCACCCCTCCTCAGCTCGGCCGGTCCTTCACAAGCTCCTGGGCTCGGTCATCCTCTCGAACTCTTCCTGCAGTCAAGTTCGAGATATCCCGGATGACGATCTGAACTAGCTCTCATAGACGATGTGACCATCTCCATGGACGACACGAACACCGAGAATGTTCCCCCTACTACTTAGGAGTTTAGTTATACCTGTACGTAATTTTCTCTCATGTATTTGTATTTATTTTGAATGATCAATAAAGCTTCTCCGCATTTTCATTTCTCGATCTCTTATCTAATTTTTTTTTTTTTTTTTTACAAAAAGATTAGCATATCGTGCTCCTCGTGGCCCCAGTATTTGGAGACTAGCTCGGTGAGCTCCCAATACTTGTCAATTTCATCAAAGGCGGCTCGAGCCGGGCTCTCGCGTGGCCTTGTGGCCCCAGTATTTGGAGACTATCTCGGTGAGCTCCAAATACTTGTTAGTCTTCAAGGAAGGCTGGCTCGAGCCGAGCTCCTCGCGTGGCCTTGTGGCCCCAGTATTTGGAGACTAGCTCGAGTGAGCTCCAAATACTTGTTAGTCTTCAAAGGAAGGCTCGCCGAGCTCTCGCATGGCCTCGTGGCCCCAGTATTTGGAGACTAGCTCGGTGAGCTCCAAATACTTGTCGATCTTCAAGGAAGGTGCTCGAGCCGAGCTCCTCGCATGGCCTCGTGGCCCCAGTATTTGGAGACTAGCTCGGTGAGCTCCAAATACTTGTCGATCTTCAAAGGAAGGCGGCTCGGCCGAGCTCTCTCGCGTGGCCTCGTGGCCCCAAGTATTTGGAGACTAGCTCGGTGAGCTCCAAAATACTTGTCGATCTTCAAGGAAGGCGGCTCGAGCCGAGCTCCTCGCGTGGCCTCGTGGCCCCAGTATTTGGAGACTAGCTCGGTGAGCTCCAAATACTTGTCGATCTTCAAGGAAGGCGCTCGAGCCGAGCTCTCGCATGGCCTCGTGGCCCCAAGTATTTGGAGACTAGCTCGAGTGAGCTCCAAATACTTGTCGATCTTCAAAGGAAGGCTGCTCGAGCCGAGCTCCTCGCATGGCCTCGTGGCCCCAAGTATTTGGAGACTAGCTCGATGAGCTCCAAATACTTGTCGGTTTTTGTCTTTTCCACTTTCCGAACTCATAATGTAGGTGGCGTATCATTTCATTCAAAACGAGTAGATTGATTACATCGAATATTTCTCTATTCTAAGAATGATATTTCTTCAAATTACAAGCTGTTCCAAGCCTCTCGGGAGTTTTCGACCTCCGATCTCTTCCCGGCTAAATGCGCCCTCCTGCTAATACCTTGACCACCCGTGGCCCTTCCCAATTTGCATCCATTTCCCTTTGTTTTGCTAGCATCGACCTTCTCAAAACTAGATCTCCGACACGGAAGGCCCTTTTCTTTACTTTCTTGTCATAAGCCGCTTTAATCCTTCCTCGTGTCTTTTCCATCTGCAAAAATGCCATTTCCCTTTTCTCATTTATCGTATCAATGCCTCTCGAATCAACAACTCATTAATATTTTCATCAAAATTCTCGAACTCGATGTGTTTCCATCCCGATCTCCGCGGTATGAAGCATCCATACCATACACCCGGTGAATGAGCCTCGCCCGATGGCCTCTTTCGGATTAGTTCGATAAGCCCACAACACCGAATCGAGCTCCCGAACCCACGCTCACTCCTGCGCTTTCTCTAGCCGAGCTTTCAATCCTTGGACAAGAATTCTATTAGTTCTTCCACTGTCCATTAGCACACTTGGGTGAGCCACCGAAGTGAAGTTTTGCTTGATCTTCATTTCCTCCTCACACCAAGCTCGGATTTACGCCCCCATGACTGCGTCCCATTATCGATATCAAGGCACGAGGCACTCCATACCGACCACTATTTTTGCCAAATAAATTTCATTCTTCATCTTCATTTATCTTAGCAAGAGGTTCTGCCTCCACCCACTTGCTAAAATAGTCGATTGCCACAATCGGGAACTTCTCGACCTGGCGGGAGGAAAAGGACCCACAATGTCAATTCCCCATTTTGCAAACGGACATGCCGAGCTCATCGTCATGAGTTCTTCCGCCGTCGATGTACCAAAGGCGCATGGATCTGACATTTTTCGCATGCTCTCACCAACTTCTCTGCTTCTCCTTTCAGGTAAGGCCAAAAATACCCTGCCTTAATGACTTTTTTCATCAAAATTCTCGCTCCCATGTGATTCCCACAACAACCTTCATGTATCTCTCTGAGCACATATGTACCCTCTTCTCCACTCAAACACCTCAAAGAAAGGCATAGAAAGCCTCTCTTATATAACTTATCCCCGATAATACAAAAACGCGTCGCTCGAATTTTCAGTCGAGCTGCTTCACGCCTATCTGTTGGTAAGACCCCTTCTTTTAAGTAAGCTATGATAGCCGACCTCCAATCTTCTTTTTCCTCAATCTCTCCGACTTCCAACCCCAGTGCTGTTTCCTTTGCTACGAGAAGTATGATCTGTTTAACTTGACTCTCCAAGGCCGAATCGGCCAATTTTGCCGAAAATCCGCTCTACCATTTTCTTCCCTCGGGACCGACATATCTTGATTTCCTTCACTCTTCCTTCTAAAGCTCGGTATCTTGACATACCTCTTCATCCTTTCTTCCCTCACCTCGAACTCTCCCATAACTTGTTTATGGACCAGTGAAGTCCATGTAAATTACCATCTTAACGACCCCCATCTCAATGGCCATTTGCATTCCTCGATGAATGTTTCATACTCTGCCTCATTATTAGATAGCTTGAATTCCAACCTCACAAAAAGTCATTTTTCGATCCTTTGCGGGCTGATCAAAACAATACCAAAGACCACATCCCGAACTCCCTCTTGAACCATCCACATAAATCACCCAAGCTCCTTCATCGCTATATCATCTGGGTTGATTCTTGAACAAAATCTGCCAAAGCCTGAGCTTTGATGGTCGATCGTTCTCAAATCGATATCATACTCACTCGGCTCGATAGCCCACTTCACTAACCTCCGCTACCTCGGGTTTGCTCATCACATTTCTCAGCGGAAGATTAGTTGAGCGATTACCTTATGCGAAAGAAAATACGGCCGAAGTCTTCTCGCATCACCACGGCCAAACCCGCCTTCTCGATCTCCGCGTATCACGGTTCGGCATTCTCAAAACTTTCTTGACATAGTACACCGGCCTCGAACCGATCTCTCCTCCCTGATCAAGACCGTGCTAACCCCTTGCTCCCCTACCGAAAGATAGAGGTATAGGGGCTCCCAGACAACGGCTAGTTAGCGATGATAGATCGGCCAAGTAATTTTCAAGTCCTCGAAAGCCTTACGACACTCTTCATCCCAAACAAACTTTTTGGCTTTCCTCAAGACCTTAAAAAGGGCAAACTTCTCTCTGCAAGGCGTGAAATAAAGCGATTCAATCTTTGCTAGCCGACTGTTAAACACTTGCACATCTTTGGCATCCCGAGGTGGTGCCATCTCTCTAATAATACGACCTTTTCCGCTTGGCCTCTATTCCTTTCTCCGTTACCATGTACCCCGGAAACTTTCCCGACCTGACCCCAAAGGCACACTTTGGGGGTTCGACTTCATCCCATACTTCGCCGGGTGTCAAACGTTTCGGCGGATCATGCACATGATCCACGACTTTTATACTTTTGACCAACATATCGTCTCACGTACACTTCCATGTTCTGCCGAGTGCTCCCAAACATCTTATCTACCAACCTTTGGTATGTGGCTCCGCGTTCTTTAATCCGACGGCATTACTACATAGCGAGAATGTACCAAAAGAGGTGGTGAAGCATACTCTTTTTGGTCTTCTTCGCTGGCACGATCGATGATATCCCATGATGCATCCATCATGCTAAGCGATTCACATCCCGACGTCGAATCCACCAAACGATCAATTCGGGGCAATGGGTAATAATCTTTAGGGCAAGCACGATTCAAATACCTAAAGTCCACACACATGCGCCAATCGTCCTCCGTTTTGGAACCAATCTTTGCATTAGATAGCCATTCGGAAATTGGATTTCTTTAATGTGCCTGCTTTCAACAACTTTTGCACCTCCGCCTAATTATAGCATCCTTCTTAGGACCGAAGTTCCTCTTTCTTTTGCTTTACCGAAGCTTATATGATGGATTAACATTAAGCTTTATGTTTCGGCGATGCTTGGATCTATTCCCACAGGTCTTCCATTGTCCAAGCAAATACATCCACATTATTCCTTAAAAACTCCACCACTCATCCCTTAATTCATCATCAACTCTTTTCCGACCTTAGTGACCTTATCGGGGTCACCGGAACTAGCTCGACCATCATCATTTCATCATTAGGTGGACATGCTCCTTTGGTTCGTCCAACCTAACCAACTTGTCTTTGTTTCTATCATCATCAAAAGCACTCCCCGCTGCGCTTTCCTACGAATACTTTCTACATACAATTTTCTAGCCATATCTTGATCACCATCGACTTCCCTCTTTCTCTCCCACGGAAATTTCATTTTTAGATGGTATCTGACACCACCTTTGCTTTGGAAGGCATTTAGTGTCGGTCTACCCAACATGACATTATAAGAGGGGCGGTGCCTCACTATCAAAAACCGAATCATTCTAGTTTTTCACGATTAGGCTCTACCCAAAGAGACGAGGCAAAGTAATCATACCTATTGGTTGGATCATCCCTCCCGGCGAATCCGACCAGCGCCGTGTCCACCGTCTCCAAGCCGACACGGAGATCCATCTTCCTATAGCAATCATAGAATAGAATATCCATTTGAACTCCCGGTATCCACAAATACCCATTTGCACATCATAATTAGAGATCGTCATTTGTGATCACAAGGGCATCGTTGTGAGGTGTCACAATACCCACTGCAATCCTCGGTCCAAATTGGATATTCGGCCCTTGACCGACTGTTCCACCTTCAATTTCTATTGCACCCGATCCGGTCTTTGCCGCCTCACATAATTTTTCCGAGCTCGCCTCGAATCTCCTTTTCATTTGCCCCTCCAACAATCATCTGGATGACCTCACGCCCGAGGTGGGGCGGAGGTGGAGGCGACTTCTCCTCTCCCCCTACGCTCGGCTCCCGCCGGAGTTGATGATATCCCGGTTATCCCTCTTATACTCCCATTTTTTCTCCTTTTTGTCAATGTACACAAATTCCCGAGGTGACCCGCTTGAATGAGCCGTTCGATCTCATCCCTCGGTGTGTGCACCGATCATTGTGTGCCCATACTCATTGTGGAATCTACAAAACTCCTTACATTTCGCTTTTATCGGTGCCTCTGCGTGCGCCTTTGGCCATCTCGGTCGGGATGCCTCTCAATAGCTATAAGCACTTCGCCGAGGAATGACGAAGCGTATACTTTTCAAACCTCGGCCTTCCCCCCATTGCCTCAGACCTCGACTTCTTCTGAGGTACTTTGTCTTCCCGATCTTCCCTCCTGTCTCTTCTCTTCTCTCCTTCCTCTCTTTTCATTTTTCTCGCCTCTTCCAAGTTTATATATTTCTCCGCTTGAGCTAACACTCGTCAAATGTCTTAGCAAGGCTCTATCACTAATGATTCAAAGAACTCCCCATCCCTCAGGCCCTGAGCTAGGGCATTGGCCAAAATTTCTGGACTAGCTGACGGCACCTCCAACTTTGCCGCTGTAAACCTCTGGATATAACTCCGAAGTCCTTCCCCTTCTCTCTGTTTGATACTAAACAAGGTCAGGGGCGCCTTTTGGTACTTACGACAACTCGTGAATTGGTTAAGGAAAGCCGAACTAAAGTCATCAAAATTTCGAATGGAGCCCGGGGCCAGCTGACTAAACCACTGCTGAGCCGATTTCGTCAAAGTGGTAGGAAAAACTCTACACATCACGCCGTCCGTGAATCTGTGTAGTAGAGCGGCGTTCTCAAAACGGCAAAGATGGTCCCACGGATCTGTGGTACCATCATATTCGAAGCTCAGAGCTCGGTATGAGGCCGGAAGCTCGTCTGCCATTACCTCTTCCGAGAAGGGTGTTCCCCGTCTCACCCGAACTGCTGCCGCTCCTGGTACTCCAGCCACTCTCCGACGAATATCTCGCACCTCACGGTGAAGGTCATCCATCCGTTCCGACCAATCTTGGTCCTCAGTAGACACATGTTCCGCCCTTGATGAATGTACTTCCTCCGCCATGGTCGGCCGCCGACCTCTTTCTCCTACCTCCGGAGGGACCACAGGAGGAGGAGGAACCACCGGAGGGGGGACCACCGGTGGAGCTGGTGGTGGAAGCATCTCCCTCAAGCGTCTCTCCACCGTCAACTCCACAGCTCTAGTGATGAAGCCACCCAATTGTTCAAAGAACATTGGACTCAAATCTATACTCCCCCCAGACATAGGCGTCATCCATCCGCCTCCGTCCTCTCGCACCCGCGACCCTCACGCCGTTCACGGGGTGGTGGGGCGGAGGTGGAACATCTCTGCGTGACTACGCCGGGAGTATCTCCCAGCGCGTGCGGTTCAAATCATCTTCCAAACTTCTCCTAACCTCTTCCATAGCCAAAATCCGAATCTCACGTCTCTGCTCAATGTTTCCCACAGACGGCGCCACTTGTTTACTCCCAAAAATTACTCCTCCTCGCCGATCACCTTTCTAGTCGAAGACCACCACGAGACCTGCACAAAGGTGTTCGCCTTATTTTTAGCTTCACCGCAAGTGTACGGTGTAGTTTATAGAATAGGGTAGCAAGGTCGTATCCACGGAGACTAATAAATTAATATGCTAAGTATTGAACCAAGATAGTCTTATTTTTATTTAGACGATCGAAATTTGATGATTGTAGTATTGAGATTAAGACAATTTAAATCACTAAAACACAAGATTGAGATAATACAAATGATAGAAGTATCAAGATAATGGAATGGATTTCCGAGTTAAGGTTTCGATTAATAATCCTCTTGTTGTCCGATTAAATCAAAGCCAAGGTTATTATCAATATTCCTATAAGACGATCACAAAACTATTTTATCCTCTCTCTCGAGATGCATATAAAATGTAGATTGAAATACTTATCTTTAGCATCTCTACTCAACATGAAGCATTCAACTCCCAAAAGTTTAAAAGATCAAATATCCTCACAAATATTTACAAACCTCTCGATTCATGCAAATATTTGTGTCGAGTATTCAAGATCTAATATTGAAACTCATCTCTCGAATTATGAATCAATATATCAAACAAGTTAAATCATTGATCAAGTGATAAAACAAGAATAAGCTCAAAATACTCAAATAGGCTTTAAGATAATAACTTCAACTAAGATTAAAACATCCAACAAGAGTTCATTAATCTACTTCCAAAACCCGGAAATCTCAAGAGTTTAGCTACACATGATTTCTAAACAACTCATAAACAAATTGTTCAAAGCCATTACAACTAAAATGAAAGATTGAAACTAAAAGAGAAAGCAAAAAAACTTAGGAAAGTCGACAATCTCTCGATATATCTCCGTTCCTTAAGCTCGATGCAACCCGATTGTCTCCTTGATGTCTTCTTCCAAGAATAGACCACTTGTCTTGTGTTGTAGATCCCAAAATATGTCGATTCCTCTTGTGTGCGCCCCAAAAGCCTTTTTATCCTCCCCATCATGTTTAGGGCTTAATGCGCGGATTATGAAATTCAGTAGCAGACCTTGCGCGGGTGGTGCGCCCACGCACGGGTTACCGTGCGCCACCTCTTTGGAATACCCCAACTCTCAGTAGGGCGCACGGGTGGTGCGTCGAGCACGGCTACCGTGCGCCACTCCGGTGAGATATCGACTCTCGTAGGGCGCACGGGTGGTGCGCCATGCATGGGCTACCCGTGCGCCATCTTCTGCGGCTTCAATCAACCTTATACTGGTGCACGGGTGGTGTCTTGAGGCACGCCCAACCCGTGTGCCCTGTTTCTTCCGTGAGCGCTCAACTTTCGCTCTTTTAGGCTTCACTTCTCGTATATCCACTCAATTCTCCGTGTTTCCACTTTGCTTTCCTCGTATTCTTATTCAATTAGCTTCAAATATCATGAAATTCCTACAAAATAAGCAAAGTGTAATATCTTTTCCACAAGGAGTGAATATGTAACATTTAACGCAGTATATGCATGTTTACTTATCATTATAGCTCGAAATACACATCAAACACATGCAAAATTCACACTTATCAAAATCCCCCAAACTTAAACTGCTGTTGACCGTCGATCAATAATATTTAGAACACGATAAAGCATAACGGGAGATAAAGATAACAAATAAGCACACCAAGAGTCTACACGAAAATCCAAATTGTTCGTCATGAATCTTTGAGTACAACTCAATCAAGCCTCAAATATCTAATCAAAGAACACGCCTCAAATAAGACAAAGTGAAATGCTGAATCAACTCTCAAAGTTAAGTGTATACTCTCATCTCACGAGGTTATAGGACGTGTTTACGCTCAAATCAATTCGATGTCGCAAAATTACCATGGGCTTGCAATTCGTCTCATATCTCCGCCACGAGTGTCGCAATTTGTGAATTAAAAGGACTTTTCTTTTGGTTATAATGAAGGCTCTTTGGTTAGGGTAGGAAAATATGAATAGAGTGACTCAAACTCGAGCGTATAGACCGATGAGCATATAAATCATCTACATTAAAGCTCAATATGCTACTAAATTCTTCTCTCATTTTCATCAACTCTTCTTATCTCCATCCCTTTCTTTTGTAAACATTATCACCTCACATTACAATTCCTAGCCTCCAAGTTCATTCAATGAAAACTCACATCATAAAATCGATTTTTTTTTTTCGACTCTTTTATGAATTTTCAACATTTCTTTTCTCCTCCTTTTCTTCCTCTTTTGTTCCCATCAACCAATTTTGCACAATTATCCAATTTTTCAATTCCAACTCATTCAACCTCATTCATTCCCTTTACTCAATGTTATACGCTCAAGTGTAGGGTAACAAATATATCAAGTTAAGGCTTGAATTGTTGCTATCAAGAAATTAGGCAATAGGCTCAAGTTGGCTAACTAGGGATTTCAATATCATCATTAGGTAAGCAAAAGGCTTGAAGGGCTAACAAAAATGGCCTTTGATCATTTTCACAATTCGCATACAACATGTGACCTTGACAGATATACCAGAGCAAGTTCTAGAATTCTAACAACATGAATGATACACTCAAATCAATCAACAAGACTGCATATGATGAAAGCAGTAAAGGCTCAAAAGCTCACGGCTTGCAAATCACGTAATTCAAAGCATCAAACCATGTTCTCAATATCCACATGCTCAATATCATCTATTCATGGCTCAATCAACTCGTACTCAACACCCAATCCAAACAATACAAAATTTTCAAAATAGAGCACGAGAATCTCAATATTGGTCAACTCACTCTCTAAACTCTATTAAAGCGATAAACGTCTAAAAAGGCGTAAACGTGATGCAATGCACCTAAAATGCTCTACATGCAACTATATGAAAACACACAAAAATACAATTGTTGGGATTTGATCCAAAGCATCCTCACTGCTGCAATGGGCTTTAAAATAGGCGCGGCGCGCCCCGCGATCGAACTCGTGGCGCTGGATTACGATTAAAGGATAGCTTAAAGGATATGATTTGGACTACCTATACCAACGGATGCATCTTAACTTTTCTCGTGTCCATCACATAGAAACTCGAGGTTAAGCGTGCTTGGCCTGGGTAGACATGGGATGGGTGACCCCTGGGAAGTTTTCCGAGTGCGGCGTGAGTGAGGACAAAGCGCGACTTGAAAAGACTCATGTTGGTTTGTGGGGACGATCGTCAATCAGGAGTAGCGCTAGAGGTCCAACAAGCGGTATCGGAGCGGGTCACGCAGTTTGAATTCCCTTGGAAGCATCTTTGCGATGGAGGTTTCGGGAGCGGTGGAATCGAGATCTTTGGCGGTGGAGGTCGCGGACCGAGCGAAGGTAGGTTGCGGATGGCGGAATCGAGGAATATCTGTTGGAATCAAAGGTGTAGGTTCTTTGGGTGGACCAGCGAAGGGTAGGTTGCCGTCGCCGGAAAGCAATTTGGAACTGAAGGTGTAGGTTCTTTGGGTGGACCCAGGAATCGAAGGGTAGGTTGCCGGGTGGCGGAACTCGGGTAAAATAGTCGGGCGAAGGTGTAGGTTGTTGGGTGGACCAATCGAAGGGTAAGTTGCCGGTGGCGGAGGCGAGGTAAACGGGGGCCCCGAAGGTGTAAGTTCTTTGGGTGGCCCGAGAAATCGGTGGCGTGTGTGGCACGCGGCTGAAAAAGTTGGCGTTAGAATCGAGGAAGTTTGGCGGACGAATGGAGGTTGCCAAGCAAGATGGAGCGAGAAGATGGCGGAGTCTTTGGGAGGGGATTGTTGGGATTTGATCCGACATCACACTGCAATGGGCTTTAAAATAGGCGCGGCGCGCCCGCGGTCGAACTCGTGGCGTTGGATTACACGATTAAAGGATAGCTTAAAGGATATGATTTGGACTACCTATACCAACGATGCATCTTCTTTTAAAGTGTCCATCACATAGAAACTACGAGGTTAAGCGTGCTTGGCCTGGAGTAGACATGGGATGGGTGACCCCTGGGGAAGTTTTCGAGTGCGGCGTGAGTGAGGACAAAGCGCGCTTGAAAAGACTCATGTTGGTTTGTGGGGACGATCGTCCAATCCGAGTAGCGTAAGAGGTCCAACAACAATTTTTTTTTTAAATCCACATTTCATATCAAGATACTATCTCTCCCCAAAACTTAAATGAAATTATATCGCACGTAAGGAAAGATAGAATTTCAATAAAAAAAAAGTGTGAAGTTACCATTGGGTTGCCTCCCCAACAAGCGCTAGATTTACCGATCATAGCTCGGCCTTTGTTTTGTTAAATTACGGATCGCGCAAGGTGGTGGATGTCACCTCCTCTTGATTCCCTCGGTGGAAATAGTGCTTAATCAGTTGGCCGTTTACCATGAAAGTCTCGCCTTCTTTTGTCAACAATTCTACAATCCCGAGGTGGATTCAACACTTTCTTTATCACAAATGGCCCGACCACTTGGACTTGAGTTTTCCGGGAAGAATTTAAGGCGTGAATTGTATAGGAGCACCATTCTCCCGGTAAAAACTCTCTTTTCTTGATCATCTTATCATGCCACCGCTTGTTCTTTTTCCTTGTAAATTCGAATTTTTAAATGCGCTTCATCCCGAAATTCTTCCATCGATTCAATGGAGCAACCTTTCCTCACCTAGCTTTACGAAAATCCAGTTCGGTTTCTTTACACCCAAAATGCTTTGTGCTCCAATTCTACAGAAATGGCACGACTTCCCAAATACAAGTTGATATGGAGATGTGCCCAACGGTGTCTTATATGCGATTCGGTATGCCCACAGGGCATCATCCAATTTTAACGCCCAATCCTTTCGGTTGATGTTCACCGTCTTTTCAAGGATTTGTTTGATCTCCTGTTAGCCATACCTGCTTGTCCGTTGGCTTGTGGATGATATGCCAATGCGACTTTATGTTTGACCCCATATTTGGCCAACAAGTTGCTCATCAATTTGTTTACAAAATGCGACCCTCCATCACTAATTAAAGCTATTGGAGTGCGAAATCTAGTAAAGATGTTTTCTTAAGGAATCGCATTACAACTTGAGCATCATTTGTTTTAGAAGGAATTGCCTCTACCCAACGGGATACATACTCCACAAAGCAAGTAGAATATATTGATAACCGAAGGCGATGGAAATGGTCCCATAAAGTCAATCCCCACACATTGAACAACTCCACTTCAATTCGTTGGTCATTGGCATCTCGTCTTCCGTGAAATGTTTCCCATTCGACACTGTCACATTGTTGTACAAACAAATAACTTGATCATTAAATAAAGTGGGCCAATATAGCCCACTTTGCAATACCTTCCATTGCGGTGCGAGTGGGACCAAAATGTCCGCCAGGATGGTGAAGAGTGACACTGTTGTAGGACTCCTCCCATTCTTCTTGAGTGACGCATCTCCTTATGATTTTGTCTGCGCACTCTTAAAGAGTAGGGGTCATCCCACATGTAGAACTTTACATCATGTAAGAATTTCTTCTTTTGATACGGTGATAGATCCGGAGGTAGAACTCCAGCTGCCAAGTAGTTGACAAAGTTCGCATACCATGGGAACTTTGCCTCAAGCATGAGTAATCTTTCATCAGAAACTCTCTTTTATCAATCCCGTACCTTTTTTTTTCTCCTTCTTGATTTTCTAATCGAGACAGATGGTCTGCTACCACGTTCTCGCATCCTTTTCGGTCCTTGATTTCCACGTCAAACTCTTGCAACAATAAGATCCATCGAATCAACCTCGGTTTCGCATCCTTCTTGTCAAAGAGGTATTTGATAGCCGCATGGTCGGTATGCTGTCGTCTTCGTCCGATCAAGTAAGATCGAATTTATCGAACGCGAAAACAATCGCCAACATTTCTTTCGGTTGTGGTATAATTCTGGCTGAGCACTGTCCCAACGCGTTAGACTTGCATAGTAGATGGATCGGAACAATTTTCCCTCTTTTGACCAAGAACGCCCCAACAAAGATAGTCGCTTGCATCACACATTAGCTCAAATGGTTGGCTCCAATCTGGGCGACAGTATAGGTGCGGTCACCAATCTTTGTCTTCAACATTTTGACGCCGCAAACATTCATTGGAAAAAATGAAAGCGACATCTTTTTCTAGCAATTGGCTCAAGGGCTTAGAAATTTTAGAAAAGTCACGGATAAACCTTCTGTAAAATCCGGCATGGCCCAAAAGCTCAGAATGGCTTTCTCATTTGTGGGAGGTGGTAGCTTCTCAATTGCTACAATCTTTGCCCGATCAACTTCCAAACTGCGAAGAAGAGACTTCGATGACCAAGTACAATGCCATCGCGTACCATAAAATGGCACTTTTCCCAATTTAGTACTAAATTGGTCTCTTCATCATTGCAAAACTAGGGAAAGATTGTGAAGACAATTATCAAAAGAATCCCGAACACGGAGAAATCGTCCATAAACACCTCCATAACTTTTTCAATAAGATGCGTGAAATATAGCCATCATACAACGTTGGAAAGTGGCGGTGCATTACATAAACCAAATGGCATGCGTCGAAATGCAAATGTGCCATACGGACATGTAAATGTTGTTTTCTCTTGGTCTTCCGGGCGCAATCATGATTTGATTGTACCGGAATAACCATCTAAAAGCAATAATAATCATAACTGCAAGACGATCCAACATCATATCGATAAAGGGGAGGGAAAGTGATCTTTTAGTGGCATCATTAAGTTTTCTATAATCAATACATATTCGCCACCGGTAACAATTTCTAGTAGCAATTTGTTCCTCATTTTCATTTTTACCACTTTATTACCCCCCACTTTTTTTCGGCACCACTTGTCACAGGACTCACCCATGAACTATCGGATATCGCGTAAATGATCCCGGCATCCAACCATTTCAATACTTCCTTCCTAACCACATCTTGCATAATAGGGTTTAGTAAATCTTTGGTTTTGCAATCGATGGTTTATAAACATCTTCCATCCGAATTTTATGCATCACAATGGATGGACTTATGCCTTTTAAATCGATTATAGACCAACCTAGTGCCGACTTATGTTTTCGTAAAACCATATGATTTATCAAGTTGGGTAGGAGTGAGAAGAGATGAAACGATTCACGGATTTGCATTATTTGTCCCTAGGAATGCATATTTGAGGTGTTCGGGTAATTGCTTGAGTTCGGAGGTGGTGTTGTGATTGATCTCACGCACGGGCTGCCCGTGCGCCAAGCGCTGGTCGTGCGCTCTTGAAGAAAGTTCCATCGTTACTTGACATCACGCACGGGCCGACCGTGCGTGGCGCACGGCCGGCGTCGTTAACTTCTTGAGAAGTTCCATCCTTTTTTTTTCTGGCTTTGCGTTTTTCGCCTCTTTGCGCTATTAGGTAGTTCTGCGCATATGATCTAAGGCACAAACATAGTCGTACAAATCTTGGTTATCAAAATCAAGTACAACACTCGACATTGAGCACGAGTGGGTTAGACCAAATTCCAAATCATCGTAGACAATGTATGATCAACATAATCCTCAATGCATGAACTAACTATATCCAAAAATTACAATTCTCTCTACAATCATGAAATTTCATTGCCTTATAAATAGAAAATAAAACATGCTCATCATTAACACGTAATGTGAGCTCCCTTTCTGCACATCTATTAAAGCTTTACCCGTTCTAAGAAAGGGCGTCCAAGTATCGATGGAACGTCTTGATCTTCTTCCATATCCAAAACCAAGAAATCCACGGGAATATAAATTTATCAACTTTTACAGATGCGTCTTCAATAATTCCCCTTGGATACGTAAGTGATCGGTCGGCAAGTTGCAATGTCACCGTAGTTGGTTTCACGTCGCCTAATTCAAGTTTCACGAAAATGGACAAAGGCATCAAGTTAATACTTGCCCCCAAATCACATAACGCTTTATTAAAGAAATTACCACCAATAGCACAAGGGATAGTGAAACTCCCGGATCTTTGATTTTGTGGTAACTTCCTTTGGATAATTGCACTACATTCTTCCGTCAAATTCACCGTTTCAAAGCTTGTCATCTTCGCTTTTTGACATCACATCTTTAAGAAATTTCGCATAGTTAGGCATTTGTTCTAATGCATCCGCAAAATGAATGTTAATGTGCAATTTCTTAAATATATCAAGGAATTTGGCAAATTGATCATCAAGCTTTTTCTTTTGAAATCTTTGAGAAAGGGAAGAGATATAGACAACTTAGGTATATTCAAGCTAGATGATGATTTTAGCTTTTACCCTGTTTGTTCCGCCTCTTTGTTCTCTTCTTTCCCATTTTCTTCAATACCATCCTTCATCACGGAGTCTCTTGCTTCGGCCTAGATGCTTCATCCGAAGTTTCGGATTCCCAGTTTTTCTTTAGGCCCTTCATATTATTCCGTGCTTCGTAAGCGAATCGCCTTGCATTGTTCCTTAGGATTCATTTCCGTGTTACTTGGAAATTGACCCTTTTGATGTTGACTACCCATTATTGTAGCCAATTGATTGACCCACTTGAGTCTCAGATTCTTTATCGAGCTTGTCATTTGTTGTTCTAATTTATCCATCCGAAGAAGGTCTTGCGCTTAGCGGCTCGCTCGTGTCATTCATGAAAGCATTAGATTGATTTATGAGCGAGGTGAGTGCATCTTCCAACGACGATTTGCCTTCCCATTCTGCCTCCACTTGAAGCATTAAAGCCGTGGAGGTTGTAACACATTCTTTGTATTCGCATAGGAGAAATTTTCATGATTTCTCAACCCTGGATGGTAGTCGTTGGGTTTGAATTATTCGGAAATTGTTGAAATTCGGTTATTCACATAATTCACCTCTTCCATCGGATATAGAAGAACTTCGCTACCGTGCTCGTGCCTGCTTCCCGCCCTTCTTAAATACATTCAATTGAGTTGTCAAAGCGCTTACTTGTGCCGACAATGTTTTGATAGGGTGCGAATACGAGATTTCGGCTACTCGTTGTACATTGGATCTTTCGGATGGCCATTGGTAATCTTGTTCATGGCCATTTCTCAAGAAAGATTTAAGGCATCTTGTGGAAACCTTGCCCGGCAAGAATGCTCCTCCCATTGCGGCATCTACAAATGCTCTAGTCGTCCCATTAAACCATTGTAGAAGAAACATAATCTGTTGATCCTCACGGAAACCCGTGTTGCGGACATCTCGTAATAAATCCGAAACCTTTCCCAAGCACTCGTACAAAGGCTGAAGTCAATCGAAGCTATCGAATTGAGTGATCTCGCTTTTGAGGCAAAGTTTTGCTCGGTGGAAAGAATTTAAACAAGAACTTTTGGCTCGATTCGTCCCATGTGCTTACACCGCTTGCCTTGCGTCAAAGTACCCAACCAATTTCTCGCCTTATCCAGTAAAGAGAATGGGAGCAGGGCGCGTTCTTATGGCATCATCCGAGACTCCGTTCATCTTGATCGTATTGCATATTTGGATAAAATGCGCAAGGTGAGAGTTAGGATCTTCTCAGCTGCAAACCCCCAAACTGATTTTGTTGCACCATATTGATTAGTGCGGTTTGAGCTCGAAGTTGTTGGCATTGATGGGAATATGGGCAATACCACCGTAATTACGATTCGTTTGTGGTGAAAGTAATCACGAATGGCTTCTTTGTTGAGCCGTATCGGTAACTCGTTTCCACCATTGTTTGGCGGTATTGGTAACTCATTCAAATCCCCGTTATCGGATTGTGTTGTCTTTATTTCGTCTAGTGGTAGCATCGATTCTCTCGCGAAAGCCTCAACTTCCCGGTATAAGCGGTATTAAGTCCCCCGCTTAGAGCGCGTGTTCATACACTACCTGGACCAAACTAGAATAAACAAGTCAAATAATGTGGAATTCAAGTCACACAAAAAAAAAAACAAAATAAATAATAAAGAAAAATGTCTAAATTAAGAATAATTCTATCTATCGCAATATTAGCACCAATAATTGTATTAGTCCCAGAAACAGCGCCAAAAACTTGTTCGCACTTATTTTTAGCTTCACACATGAAATGTGCGGTGTAGTTTATAGAATAGGGTAGCAAGGTCGTATCCACGGAGACTAATAAATTAATATGCTAAGTATTGGACCAAGATAGTCTTATTTTTATTTAGGCGATCGAATTTGATGATTGTAGTATTGAGATTAAGACAATTTAAATCACTAAAACACAAGATTGAGATAATACAAATGATAGAAGTATCAAGATAATGGAATGGATTTCGAGTTAAGGTTTCGATTAATAATCCTCTTGTTGTCCGATTAAATCAAAGCGAGGTTATTATCAATATTCCTATAAGACGATCACAAAACTATTTTATCCTCTCTCTCGAGATGCATATAAAATGTAGATTGAAATACTTATCTTTAGCATCTCTACTCAACATGAAGCATTCAACTCCCAAAAGTTTAAAAGATCAAATATCCTCACAAATATTTACAAACCTCTCGATTATGCAAATATTTGTGTCGGTAGTATTCAAGATCTAATATTGAAACTCATCTCTCGAATTATGAATCAATATATCAAACAAGTTAAATCATTGATCAAGTGATAAAACAAGAATAAGCTCAAAATACTCAAATAGGCTTTAAGATAATAACTTCAACTAAGATTAAAACATCCAACAAGAGTTCATTAATCTCTTCCAAAACCGGAAATCTCAAGAGTTTAGCTACACATGATTTCTAAACAACTCATAAACAAATTGTTCAAAGCCATTACAACTAAAATGAAAGATTGAAACTAAAAGAGAAGCGAAAAAAAACTTAGGAAAGTCGACAATCTCTCGATATATCTCCATTCCTTAAGCTCCGATGCAACCCGATTGTCTCCTTGATGTCTTCTTCCAAGAATAGACCACTTGTCTTGTGTTGTAGATCCCAAAATATGTCGATTCCTCTTGTGTGCGCCCCCAAAAGCCTTTTTATCCTCCCCATCATGTTTAGGGCTTAATGCAAATAGATTATGGAATTCAGTAGCAGACGCGGGTGGTGCGCCCACGCGCGGGTTACCGTGCGCCACCTCTTGGAATACCCCAACTCTCTGTAGGGCGCACGGGTGGTGCATCGAGCCACGACTGCCGTGCGCCACTCCGGTGAGATATCGACTCTCTGCAGGGCGCACGGGTGGTGCGCCCATGCATCAAACTACCGTGCGCCATCTTTGCGACTTCAATCAACCTCTGAGGGTGCGGGTGGTGTCTTGAGGCACGCCCAACCCGTGTGCCCACTGTTTCTTCCGTGAACGCTCAACTTTCGCTCTTTTAGGCTTCACTTCTCGTATATCCACTCAATTCTCAGTGTTTCCACTTTGCTTTCCTCGTATTCTTATTCAATTAGCTTCAAATATCATGAAATTCCTACAAAATAAGCAAAGTGTAATATCTTTTCCACAAGGAGTGAATATGTAACATTTAACGCGAGTATATGCATGTTTACTTATCATTATAGCTCGAAATACACATCGAAACACATGCAAAATTCACACTTATCAAAGGGGGGAGGGCTCCGCGTACCTCTCCTCCGATCTTAAGTCAGTATTGTGAGAAGGAAGACAAACTAGAGAGAGAAAAAAGCAATGTAACAGTAAAAATGAGATTAGGTTAGAATAAACCTGGGCTTGGGCCTTTTATACCTTAGCTCGGATTAGGGTTTCCGCAAAATCCGGGATTAAGTTCTGATTTGGTGTCGTCATTATTAGGTTAGGATCGGATCTCATTAAAAACCCTAATTTTACGCCTGTAATACCAGACCTCCGATCTCTCAGAACACGTCGGCTCTTGTGTTGATACAAAACCTTTTAAATCTTACAAGGCATCTCCAGTCTTATACATCTCATAGGCCGAACCGACCTATTCTTCTGAGGTCATGCTCAACTTAAAACACGTCCACAACAGTCGGCTCAACACTCTTGACTCTATACAGGTCGGCTCACCACAACAACTTGAACTCGGGCCTTGACGGTAGGCCCAAGTAGATAAGCCCTATACCAATCTCCTGCTATAAGCACTCCACGGATCGGCCCATTATTTAACACTTAACAAACCATCCTAAGGCTATGGGCCTCATCATTTCGGTCCAATGTCAGGTATCACCAGGTCGGTCCAATGGCATGGGCCTATTAGGTCGGCCCAGACAATCATTTGCCCTTATCAGAACTGTTCTTGATTTTGCCCACAAAATCATAACCTTCTTAGCTACAGAATCGTCACACACAAAACACAAGGGGTTTGATTTTATTACAAGTAGTGAAACCTCTTACAATAGGGGGCCACCATATCACATGACTCACGGGAACTATAGACAACTTTGATCCCACTTTTTTCTTTTTTGTCACTTTAAAATGTGAATGAATTCTTGATGGCACACCCTCGTGCTAGATGTTAAGAGGTCTTGTTGAGATATTGATAAAAGGCATCCTTTTTTTTTTTCTCATTTGTATTTTGTTTAATTATGATATGGCAAAACACCAGATTCCCCACTTAGCTTTACCCTTAAATAGTAGCCAAAATGACCTAATTTTCAACGGGTACTGATCAAAAGCACGACCCGAATTTGAACCGACGCGGCGATAATCCTAACATCTAAGTCTTGCATATCATAACACCTGCTTCAATGAGAGAGTCATGTCTATATATCAACTATTTATAAATATTATGGTTTGGTCCATTGTAAGGTAACTGATATTGATGGTTCAGTTAATTCTTAAACTTTACCTTAGTGACGTAAAGACCTTAACTTGACTTTAAGCATCGGAGGGTCTTAGTCGGGAACGACTCTAACTAGCCTGAAATGTGTGTGTTCATTTTGCAAGTCTTCTCTAACTCAAGTAATTACCTCGATCAGTTCCAGCCACCTAGACCCAACTAAAACGATCACCGACCTTATCTTAGAGATCTTACCTAGTGAGATCCTCTTCCTCTATTCCATTTAGTGTTTTACCTCAATACATGTCACATATGATTGATGACGTCATTTTTGTACGCGTGATATTTACGCAGTTCCCAGAAGCATATGATGAAACACTAAATGAAATAGACTAAATAGAACATAGAGTCTCAATTGTGAGGCAACATACTATTCCCAAGTCAAATTATGTATTTATATATATTTAATTATTTATCCGTGGATTAAGTTAAATCATATTAATTACTATTCAGTTAAAATGAAAGTGGGAAATATAACAAAATAGCATTTAGTAAAACAAACATTGAAGAATATTTTTCCCTTTCACAATCGGAACTTTATTTTTCAGCATAGTCTCAAATGAGTTTCCATCCGCGCCGCACTTATTGATTTATCACCCCCGAAAATGGACTTCAAGTTTTTCCCCACACTCGAACTCAGAACCTCCGGGTTACAGAGATTGTTGTTGTTAAAATGAGATAGATTAGACATTAGTTCATCAGTAAGTTCTATAACGTGGTCTAAACAAGCACATGGGCGATGCAGTGACATCAACAATGGCGCCCCTTATAGAACCAAACGCTTTTGTAAAGAACACTCTTTTAATATACCATGTGGGATTGGAGCAACATCAAGATCGGACAAACCACTTTTTCGATTTGTTTGGATAAAGAATATAAATTGATATTTTAGGCTCTTGGAGTATGTATATCATAAACATTTTTTTAAAAAAAAAAAAGTGATAATCAATGAGATTGTTATTTATAATCCCAGGTCCTTATCATGGATGTGATCTTCTACTCACTCACTAGATAACTTATTCTTGACATTCTTGATGCTCAAATTTTCTGTTTCACTTTTTTTCTTTTATACTTTGTATTTTGGGTGAATGACGGGTCTCTTGTTGTTAATTGTTTAAATGTATATTTATATATTTATGGGCATATGTTATTTATTCGAATCAAACACAATGTGGTGCAAAAAATTTGAAAGCCCTCGTCTAGGGGTGACACTTATCCCTGGCGGTACCAACAGTGACGGACACAGGATTCGAAATTTGGGGGATAAAACTTATTTTAAAGACCTATAGAATGAATTTTTCCTCAAACTTTTGGGAGGCAAATGTAATTTTTCATTAGTATAGACATAATTTTAAAATAAATAATAAGTAGGAAAATTAAATTTTGAAAATTTTGTCCCCCTTAGTTCCGCCTCTAGGTACGACACGAATAGAACACGATGTTACAATTTGTCTTATAACAAAACTCAATTTTTGATGTTTTTTGAACATAAATCGAAATTGACCTGAAACAGAACACGAACGTGACCCGATGGCGCAACTTGCCATCCCTCATCCCCTACATATACACACATACATACACGAAAAAAACAAGAAAAAAAAGGGCCAAAAACAATGGAGATTGTGGTCCTCACACATCCCTCTCCATCTTTCCAACTTTCCTCTCAAAATTCCCATCACCCCACTACCCAATCTTGATCCTTATATAATTAATGGAAGCCAATATTGTTAGAATTAATGACAATAAACATAATAAGCCCACCATGAAGGAGAAAAAGATGAAAAAAGACAGTGTCACTGAATCAGAGGATGATGAGCTGCCGCCGGGACGCGGTGCACCCGAGTACGACAATAGGAAGAGGGCGGCGAGCGGCGGCGCCTCCACGAAGAAAGTTTCCGGCGGTGGTGGTGCGAGTTCAATGAAGAGCTGCCAGGCTGAAAGGTGCCCTGCTGATCTGAGTGAAGCAAAGACTTACCACCGGCGGCACAAGGTCTGCGAGCACCATGCCAAGGCTCAGGTGGTGGTTGTCGCCGGAATCCGGCAGAGGTTTTGCCAGCAATGCAGCAGGTTTTTTTTTCGTTCACCGTTATTTTATTTTTCCTTCCGGAATTTTGGTCATTTCTCGATAAAAATATTTTTTAACCATTTTTTAGTTCAATTCTCCGGAATACAAAAGAAACGAATTAGATAATATGTTATTGGGATCAAAACTAATTTCTCGGTACTAAAAAATATACGGCATCGATTTTTCTCCGAAATGGCAAGTACCTAGAAAAAAACATAAATAGCCAATTTCTCCTATTATAATTTATTTTAATTTAATGGACTATTATTAGTTGACTACTGTTTGATCTATTGATTTTTCAATACAAATCTTGGGTCAGAATTTTTTTTTGAGTATTCTAATATCCCTTGTCTAGTTGGGATTAGACCAGTTAATGACTGGTGCAGTTTCTAATTATACTACATACATATATGTGTTGATTCTATCCACTATCATTTTCTTTAATTAGTAATAATTAGCATTTTTTTAAGACAGTTCCATGCTAAAATAGTAAATTATGGTCTGTCTCTATCGTGTTCGATTTGTATCTTATGTCAGCTGCTAATTAATCTATATATTTAATTTTATGATATATAGCAAATTAAGTATAAAAATTAGTTGCTTTTAAATATATATGCACTACAAAGAAATTCTAGTTTACCGAGAGAAATAATTTTGTCACCAAATTTTACAGTTACTTACAGAATGATAAATGTTGTTTTTTCTCAAATCATATCGACAAATTACCGACAGTTTTTAAATTTACCGACAGAATTACCAACAACTTCAGATTTTGTAGGTAAATATTTACCTACAATTATATTACCTACAACGATTTTACATACACTTTACAATTATCTTAATATTTACCTACATAATTTTTTGTAGGTAAACTGAAATTTTCTTGTAGTTATAATTGTGGTATTTTGCTCATGAAAAACTCTATACGTTGTTTTGTATCGACTCCCCAAGTCCAACTTTTATTTTATTTGATATTTCATTATAATAGATCGATGTAAGTAAGATGGTGTCATTATTATACACGCGACATCCATCTAGTGTACTGAAATGCATATGAGATTTTCTATCCCAAAATCGTATTACATCTCATGTTTCACTGCACATATAATTGCTACGTGTAATGAGTTGTGCTGCAGATTTCATGAGCTTGCAGAATTCGATGAAACGAAAAGAAGCTGCCGGAGGCGTTTGGCAGGTCACAACGAGAGGAGGAGGAAAAGCTCGACCGATATCAACTCTCAAGCAGAAGGCGGCTCCACCAGCAGCAGCCGTCCGATTAAGGAGACGACGGCCTCATCGGGCAATGCTGATCATCAGTTGAAAGAAATGGTTTACCTGAATGGAAACTACAAACAGTTTCATGTCAGATGATTTAGATCAATTTAAGCTCCCTCTCTTCTGTCATCCTCGTTGGCAATTAAATGATATATTATGCTAAGTAAAAGTTAGAGTAATATTGCCAATAATTAAGTTGCCTAGCTATTTGGCATGCTTTGATTGTAATATGCAGCAGTACAACATTAGTAGTGTGATCGACGCCTAGTTTAATTTAATTTGCCAGAGAGATTGTTAAGTCTCCGTTGTTGCTAATTGCTATGCATCTAGCTATATATGACAATTAAATGTTTTGGGGTATTGGGCTATTTCTGTGGTGTCATTTTAATTGTTAAGAAAATTTGTATCAGTTACCATGGGGAGCCTTATGCACCAGAAGTTCGATTTGCTGAGTAACTATTAAGATAAATAGTATTTGCTTCGTACTTTTGGAACAAAAAGCTATTTACTCTGGGTGCTCTCTCATTATGATATTTTAATTAACCGGGTGTTCTAGAATTTATGCTGCGATTGGTTATGGAAAAAATATTATTTCTGTTCCGCAAGAGAATTTTTTATTTTACACAAAACGTGAATGCTTCTAAAACTTTTCAAAACACTCTATACTTTTCCACCAATAATCATTTTACTCGTTTTCAATAAAACCATCATATCACTCGTCATTATTTACATTCTTTCACAAATTCTACTGTTTGCTTAATCACGTATTTCTAACTATTTACTATTTTTATATTTAATCAGTTTTCATTCCTTAATTATATTTTTATCTCATATCCAATCATACTATCAAAATTTTCAAGAAAAAAACTCATCATTTTTCTCTAGCAACTTTTTATTTAAAAAAAAAAGAGTATTTAATCGCACCCTAAACTCTTTAGATAGTTCGAAATGAGCTGAATTGAGATCCTCCAACTTTGGTGTTATTTCTTTCCCACCGCGCAAATTAAAAGATTAACAAATGAATGATATTTCAAATATTACCCTCACGCTATGTTCGGTTGCTTTCTCCAATCACTACCAAAATCACTAGTCAAATCATATATTATGTTTCAAATACATTTTTCTACTAATACTCACATTTTTCAATACATAACATCAAACATCTCTTTCCCTAATCACTTCATAAAACTTCTCACAGTCACCGTCAATTACTAAACAAACATACCCTTAACATTTAAACTAATTACAGAAAAACCTATTTGTCTTTCAAAATTACAAGTATCCCGATATATACATTTTTATTTTACAAATTGTCCACCCCCACGACCTAAGGACAAGTTAGCGACAAATTGTTACTATTTCATGTAATGTCTCTTAATGTTCATTTTATATGTTCTGTAGTTTAACCTTCTTAACCCAAAGCTATAAAAGGGGAAAAACCGAAAAAGGATTGCATCCACTGTTTTTTTTGAATAAATTCGGAATATATAAAAATAAAAGAGTAAAATCTTTTCATACAAAGCCAAACAACTAGCAATAACGAGAAACAAGAGAAAATCGGACAAAAAAGATGAAATCAAGTCACATGCCGACTGCAGCCAAAGTGGGGCCTCATTAAAACCTTTTTTTTTTTTTTTTTTTACCAAGGTAAAACCCACCATTGTGGGAAAAACCCTTGGTAGGAAAAAGAGTACCCCAGAAAGAAGAAAAGGCAAAACAAATCGCAAAAAACAATCTGTTGAATAGCCCAAAGCGATCACGAAACATCAAACAAAAGGAACCCTCCCCACTAATGTCGAGGTGATAAAGTAAAGTGCGATCCGCAATGAATAACCTCTGAAGAAAATCGCGCCGTATCCCACCAAGTATTACCAGCGCATACGCCTGCTTAGAAAGGGTGTCGGTAGCTCGATTAGCCTCCCGATAAACATGAGACGCCCGGAAATGAACGAGGGAAGACGGCGAAATAAGAGAATAAGCACTCCCTTGATGACCCGAAGGAACTGCATAGAAAATGTAGAGAATATTGAAACCACATAAGAAGAGTCGACTAACCAAATAAAATCCCATCCTTTATCCAACGCGATTTATGGCGGTGATAGCCCCTTGTAACTCTGCGCGAAAAGCGAAACCACGACCAAGCCAGGCAGGTGAAGCGACCAATCACAAAGCCATGGCAATTCGAAAGACACCACCACAAGCGAGTCTCTGGCGACCCCATTGCACTCCCATCCGTATTAACTTTAATCCAACCAAACGGAGGGAGACTCCAACGCACGAGAATAGGGTAATTATTACTTCTACAATGGCCAGGATGGCTAGTTTGCTCAAAATAGAAAGATCCGTGAATCATTATTCATGTAGCCGATAGGGGTGCGACGAGATTCTCTAATGAACGACAAAACTTGAGCCCGAACAGCCCATAATCGAAATCTTGTGATCCTCAAAAATCGCTTTATTGCGACAAGTCCGGATGACCCGGATGAGAGTAATCAAAGTAAGTTTCCACAAAAAGGATTTGAGAGCTCCCCTTAGCCTCCAAGCTCAAATGATAACACCCCAAATGCCGGAAGAGAAATCCAAATGAACATTGAAGAGACCGGAAAAGAAATCCCGATTAGGTCGCACCATCGGGCAATCCAAAAACAATGATCCAAATCCTCCGAATGATGGAAACAAAAGTGACAAACTGCAGGCCCAATAGTCCTCTCCGTAATTGACCCCACAATGGAAGCTTATTATGAATAAGGCGCCAAGCAAGTAAGAACGACGAGGCGGGATACACGTGTGCCAAATCCATTTACCCCAACGAACAATGGGAAAATTCGTATGAATATGCCCGATGAAGGCTATACGAGATGAAAGCGACACCATGAACCGATTTAGACCAAATCAGAAATCTTTCCCACCAACAACGGGCATGTCCAACATATCCATGACAATATCTTCACAATTCAAGATGAACAATGAAGTGAAATGCCAGTGCCATCAAAAGATAGTCGGAGACCTTTTGAGACAAAATCTGCGAAATCGGCGAGGATGCCCAATTTATCTCGCAATACTATACCCAAGCCAATTATCCCACGAGCGAAATAGTGGAGCCATCTCCGATAATCCATCTAGAGTCGACTTGAGAGAAAGAAATAAAAGGCGAAAACCCGTCCACAAGAGGAACTAACCGGAGTGACCTTAGGCTCAAGATCGCCATCCAAGAACCAGAAGCTACGAAGGAATCTAGCGACTAGAGAATCTGTGAGCCAAAATGTCCCAAGTAAAACGCATCGAAAGGGGCGCATTCATAGATGAAATAGAACGCAAACCCAAACCACCCTCCTCCGTAGCGCACACATCGACTCGAGGGCCGTAACAAGGCCTTTTTTCGTGATGTCCCAGTCGAGATAAAATGCGGCGGCCCGGTCAAACGACGGATGGCGTGGCCGCCATTTGTAGACCATCATAGAATGAGCAATGGGGCGAAGATAATCGAATTTACCAAGCAAACCCGACCAGCCGTGGCAGAGAATGACCGCTTCCGATTACTAAATTTGCTAATGATACGATCAATAATTGGCTCCAAATGAATCCGTCTTGGCACCCCCTTGAAAAAGCGGAACACCCAAATAAGTAAAAGCGGACTTCCTCCCTCATCCGTATCGCATACGAAGTATAGACCTCTTATGAAACAAATTTGCCAAAATAGATGGTGGATTTATCACGATTAGCATACTGACCTGAAAGTTGCTCATAATCCGAGAGAATACGAGAGATAGTCGCAGCATTATCAATGGAAGCTTGACAAAAAATGATCACATCATCAGCATACAATAAATGCGTAGGATAAGAGATACCATGACCAGCCCGAATACTAGAGATAGCCGAGATTGAGCGTGTTGACTTATGAGGTTACTTAAAACCTCCTCCATAATGCGAGAAAAAGAAGCGGTGACAACGGATCCCCTTGATTTTACCCCTTGCGAACACCCAAAATAGCCAACCGGGGAGCCGTTCAGTAAAATTGAAAGCTTGGCAGACTGAAGAATGCTAGAAATCCAACCACAAAATTTGTTCGAAAAACCAAAGGCTCTCATAACGCCCAACAAAAAATCCCAAGAGATGGTATCAAAAGCTTTGCGAATATCCACCTTGATGGCCATGTTGCCACCGTATGCCCGACGATCTAAACAATTAATGCATTCAGAAGCGAGAGAAACACAATCATGAATACGACGACCTGCAATAAACCCAAACTGAACCGGCGAGATGATAGAGGTCGCCACTGGAGCCAACCTGCTGGAAAGGATTTTAGTAATAATCTTGAACAGAAAATTACTAAGAACAATGGGTCGGAACTGATCGACTTTAACAGCCTCTGCTACCTTCGGAATGAGCACCACAAAACTAGAGTTAATGCCAGGGGGGACAACGCCCGTATCAAAGAAATTCTGAACAGCTTGAACCACATCTGACGAAACCAACTCCCAAGCAAACTGATAAAACTTACCAGGGAAGCCATCGGGTCCAGGAGCACTCGCAGGATCCATCTCAAAAACCGCTTGTTTAATCTCCTCGATGGAAGGGCGATTAATGAGACTCATGTTTTGGTGAGGCGTGACCGATGGGTGAATGATAGAGGAAATACGGGTCAACGACGTAGAAGTAGGAGAAAAGGAAGCCGTGAACAAATTCTCATAAAATTGAACCACATGCTCTGCAATAGCAACAGGGTTCCTACAATTCTCCCCATCAATAACTAGTAAAGAAATAGAATTTCTGCACTTACGAATTTTAGCTGCCCGCTGAAAAAACGTAGTATTTCTGTCTCCATCCTTAAGCCAAGTGTTCCGGCTTCTCTGGTGCAACATATCATATTCCTTATGCATTAGCTCCGATAACAGAGCATTAGATTCCACCTCTTGGCAAAAATTCTCATCTGAATAACCATCTATGGCGATCGACTCCTGAATGGCAGCAATATCTGATAAAATGGACTCCTTTTGCTGAAAAATATTACCAAAAGACTGAGTTCAGTCTTTAAGACAAACTTTGAGACGCTTAAGCTTACGTGTGCGACCCGGGGAATTAGACAAAAATAGGCGTAATCCACGACTCACGATCACATCATAAAGTCTGTCATCTAGAAGCCACATATGTTGAAACCGAAAAGGCGCGGACGAGAAGGAGATGAATCCTTACAAGTGATGGAAATGGGATGATGGTCGGGGCATAGTGCGAGCGAAAACATAGCAACGAACAAACTCCCATAAGTTCAAAAACCTCGACATAAGACCCTATCAATTTTAGATTCCACGTGATTCCCCGTATGCATCGTCCTTTCCAAGTATACTTATGGCCAGACGAAGGGATGTCTATCAACCGACAATCTTCGATAAAACACGCGTAAATTCATGACACGAAGTCATATTCGGAACGCGCGAGCTACGCCGTTCATGAGCACCTAACACAAAGCATTAAAATCCCCGACCACTAGAAAATTAGAAACCCGGGAAGCTAAAAGATCACGCCAAAGTTCCCGACGGCGCCCATCGAGGCATGACCATGGACAAATCGATTAAAGTTACCCGTCGGAGAAGCGGCCTCAACCAAAATAAATTGGTCGGTCATATGCAACACGGAGGTGAAGTGAAACGAGAGAAACCAAAATCAAATGTTAGCAAGCATGCCCGACCTATGGTTGACCGTTAGAAACAGATAAACCCATAGCCGTCGATAAGAGGAGTGAATCGAAGAGATATCCGTTTTAGGTTCCACCAGACACAAAGCCAATCTGGTTTGGTAATCAAGCAATGATGTCGTAAGCGCGACTTTTAGAGATCGTTAGAGATCCCTCTAACGTTCGATGAAGGATATTCATTGTTTACGAGAGCTCCTCAATCGGGCCATTTTAGTATCTTGGGATTCCTCCTCAACTTCATCACCCCAAGACTTAGAAGCAACCATATCCATAATATTATGATTCTCGATTTCCCTACAGGCACTCAAGAAGCGAGGCTAGAAGGGCATGGCCTTCTTTTCGAACCACGAGATAGCTTTTGACGAATTTCTTGTAACTTTTTGTCCGCTAATGAATCGACAAGTGCATCCTCGGATCTGAAGGTGTAAGAAATAATCGAGGTGTCCGGACCTAATAGGGGATCCGGTCGTCCACCTTCAACTAAAGCAACTTCCGTTGAAGGCGGATTAATAACCATAATAGCATCATTGTTCTTGCCACACGCATCCTCTTTTGAAATCGAATCCATCATTCCCGGCCCAGCTTCTATCGCTAAAATAGGGCTATCCGAAGGGACTATCATCTCCAGAGGCATGACATTTTCAATTTCCGTATCCAAATTATCTCCATCCTGACTTCCAAGAAGGGCAAAAGTATTACTAGTATTCAGTAGTGGAGGAATATCATGAGAAGGAGATTTTGATCTTCTGGGGGCAGCAATATCAAGATCCCTTGGCTTCGAAAGTTGCTCAACAGACGAAACCTTAGAATTAGGAGCTTCTGTCGACTTGCCATGTGGCTTAGGATTACGAGAACGGCTCCGAGCTCTAAAAGGGATTGCAGCCACTGTAAAGCTTCTGAGATCAGCTACTGCAAGCTCCGTTGGTAATTCCGCAAACCCTCTTTGTTTCTGTCTTTCTTTTTCGTTGCTTTTGTTATTTGTTCAAATGGGTTTTTGGCCTCCCTGTAATTGTGCGCATATATTTTATTCACTATTTTCTGTTATGATCCGAAGGTTTTGCGGCAAACATTTCCAGTGTTTTCAACTGTTTTTCTTATTAGAGTACATAGATATCTGTAGTTTTTGTTAAATCAAAGCTGTCGGTGAGCGGCCAATGTTCAATGTGTGTGCTATAGCTAAACCCATATGGTAATTGTGTTTTTGTCAGAATTAAATTGGAATTAACAGTTTCCAGACGGGGATTTTGTGGTGGGATAGCTTATTTGTGTTTTGACGGGTTCTTATTTAATGAATGAAATAAAGGTAAATTAATCCGGTGGGTTTAGGATCATGTGGTGAGTTGAGTAAGATAGCATATTTGAAGTTCTTGAATATGGTGATAGTATGGATGTGGAACTAGTTGTTAACCTGGGCATCCCACAGGATGGCCCAAATAAGAGTTGAGTAAAACATAAATTTGGGAATTATTATGACATGAATACATGGAATATATTGTTCACTCAAAAAAAAAAAAAATACATGGAATATATTGTAAATGGAAAGACTCTCGTCGTCTATGAAACAACATGAGCACTTCGTACTCCGTAGATTCTGTGACATTTTTGTATTTATGACAACCCACATTCCAAGTTTGTTGAAGAGTAAAACTATCTACACCGTGAAATTACAATAAAGACGGTGCACAAGGACACACATGATGAATTGTTGGTAAAAGTAACTAGTCAAACAAAAGAGAGAATTATCAATGATAATGTAAAAAGACTTAGATTATTACAATGTGAACACTCTTAAGGTAAGAAATGCCCAAGTATGCTGTTGTGTTCTTAGGACCCAAAACAGATGTCGATGGGATTGAGGTGCACTGGTGGATTTTGCCAATTAAGAGGAGAGTTGAATTTGTGCCAAAGGAAAACTGATGATGAGTATTAGTAGAGTTACTACTCTTCTCACTGGTGGATTTTGCCATTAACTTCAATTGTAGTAGTCTCTCAAGTAACAAGAAGATATAGTTCAGTTTCATGTCAAGAATGATTCAACCAAAGTGGAAAATCATGTCTAATGTAAAACACAAATGAGAAAAGTTTTACCGGCATAAATAATTTTCTGCTGATATTTCATTATTTCTTGTTCTGATCATGTTTCATTTTATTTGTCATCTTTTTCCATCATTGTGGTTCCTCAATCTTCATTTCTGTCACAATAAGGTTTAGGTAAACAGAGTCACAGAAGCAGATCTGAAGCATATTATGCTTGGCAGTGAACAGAAGGGACAAGAGATCAAAGGAGTAGGAATACATGTTTTGGGAGAAGAATTTTTCGACTCAATTGATGCTTTTAAAAGGAAAAGAAAAATAAATACAAAAAGAAAACATGTACTCGGATGAAGTGGTTATGCACTTGGTGTGAAGTTTAGGTTATATAGAGATGGGAAAGGAAGAATTTAATCTCTCAGTTGTTTTCACTTCCATAAATTGCCACAGCCTTATTTTTAACCTCATGCAGTATAAGTATTGGTAACTGAAGAATATTTACAAAGGGAATTTCTTATCTTCCAGGGTCCATGTTGAGTTAATAATCGGTGTCCCAATTGAAGCATTTGAGTATTTTTGCTAAGAGCAAGCATGGATCGGAAAATGAATGTGTACATTTGGGACATGGATGAGACTCTTATATTGCTCAAGTCATTACTAAATGGGACGTATGCTGGGGCTTTTAATGGTCTAAAGAATGTGGAAAATGGTGTAAAGATTGGCAAACTATGGGAGAATCATATTCTTCAAGTGTGCGACAAACATTTCTTTTACGAACAAGTAAATATTTTCTTATCTCTTATTTTGCTTTTTTTTTTTTTGTTTGTTGGGTTCCTTTTTGTGCCTTGACATGATTGCAAATTTAGCTAACATATGTGATCATTTTAGATTGAAAATTTCAATCAACCATATCTCGATGTGTTGAACCAATATGATGACGGTTTAGACCTCTCCGATTACAACTTTAGTCAAGATGGTTTTGGTCTCCCACTTGATGCTCTTAACAAACGTAAACTGGCATACCGCCACCGGGTTATAGCTCAGAAGTATCGGAAGGTACATTTGTTTTATCCGTTTTTTAAGTCATCGTCGATTCAGTGAAAATTTACCTTTGAAATGCCAAAACTTGCTCAAGACATGAATATTCTTTCTTTTCTAATAATATTCACCCTGATTACCTCCCATTTTTCGCTTTCTCAAACTATCCTTCCTCAACTCATTTTCAGAGACTCTAGCAAAAGTCGTGATAGCATAAATAGCTGCTGCAGAAACTGAAGAAGTCCACGCAGCATTTAGTAAAGTACTGATTTTGACTAGTGATGGTAAATAACATAATACTTAAAGTTAGTTATCATCTTTTTACTCAAACACTGATCAAAGCTTACTCCACTGAGAAAATCCGAATGTGCTCGGAAGTCGGAAGTCTGTTATTTCCTTCTGTTGGCTGTTGACTGCAGTAATCAGAAGCCATTTATTTCCTGCAAAACGATTTTGATCAACCTCTAGGTCTGATGGCTTAAATTACAGGAATTTTATGGTAATTAACTAATATAATTTCACTCTCTATCCGCCATCTTCTCTAACTAAACATGCCTGTTGGGATGCGTGGGGAGGGATAAGTGATATATTTGATGGTTCTTCTAGAAGAAACATAATCGTTTGCTACCACCTCCAAGCCCCCAAAGGAAAAAGAAAAAAAAAAGAAACACAAAAAGAAAAAGAGAAACGGGATAAGAAACATAATATTATTTCTTGGTGCGGTCTAGACTCAAGAACATTAGTTGGGAATAAAGCATAAAACCTGCTTTCATGATCTTGTTTCCATTTCAATTTACACTAGCTTGATCGGGGAATTTCAGTACACTATGGCCAATAAGAATTTTGACATAGAAGAGGGATTAAGATTTATAACTCTACTTTCATAATTATTACACTTTTACTTTTGCAGGGTTTGTATAATATTCTCAATCAAGATCTCATAAAATTGTGGGATAGTCTCTATGATTTGACTGACACGTACACAGAGAAATGGCTTTCTTCAGGTAAATTGTTCTGTCTGTGTGATAATTCATCACCACACAAGTTCTTGAGCAGAGACAACCATTGTGCTTGCGTGGTTTAAGAAACTATACAAATCTGAGTCCTGATTTTGTTCCTTCTAGCTTAAGTGTGTTGTTGAATAGAAAATATATGTTTATGGAGGATATGTGGTTCTGTTTCAACCTCATCATTATCATCGTCATCAACTACACCTTCCCACCTATGTAAGGGCCAGTTGCATGAAGTTTATAGTGTTAATTAATTGTCTAGAATTAGTTATACTATAAAATGCAAAAAGCAAAGTAAAATGCCCTTCCCCTTGCAACCTTTATACGAAGGAAAAATGAGATGAAATTCCACAATTGTCATCTTAGGTTTTTCCATTTGCATGGAAAATATCATAAGACGGTGATGAGTTGAGATAGTTGCTCTAGTCATGTCCCATTACAAGATTGATATTGTAAAATCAGCATGTACATCATGGAGCATGTTCAGGTTCTGTTTCAACCTCATGTCATGATATTCTTAAACTGAATCCTCAGTAAATTTCTAGTAGATATGAGTTGTAACCATTGCTCAGGTCAATATTAAGAGCCCTGTTCTCAGTTGCTTTGTTATTGTTGGTCCTTTGACAACAGCATTTCAAGTTGCAGTTTTTTGGCCATAAATTAAGTTTGTGTTGTCAACAGATTCAGTGCGCGCAATGTAACATGATAAATATCTCCATTCAATCTGTCGTCTATTCTTTCTTTATGACACATTCGCTTCCTGTCATTTTTACGACCTCTTTTACTCATAGCTTATTAGATATGCCAGATTGTTCTGAAGCAATGATCACATACTGGAGATCTTCAATCAAACACAATACATATACCTGAAATTCGTGATTGTTTATATTTGCATGTAAGCAAAGAGACCTGGTTAACAGTATACCCAACATATGGATTTCATGGCTGTTTTATTTTGTTTTTTAAATTCGTGACGGGGAAAATTGTATGTTTTTTTGTGACTGATGCTGCTTCCCTAATCCCTACACACCCTTATGCTGTTACTGTATCTGGGCCTTGAACGGCCATAGTCTCTCCTAGGCTTCAGGAATTGCAGTCAAGTTAGTGGACTTGAAAACAAGATATGGCTGTATGATGTATAAACAGTGATGGAGCCAAATATGTCCTAGAATTTCTGTATCTCCTAAGGGCTGAAAATTTGTATTGTGCCCCTAAATTCATGTAATTAGGCTTATTATGTTTTGCTTATGTGAACATAAATATAATGTTGTATTATTTTTGTTCACTGGGTCAATATGTAATGTTCAAATGATTTTACCGACTTTATTAATTTTTTAAAATTATTTTTGGCACTTTCTATTAACTATCATGTCGGGATTTCATTAATATCTTGCTCTGAGAAGAATAATTTTCTTTATGCCTTTGTATTCCCAAAACTAAGCACATTTGGGAACATAACAGTATACTCATTAAATTTTTATTTTTATTTTCAGCTAGGGCCTGCTTGGAGCAGTGTGCGGGTCAAAAAGAGATATGATCCCCTCTGTAAGCTTGGATAATGCTATAGATGTCGAGTTTGAGCATGTGAATGTCTTAGTTACATCTGGACCTCTTATACCCAGCTTGGTCAAATGCCTATTCTTTCGACTCAATAATATGATTGCTTGCAATAATGGTGAGTAATTCTTCCACTCTTAACTTTTGCTCAGAAAAGGGCTATTTATTGTCTCCTCTAATTGACATCCTTCTGTTTCGAGTCGAACATTAGTTTCTGGTATCAAGAAATCAGGTTCTATTTTAACGGCTAATTCCAGTTTTGCAACTTTGCAATCTTTTGATGTAAACAATATGTCAATTTCAAGGCTTTTCTTCTACACAGACCAATTTTCTTCTTCCACATTGACAGCTACTGACTTGTTATGTTGTATGTAGACTTTGACTTGATTTTTTGCATTTAGTCAACAAAGACCCTGAGAATCACACTTCACAAAAACTACGAGGTTTGAGCTAATAACAAAAAAACCCAGAGGTTTTTCAAAATTACAAAAATCTCCTTGAGGTTTGATTTTGTATTACAATTTACCCCTTCATAAGCAAAAACATTTCCAGCACCCTCTTTATATTTGTAAAAATATTAGAGCTGCCCTCTACATTTAAGACATAATCAATTTTCAGATTTTTTTTTTTTTTTTTAATTTTGAAACTTCTCTGGGTTTTTCTATAATTATCCCAAAATTCAGGGATAATTTTGTAATTATCTCTAAATAAATGTAACTAAGAAGGGGGTTCTGAACTTCTGATCAAGAGAAAATTTGTGATCGCACGCACAGAATCTATGTGCTGTAAGGCAATAACAGCTTAGCTATATGATTAGATTTGTAAATTGGCAAGAGAACAACCCCATCTTATACGGTGAGGAACAAAGTAAATTTGATGTGTGGTTTCTGTTTTACTATTCAATATTGCTCGAGAATATTTCACATGTGCACTGCAGGTATGAATTTCTATTCAAATTCTTCAGGGACCTAAATTGTGCATCAAACTTGGTTCTGGTTTTAAGTTGACTAAATATGCCTCGTTGTCCAGTCTACAGCTCTTTGGAAGTGGGGAAGCTCCAATGCTTCTCGTGGATCAAGGACCGTTTTAGAGGGCCGAACGTGCAGTTCTGTGTTATTGGGGATAGCTTGGAAGAATGTGAAGCTGCCCAATCTATGAGATGGCCGTTTGTTCAAATCGATCCACAGCCAAACAGTATCCATCGCTTTCCAGGTCTCACCTCCGGAGATTTAAGGCACTATTTTTCCGTCGTGTATCAAGCAGATGAAGATAGTGAAAAAACTGGAGGTGGTCATGATATTAACAAAAGCGTGTAAACGATCAAATTGCTTTACGATTTTCGTGAAAAGCCTCAGTTATAAATCGAAAAAATGTTACCATATCCCCAGGAAAGTTTACAATGAGTTATTTTTTTTCAGGGACATTTTTTTAGAAATACATTTTTTTTACTCTTTTATTTGTGACATGCTAGTATTTCCAAAGCCATCAGTTATTGTATGCTGTTGGTTTTTCTATTATGATGTAGCTTGTAGTAATGTTATAAATAATCTTGCCATTCTCCGAGGAATATAAGGAAAGTGGGTTCTTTTGTTTGTTTTTGATGATGTATGTCAAGAAAAAGCGTATAAATTAATAATGATGAGATATGTTTTGTGATTTATGTATCTATCTTAATGTTTTTTATGATATGGAATAAAATGATTAGAACACCAGAAGTTATTTTACTACAGAATGAAAATGCGGTTAATGTTGTTTGCTTTGTCTTTGGAAATATATAAAGAAGGGGCTTTCAAAAAGAGAGAACTAACTATATTTTGAGTAAAAACTTTAATTTTGTTTAGGGGGTCAACATTGTTCACATTAACAAATAGGACATAATTTTTATTATAGGAACTCAAACTTTAAAATCAAATATCATTGGTAATTGACTTTTTAAATTAACCAAACTAATCTACAACTCAATTTTAAGATTTGTAAGTAATTTACAACGAACAAGATTGTTCGGCTTGCCCTTGTTGATCAAATATCGTAAAAAAATATATATTTTCTATTCATCAAAAGAAAACTGCATCATTCATCAAAAGAAAACTGATGCAGGTGAATATTCCAACAGAAAATAAAAATACTTGTACATTTTATAACTTCACATTTGCTTCAACATATTTGCATTACAAATTTAGTTAACAACAATATCGAATTGTTTCACAACAAACAGCCCATCACCACATTGTTCAAGAGAACTTGAACCATAATACATAACTCCTTATCATTGCCATGACAATCACCTCATATGATGATAGGCAGTTGTACCGGAAGCTGTTCCAGTGGTACACACTATTCTCCGCTTCTCCTTCCGACGATTCACCCGCAGTTTTGGAGACTTCGGTTTCGTAACTCCTTTATCAGACCTGTTTGTTCAAAAACATATCAGAAAACAGCCCCAAATGTAGCAGCATGCCTAATGAACTGATGTTAAAAAAAAGTTGTTATTTAAGACATACTTCTGTGGTAAGAAAGGATGTTCGAAGCTAGGCACCGGTCTAGCATGAGGAACCAAGGTCCTTCGCAACTGTTTCAAGGCCTTCTCCTCCTCCATCTTTTAGTACAAGGATAAAAAGATTAGTGTGTGTGTTTTCATATAAATAGGTTTAGCCTAATTACAAAAATCCTCAATTATCTTTCAAAATTACAAATAACCCCTTAAAATAAATGTAATACACAAATACTCCCCTCTTGTGGGCGCATAATATGTAAAATATAAATAAATGTCAAGGGGTATTTGTAATTTGAAAGAAAATTGGGTTATTTTTGTAATTAGGCTAAACTTCAGGGGTAGTTTTTGTAATTATCGCTAAGTATGTGCTTACCATCCTTGCAGACTCGGCCTCCTCTCTGTATCTCTTGTAAACCATTTCTTTCTCTTTGATCTGGAAAACAACTCTTTGTAAGAAATTTTTTGGAACAACAATTTAAAGTTCAAAGTAAACAAAGAAAAACAATTCTACATAGTTTGTGCAAGTAAGTATAACCTTCTTATCAAATTCTGCTCTATCGACAGCCCGGTGTTCAACATGTAGATTGAATTCTTGAACCTCCGTGAGGGGCTTTCGTTCTTTCTCAGGAACTGGAATAGGGTCCCTGATTATCATCACATTACAAGTTATGTTCGTATCAATAAAATCGAGGGTTAATTTATGAAAACTACCCCTGCGGCCTAGTCTAATTACAAAAAAGCCCAGTTATCTTTCAATATTACAAATAGGTGTAATAGTTAAACATGAAACAAAATGCAACATGATATACTTGCAACTTCAAGATAACTGTTTTTTTTGTTTTGTAATTAACACTGGAAAAAAAAGCTAAAACAGAAAACATATGAATAATAAATGTCAATCAGGTTCATACTCTTTCAAGATAGGCTGTGCTTTAAATTTTCTCATCTCAGCTTCTTCCATCTCAATCCGTCTCCGTTCTTCCATTTCTCTCTGCATCTCCTCTTCATGCCTCAACAAACTTTCCAATTGAAAAGGTTCTGGTTTCGTGCATGGCTTCGGCTCTGGCTTTGACGGAATCACAGGATAATCAGTTGTGTAAGGATATGGATGAGCTTTCGGTACTCTAGCCCTCTCTTCTTCCAACTGTTTCTGCAAAAGTTCCTCGGCCAATCTTTTCTCTTTCTCGGCTCCTCTTTCCTGTTTTCATAAAGAAAAATATGAATACAAATAAAACAGAACGAACTGGATCAAGTTATCAATAAGGATAGATGGAATGTTCGTACCTCGGTGTGGAGATGGAATGGATTTGGTGTAGTATTTCTCGGAAGAGGCTTTTCATGGTGAGGTTCCAAAGAACTTATTGAAAGCTAAATGTAGGAGAAAAGAGGAAATTTATTCAGTTAAATGATAAACCAGACAAAATTACAGTGAATTAAGAGACATGGAAAAACCGTATTCAATTTTTACCTTATCGAATAAATCTACAACAGCGGTTGGTGGTGGGATTCTTTTATCTATGGCAAAGTGAAACTCCTCAGGTATAGTAACTTGTTTCTTCATGTTGCAGAATATTCCCATGTCCCCTTTACTTTCGAGTATCTGCGCGCAATCATTAAACAATAAAATTACGATCAAGTTAACATAAGGCTTCGGAAAATAAAAACTGTAATGAGAATGTAGTGAATGTGATTTACCTTTCTATTTAATGGTCTCGCCTTGAACTGAAGAACATTTTCAAGTTCCTCTTTTTCTAATTCCTCAGAACTTTTGATCTTGGGAGGACGTGCTCGGAGAGATGTTTGAAGAAGAGGTGATTTTGGTGCTGTAAGGTGGTGAGGTTTCCATTGATGGCTCTGCAATATCCAGATATGATGAACATAGAAATTAGTAATTATAAGATTACATTTGATAAAAAATTTGTTGAGACCTAAAGAAAATGAGCAATATATGTACCGCTGTTGTAGATTCAGTTGAGGCAACCATAGATGTTTCTGCATTCTGATTGGCCCTCGACATTGTTTCCAAATGGAATTCCTGTCCAAGCCAAGAATATTATAATTTTTTCTATAATCTATATGAATAATAATACTTGATTTTTCTCAAATTTCCACTAGCAAGTGATATATCTACCTTAAATTCTGGAGGATGGGGTGTACTCCTTGGCAACGGTGGTAAAGATGGGGCCTCGAAAATCTGTGACAACACGAAAACACAATCAGAAGAATGAACTTACACTCTCCTAAATTTATTGGTAAAGATTCTACATTAGGTTGCTCTGATAATAATGTTTACCTTTTTGTTTAAAGGGCGAGCCTTAAACTTAGGAATTTTAGCCATTATCTCTTCCTCCAATTCAGCCGAGCTTTTAATTTTAACAGAACGCACTCGTTGAGATGTTTCGAATTCAGGTGTTTTTGGCCTTGTCAGTGTAAGCTTAGTCTTCCTCTGCAAATTTCCAGCAGCATCACTCTGAAAAGATGCCAATTTTTATAAATATAGAACCGCTGATTTATTTTATTACAAGATTAAAATATGTAGATGCCTAATTTGTTACCTGTGAAAGAGAACTGCCTCGAGGCAAAGATACTTCTCTTGTCCCTGATTGAAATTTCCTCATCATTTCCGCCGTAGAAACAAACGGCACTGCTGGTTCTTGAACGTACATCTTCAAAACGACAATGAGTTAGCATCCGTAAAACAATAAGAAAAACAAAGCGAAATTTGTGGAGAGATTTATTATGGATGTTTCACCTTTCTGTCTTCTTTACTAGTTTTAGTTTTAGCAGCTGAAGAGCAGAAGTTGGAACTGTTGGTGATTATGCCAGTTCTTGTTTTGTGTGGCAGATTTGAAGGTTTGTTGATCGTAAGAATCTGAAAAAGGAGACGTTAAAACAGTTATGATATATATTATGTAAGAAGAATACTATTCCTAAAAAATACGACGAAGAATTACGAAATATTAAGAATATCCACCTGTCGAGATTTTCCTCCTTCCAGCTTTTGCCTTTTGATGGCAGGGTTTTCTTGTGCAAAATTGGGAGTTCCAACAATGTTCTTAGCATTTGTGTCTCTGAGAAAGTACAAATAACTCTTAGCACATATGAAGTATTAACTGGGGACAAGAGAAGTATAGACTAAGGGAGTGTTTGCAAACTGTAGCATAAGTAAAAGTAGTTGAGAATCAGAAGTTGAGAGTGCTTGGTAAAAAAGTTGTAAAAATGTAATTTACTTTTAAAAGTCAAACCAAAAGCACGATCAGAAATATAAAGCGCCAATCTCATTGATTTTACATAGGGACTAAATGAAGCAGAATCATAAGCATAAGTTGGCATTTGTTTTCACATACCTTCTAACACTAGTTGGTTTAGTGCTTTTGACTTGTGATTTTGGCAACTGCTTCTTTGAATTCAATGCTGAAGGGTTTTTAAGTATACTAGCAATCTTTTTGGCTGTCTGAGTCTTCTTGCTTTCAATCTGCTTTTGTGGTGCTGGGGTGCAGCAAACTTCTGGCCCTATTTTTGTGAACAAAAAAGATTTAGACCAAAAAAAATACAACTCTTTTGCAAATTCAAGAACAAAGGAGGTGACTAAACTAACCCTGGACAGCTCCCACATGGAGGGACGAGGACGGCTTATCTGCTACGATGCTAAATCACGATTCAAGTGTTTGTTAGACGAAATGTAAGAGAACTTTTTCCTCTTTACTAGCAAAAACTATCTAAACGAAGATGGTTTTCGCAAGAAGATTAACATTCATTCCATTTGCAGAAAACAATGATGCAAGAAAAAATAACATACTTAATATTTTCGGAAGAGCACTTTCCATTTACAGGAGCATCAAGTGTTTTCTCAATTCCAGAACTCTGCATTTGGTACAGTACCATGAGAAATAGGAATTAGAACAAAAATCCTCAAGACAAGAATTTAAAAAATACAAAAAAAGAAAAAGAAAAAAGGGTTCAAATGATTGCACTAACATTTTCCTTAATTTCAGCTGGGGTGATATCTGCCTGAGGCCTTATATTTGTTCTAACTTCTTCATTAGATTCAGCTGAAATAACTTCTGCTTCATGTCTGCAAACACATAGGAATATTAAATCATCTTCTCTAAAAATAAGGATGTAGCAGCAAATAAACAAAAAATTCCAATCTAAGTCTTCTGAAATATGAAGAAACTAACGTCGTTTGATTTAGGGATTTTGGCGCCGGTTCCTCAGCAGAATTCGATGCAGTAAGCACTTTTTCTGACTGCACCTGTAACATAGTTAGCAACATTTTGCTCTTTTGTCATATCGCCCTCCTAAATTTATAATAAATCTTAAAAATTCGAGCACGAATAGAAATTTTCACCTTGTGCGTTTTTTCGTCTTCACCGAAATTGCAGAGAACCTGAAGCTGAACATTTCTGGTAGCCTTAATTCTAGGCATAAATGCTGCAAAAACCAAAAGTGACTAAACATGAATACTCAATTCAAATCAGATGGTACACGAAAAAGAACTAAACAAAAGGACGATATTAATTTCCACCTGACAGGCATTATTCTCTTTCTCATTAATTGACATGTACAAGAATGACATAGTACTTCTATGAATTTTTCATGACAATCATTTTTTTAACCATAGGAAACACCAAATTAACACAACCACTTAGCAAAATAGCAATTAAAACAAAGCTCATTGAGTGAAAATCAGAGCATCCCTTAGGCTACTAACCAAAGGCAATTAATTAAAGAATTGAAATTAAAGCAACTAATTTTGTGTAAAGTTGGTAGGATGGACTTCAGATGAAAGTGAATTTCATTTTAGACTACTTCCATCAAGTGAAAATGGTGTAAGGATTTCCAATTAAATGATCTTCTATCAAAAACAAAAAAGTTTGAGAACTTAGATGATCAAAATCAGCATTCTTGAATATCATTTGGAAATTTTTTTCGAAAAAAAAAACACTTTTGAACAATGTGAAGTTGTGAATTACAGAATTAGAAAGCCAGGAAAGGTAGAGCATTAAAGAAGGGTAATATAATACCATCACAGAACAGAACTGCCAATTTTTCGGAATCTTAGTATCCTAAAAGAAAAAGAATATTAAGAGCATGTTTAAAAAATCCAATTTGGGGAAAAAAAGAAAGACATCAGATAATTTACGGTACCAAGAGAGCCAAGAAACTAGAAGACCAGACGCATCCCACAAATAAATTCAAGAAAATCGACTGAATGAGTCGATAAAACACGGTAAATTGCAGAACCTCAATATCCTTAAAGTAAACACAAATAATGCAAGTTATCATTTTCTTCGGAAACTCAAATTCCCCCTACTCAAGAATTCAAAATGCTAACCTCATATGTAAATTAAAGGGAATCAATGATTTCACAAACCCTATGACTTTAACACTATTATCTTATAAATAACAATGCAGGTGAGGAAACTCGCCATATCATCATATTAGCACAAAGAGGAAAAAAACTCAAATGCCCATGATTTCATGAATCCAAGAATCAACATATAAGTTAAGATATTGCAAGAAAATCAAGACCCACGATCTAAATCTGAATAAATTAAAAAAAAAATTTAAAAAAAAGTAGCAGATAAGAAGGGAAGATGACGCACGAGAAGGGGCATAGGGGCGGGCATTCTCGAACCAGAGCTCCGCTTTACGGACATCTTCATCAGTCTCCTCGCACATGAAATCGTAAAATCGGGGGGCCGAAAACTCGTACGTTTCGTCGATCATGAACAGATTACTCGAAGGCTCCTCCAACGCCGCCATTCAATTGAATAAAAATAACAATTTTCCCGTAATTGTTGAGCGTGGGCGAGAAAGAAATTGGGTAAAAATTAAAATATTGATGAATTGGAAAAGAGCGCAAAGTTACGATCTTGATTCTTGCAAGAATGGGTAGAGTGAGGGGAGAGAAGGATTATTAACGTTCAGATTTTCTAACGGTCGGAATTTTTGAAAAATGATAGGGGAGCTGGTGACTGTTTGGGAATGTTTGTGATTGGGATGATAACGGCTAGAAACTTGTGGCAAAAATGGACAGAAAACGGTGCCGTTTTGTCCAAAATAACTATTAAAGGTTTCATTTTTACTCTTTTCCTCTTTCTATTTTTTATTTCTCTTTAAACCAACATATTATGGCTCAATAAACTAATAAATGGATGTTATGCAATAATGGGCTCATTAGATGTAACCTCATTGGCAGCACCCAATTTCCTTGTAAATTTTACATGTGTCCAATTATGATGTTTTAAATATAATCACAAGATAAATATGAGAATATATTATTACATTAAGATTTGTTTTGAGAAAAAAGTTAATTTTTATAAAAAAAAAAAAACGAGAGCAATAGTAATTAAAACCATTTCATTTTCTTTTTTTTTTTTTTGAAAAAAAAATTGTTAAATTGCTTTGCAGACTAATAATTGATATTAAATTGTTGATACTAATTAATACTAATTTCACGTTACCTGAGAATAAGAAAAACACTAGCTCGATGTTTTTTTAACCTCTTATGGTTGAAAAGAAAGTAATTTTGCATTGTTTTCTTAAAATGCTTAGCAATTCAATTTAATTTATCTGGCAAAAGAAATTTCGGGATTTTTACATAGTTCCCATAATTCACCCTTTACTCAAATTTAATAAAAATTCTTGATGAGCACAAGAGATCTTTAAGGATTTGAATTGAATAGATTTGAAACTCCTTGGAGCTTTGACCTAAATCATGTTTCGAATCTCTTGTTTAGGTATATCTGGATTATTCTTACCTTATATATTTATTGTACAATTACTAATAGTAAAATATTTACAGTTCTTGTTACCTTAATAATAATATAGAATACTGAAAAGAATGCTGATAAAAGCGGATGTGATCTTCTATTACAGATTGATGTTTCATCTCATATTCTACCACACAGATGATTGACGTGTGGTAGAATATGAGATGAAACACCAATCTGTAATAGAAGATCCCATCCGTGATACAAGCTATTATATTTTATGTACTAATTAAAGAAAAAAATTAAAATAATTTAAAAATTATTTTGAAAGTTAATTACGATATAATTATAGTTAGCGAAATGATGATATAATTATGTTACACTGTCTGCAAATAAACAATAAACCAGACTAATTGATGTCCATTTGTGGTCTTGTGTTTAATTTCATACTCAACCGACTCGGAATAGATTTATTAAGATACTACATATGTATTTGTTTAATTATTCATATGTAAATGTACATATTAAATCACAATAGTATTTTGAGAAAAAACATATAAAATAATAAATCATGTATAAATAAATTTGGAATTAATTCACTTTTTGTTAATAATATTAATTCTCCTATTTAGAAAGTTTGATCAAATTATTTCTTAAATATTAATTTAAAATTATAAAATTTGTCTAAACCGCTCGATCAAATTTGGAGAATATCGCTTCTATAAAATTCTTGACGGGTCAAATGTTATTCCAACTTGGTTTTATCCATAAATCTTGTCAAACACTTTTTAAGTTTAGGTGATAACTGTATCAAAAACAAATATAAATTCACTCTTGATTGATCGGAAATGGTTATATTTACGGGCATGGTAGCAAATGAATATTCATGTGCTTGCGCCTTGTGAGAATGGTGATTACAATGGGACTAACGATTCCAAACGTCAAACAAATATCAATCATGTGTTTGAGAATGGACTTGGAAATGTTCGTTCCATTTCCATTTCATTTCTACGTACCAATCCTACCGTTATAGTTTTAACTTTTATTCCAATAGCAAATATGAATTTTCATGCTCAAAGGATTTTGGTCCAACCCTCCAAAAAATTAAATCCATCAGACGCCCGACTAAATTCCAGGCTTTTCTTTACTCATGGGCCTTTTAAACATTTGATTTGTGAAGATTTGTCAGGCCATATCATTATACATATGCCCCAAATGTGTAACAATCTCATAAACTACTCCCACTATTTTTTATATTGAATGGGATAAATATTCTCTAACAAAACCTACCAACATTTAAGCCCTAAGGCCATGGAAAATGCATGATTAAATTTCATGAATCTTGAATTGATACACAAATTAAACTAGTTAACACGCAAATTAAGCCTACAAAACCAAGGATTGCAACAAACATATATATACACATACACTCCCTATTGCTTATTACTTGTCATTACTAAAATCTTGTAACAAGATGAATCCTATTGCTATCCTTTTCGCATTCATTCTCGTTGTCTCAAGTAGTTCATTCATGACGGCCTCAAGTCCAACTACGGCTTGCAATTGCGACGGTTGCAAGGACGTGTTCGACAATTTTAAAGAATGCTCGAGATTTATCGAAGGTCTATGCAACAATCCATCACCTTTATGTTGCAGAAATCTCGCGAACTTAAATACAATCGCCACGCAAGAAATTAGTGGTCAGAGGAGAATATGCATTTGTATCGAAAACTATGCAATGTATGAAGGCCACCATTCATTCGTTGAATCTCGTATTCAAGAATTGCCTCTTAGGTGCAACACAAAATTGAGTTTCCCTATTTCAGAACACATGGACTGCTCTATCCTCTAGGTATATAAAACATCTGGCCACCACCATTTGGGTTAGTAGTGCATATGTTACTCGTAAATAGGGTGAGCTTACTTGGTTTCACTGTCTTGGTGCAGGGTCATTTGAGAGACGACACCCTCCCAGTGCTCGTTTAGTTGTCGTGATCGATTTATTACTTAATGAGTTAATGTTACTGAAGATTGACAAATATGTAAACATCATGGAGAAATATTCGTGAAATACGAATGAAGAAAATTTAATATTATATGTAGTATTTAATTAGTGTCTTCATTGTCTAAAGCTTGAACATAATTTGCTGAAAGTTTTGGATAAGGCTTCCATGAAAGTTTAGCAAAGATTAATAAATAAATAAAACAATGGAAAAGGAGGGCTATAGAATTAAGATTAGAGAACCTAAATTAATGGAGCCTTGGGCTTGTCTTGTCTTATAAAAGGATTATTGCGAGGAGCAAAAGGAAACAATAAAAGAACAACACAATTTAATCAAGAGAATCATGCTACTTTTGAAAACACATTGTCGTTTCTATAGAACTTTTGACCAATACTTGTTGATTTTTTTTTTTTTTTTTGGGTTGAATTATAACATCAATTAATGTAAGAACGCTATTAAAAAAATTCCTTTTCTGTCAAGAAGAATTAATGTGTTTGTTTACAAAATTAGCAGATCCAATTTGGATGCACAAAACAAGTATAAAATATAATTATTCTTTGGTTTGAACACTCCTTTTGAACCGATACATGAAACAAGTATAATAAATAATTTTTATTTGATTTGAACACTCCCTTTGAACCGGAACTAATACAAAATCAAATTTTCAGCAAAAACCAAAAATTTGAAATAACCACTGAAAGTGGGACCATATATATATACATGCCCTTTAATCTCCCAATTAACTTTGATGGGCTTCCTACATGTCCAAATCCATTGGTGCACTTGGTCCAAAGTTTGGACCCTCACTTATATAAATTGATTGATCATCCAATGAATAAGATTCATAATCAATCCATTACTTGCCACACCATAAGCCAATTTGAGTACTTCAAGATATAGATTTGAATGTTTTGAAATCTTTTTTACGAATTTCAAGTGTTCCCTAGCTTTTTTTGGACAAGAACGGAATTAAACCCCTATAAAAAAATTGTCTAAGTAATTAAGTCGGGGGAGAGAACTTCGGATGGGATCTTTGTTCCAAAATTGTATATAATCTTCTATTTCAGAATGATGACACGTGTACAATAATTATCACATTAAATATCTACAATTTATGTTAGATTTACACTTTCAAAATTAATATTGGAAATATTACACATATCTCAATCATCCGTACGGTGGAATGAAATCACATTCGAGAACCTCATGCGCTTGTCATGTGAGTGAAAATAGGGGGAAATAGGGCAAACACTTATAGTGACCAAAATAACCTCAAAATGGCTTGTGTTTTGTATGTGGCACGGTCTTAATAAAAAATTTCTCATAGAATAATTTAGATGTCGAAGTGCTCATTTACTATGAATAGCAAAGTATGAATAGCAAAGTGTAACAAAAAATAATAAAATAAAGTGTAAAAATGTTATAATCATTATTTGAAGGAGGGCCACATTTACCTGCACTATTAATATCTCTAGTATGAGTTTGATTGTTAAACATTGTCCTCACATTTAATTTGATAAGAACTGATGTAAATAAAATTTTCTTCTATAATGGGCAGGAAAAGTCTTAAGTACCCAATGGGAAAACTCCAACAGAGAAAATTAGACTAGGTAAATGATGAAACTTATAGTCGTATTAATATGACTTGATCCTAAAATCATGTCGTGGGCAGAAGGACAAATACATGATTATTAAAATGGCCAAAAAGCACAGATCAGCATTGTTGGGGGACCCAAAAGAAAATAAAGTAGGAGGAAATAATAAAAGACGGTAAAATAAATAATAGCAAAAAACATTTAAAGGACTACGCGGCTTTAGAAAGTAATCAAAAAAGTCAACGGTCATTGCTTATAATTTCAATCTTATGGCTCCAAGTCAACACTGTTCATAAATACAATAGATACAGATAAAAAGTATATATATATATAATCCTCGTCCCATATTATTACATAAATATTTTTTACTAAATAGAAAAATCCAATTTCTTCGTATCTTGCTTTGTTTTTGGTGACAAATACAAATAATAGAGTCCCATCTGTTTTCTGGGTTCAGAGTTGGGAAAAGATTTTGGGAGAAAAAGACAGTCATGAACGGAAGAGAGATTCTTAACAAGATGAAGGTTAGTTTTTTTTTTTTAATTTCTTTAATTTCTTTAATTTCTTTGTAATTTCATATATGTATCATTTATGGGTGCGCGATAATCCTCAATAGTTCTTTGAAACTTCTTGATTGTGGTAGCTTGAACTGTAAATACAGTGTCTTTTTTCCTTTTTCTTTTTTTTTGGGCGTTTTTTGGTGACTGGGTTGTGCAAGTGATAAAAATTTAAACTTTGGTTGTATGTGATTTGATAAATCGGAGATCATTTGAGTTGAAGGCAATCAATCAATGTTTTGGATATGGTTTTGTGCAGAAAGATAAGAAAAAATAATAATTTTTTTTTTTTAATATCTTAATTGGCAATAATTTTTGTGAACTGGAAGAGAAGATCAGTGCTATGTGGAAAGGACCCAAAAAGGTTTATGTGCTTATGGATCAAGTGATTTGTTTAAATCAAACTTGTTATTTCCACCTTAATTTTGAAGGGGTCCATTATTTTTAGTAAGTTGGGAGTAGTGTCGGAGAGAAGTGAATAAATTTTAAAGAAACTGAAAGATATTTGAACCCTGGTCAACACCCTTACAAAGAGTGAGCAACGATCTGCTTGAGTATAAGCTCGTTTATAGCTCAAATGGTTTCTGAGGGGTCCATTGATTCTTTAGTAAATTACATTTATCATTGCTTAGGCTTACTTAAGTTTTGGGACCATTTTGGCTTCTAACCAGAGCGGGGATGTCCGTTATTGATAACGACCAATTTCGACTATAGCGCGCAATTAGCATTTTTCCGTTGGAAGTACAATGGATCTTGCATATCACCAAAGAAAATTTCTAGGCATGTTACAACCAGAGGAGGTCGACCCATTAACACAATCTAACAAATAATAGTGTTTATGTTGTCGGTCGAACACATTGATTTGGTTGAAACACATTTTCATCATTTTCTTGTTTACACCTTTTAAATTTAGGCAAACATTGCCTTTCTTATTGTTGGAGCCAAAAGGGCCCGTATCTTAAAATGGTGGTAAAGCATTCAAGCGTGTATAATATGCATCTTTATGCTAATTTCCTTTACATGATTCACATACTGGTCAAGTTATATTGTAATGTTGTAGACAAATATATTGCAAATCACATATGAGGATATTCTCTACTTGATGACAATGAGCTACAAAGTCGAGTTCGACTTTTCTATTCCACTTAGTGCAAAAACTTGTGTTTGAATTTCTCAACACGTACGTAGTTGAAGCTCACACTTGATGTTAAAGCTAAACATTTGTGTATAATGCCAATTGTTGTTCATGAATTTGGGTCGAATTCTCATTTCTATAAATATTTAGGAAAAAGCATGCTTTTCGACTCCAGTCACACCTGAGGCGAGAAAAGGCAAAAGCAGATTCTCAAAGCGCATTACCCATGGCTCCCATCTGATGAAAGGAAAAGCAAATCATGCCATGGAAGATTGTTTGGTTTCTGAATTTAAGATGTTGGACGATCATGAGTTGGGTTTATTTGCTATATTCGATGGGCATATGGGGCATGATGTCGCAAAATACTTGCAAGAGCACTTGTTTGACAGTATTTTGAAGCAGGTGATTGTACTTTTTCCTTTTCATTTCCTATAAAATGTCGATACGTGTGGATTATCTGCCGAAAACCAATACCTTGTTATAGAATAATGTTTCCTTATATAATGTTTCATGTAATTCTTACATTATTCTCGTTAGTAGGTTTTCTTCTACCTTCTTAGCGATTGTGTGCAATAACTTCTGCTTTTAAAAGAAGTGATTTACTGTAGTAGAAATGAAAAGCAGTTGAAAAATCAGAAGTTGGTAGTATTTGCAAATAGAAGTTGAATGTTGATTTTGATTAAGTTAATAGAGATTGTTTGGTGAATAAGTTGTTAAATTGTTTTCACATTATTTATTAAAAAAAAAAACAGAAGCAGAATTAGAAATTTAAAGCATCTATGTCCTAGTTTTAGATTCTGATTAAATTATATAGAATTAGAAACAAAGCTAACATTTGAAAACACTAAGAAAAACTACTTTTTTAAACCAAAAGCTGACAATCACTGTTTTTAAGCGTTCGCAAACACTCCATTAATTTCTCTATCTTTTCTGCTTATCGTTTTGCTTAAACAGAGTGATTTTTGGACCGACACGAAGAATGCGCTAAAGAATGCCTATCAAACAACAGATAAGGAAATATTAGAGCAATCATTTAAGTTGGGAAAAGGCGGGTCGACAGCCGTTACTGCAATATTGATCAACGGACAAACGCTTGTAGTTGCAAACGTTGGAGACTCTCGGGCTGTTATCTCTAAGAAAGGTGTTGCCAAACAACTATCCGTCGATCATGAGCCAAGCAAGGAAAAGAAGTTGATCGAGAGCAAGGGTGGATTTGTATCAAACCTTCCAGGTTAAACTTTACGGAATTAAGTTCTGCATACAGAGGAAATTTTGGTTGTTAGCAACTCACTCGATTTATTTGTCTTTTTTACTATCATGTGCTATATTTGGTTCAACTTTCCGGGGAGTCCTCTGTTTGTTGTTCTTTTTTTTTTTTAATATTTTTTCTCCTAAATCTCTATTTTCACGGAAGCCTTGAGGGAATGTCTGCCTGGATAAGTGTTGTTCTAAAACTAATCACGACTTTCATACTTATTTGCTTGAAATTGAAGCTCATGGAATCAATAGTATTTAAGTCGAGTGTCTTTTTTCTTGGATTAGGTATATATATAGGGTGCGTTCTTAGCATTTGGTTGGAAAAAAATTACTTTTTAGTGTTTGTGAATGCCAACTTTTGCTTCTGATTTTGCTTCATTTAATCAAAATCTAAAAGTAGTGAGATGGGTGCTTTAGATTCCTGATTCTGTTTCTGGTTTGACTTTTACAAACAAATAAAGTATTTTTACAACTTTTTCACCAAACACTCTCAAATTCGGATTTTATTTGCAAACACCACTAATTTTTTATTCTCAACTACTTTTATGCTTGCTACAATAAATCAATTTTTCAAAAAACAAAAGTTTTGTAAACACTCCCATATATCAGTTTGCCTTCTCAAAGTACTTGTTTCGATGAACGTTTGATATTAAATACAGGTGTCCTATACATTTCAACTTTAGACCGATTTTTCCCCTAAAAGTTGAGAGTTTGTTGTTCCAACAGGTGACGTCCCTCGAGTTGATGGTCAGCTGGCAGTGGCTAGGGCATTTGGTGACAAGAGCTTGAAGAGACATCTTAGCTCGGAGCCGGATACAGCAGTCGAGATAATAGATGATGATGTTGAGTTTGTCATCTTAGCTAGCGATGGATTGTGGAAGGTGGAACAAATCTCAAACTTAGCTAAACATTTTACCGTTTTTTTCTTATGTTACAATTTTATGGTATAACTACAAAAACTACCCCTGAGGTTTATGGTAATCAGAAAAAACACCCAGAGAAGTTTTAAGATACAAAAAACTCGCTTGTAGTTTGATTTTGTCTTAAATGTAAAAGAGTAGCTGTAATTTTTGTAATTTTCAAGATCTGGGTTTTTTTGTTATTAGCTCAAATCTCGGGGTAATTTTTGTAATTATCCCCTAATTATAATGTTTTGCATATGTCCATGAGTCGGGGTGGCAGAGACGCAGGAATGTGCTTAGACCGCCCGTAGCCCAGCTTATTATTTAAAAATGGGTAAATTTCAAAAACTACCCAGGAGGTTTAGTCAAATCACAAAAAAGGTCCAGTTATCATTCAAATTACAAATACCCCCTCGAGTTATTACGGACATCCTTTTTGTAATTAGAGTAATCTTAAGGGTACGTGTTTGTAGACTTGTAGTTAACCTAAATCTTGGACATATTCGCGTAGGCTAGCAAAATAATCGAGAAAATAGAAACCGAGAAGTTATCCTTTTTCCATTAGTGTTCGTATTTCTTATTCGGTAAAGATATCATTATTCTTGTCGAACCTTCTTCATAGGTCATGTCGAACCAGGAAGCTGTGGACTCCATTAGAAACATTAAGGACTCTCACTCAGCAGCAAAGTATCTGGCCGATGAGGCGGTGTCGAGGAAAAGCAAGGATGATATCTCCTGCATTGTTGTGAGGTTTCATTAATATGTAATTTTATCGTGTTATTATGCTTGCTAAATGTTTTTATATTCGGAATTAGACGATTCAAGGAGGCGTAATCATGTTATCGTGTAAATTGCCCGTAAAGTTGTTTTTCTTACTTAAAGTCCGGATACTGCATCGTGAAGGAGACTCTCTGTATATATGAAGAACATGTGATGAAGCATTAGTTTTACATACATGGACATAACCGTTGTCACTATTTTCATGTCTCTTTATGAGTGTTGAGCCTTTTAGAAAGTTTGCCTATTTTGTGATCTCTTGCGAGTGATGTTATTCGGAAATAACTTTAGGGTTCGTGTGGATTAATGGATTTGAAGTTAGAGATTTTAAATCCTTAATAACAGATATAGGAGTTAACAATGAGTTCGGGTAAGACGTGGACCCAGACTGGACAAATCCCATTTTGGGCTTGTCTAAGACAAATAATTGATCTAGAGTGGGTAATGGGTATGATTTGTTAACCTGGACGAGTTTGGGTCAGGTAACGGGCTTAGTAGGACTCGACTTATGTAATTTTTTTTTTTTTGAGTGGGGTCGACTTATGTAATTAGTATATGTACAGATTGTGTATATTGTAATTCTAGAACTCTTGGTTTATTTACTTTGTTGGTGTCCATTATATAAATCATATAGTATATAGCAAGTAAAATTATACAAATTTAGCAAAACATATGAAATTGGCCTGTCTAGTGCATTAGGAGCTCTAGCAAGCTCATTCATAAGATAGACACGTAATAATTATGCAAAAAAAAATTAAAAAAATTAAATAGTAGTCCAATAAATTATACTTAAAAATTAAAATTACACAAGTAGCGCGTAAGGTCCTCCTCCTCCAAGCCATTTTAAAGAGACTCATTTTTCATAGCTTTCATTTTTGGTGTTCTAATTTGTATAATAAATATAAAAAGTTATTATTAATTTAAGTTTGTCGTATATTGATTATATTAGAGTATTCTGTATTACTAGAGAACAATGCACGGTGCGGTGCCCACCTGTGACATGCCACGTGGCTGAAGTAAATACAAGCAATCAGCAGCCACGTGAACACCCACGTGAGACACCTCATGGTCGAGTACGTGGCAAGCATAGAATGGGCCAGGCCAAGGAAAACCCATTGTCACCAGACGACAAATGGGCTCACCCCGAGGCCCAAACTCTGGTTACATCATTAAAGTTAGGCCACGACAAAACTTCGCTAACTTCCATTGTGGGGCAAAGATTAAAGGGAAAACCAGTTTAGCTACACTCCAAGCTCGAGAAACAAATTTTGCCCTGATTATTTTTTAAAATCCTTTTTCTTGATTCTAATATATTTAGATTTAATCTGATTACAAAAATAATTCTAAAATTTCAGCTATTTTTATTCTACAAATTGCACCTGTCGAGGCAGTATTGATAAAATTAACACAAGTCTCAAAAGTGAATATTATAATTTAAAAATAAATAATTTATTTTATTTTATAATCAATGCAAAAAGCTTTTACAATATTATATACCTTTTTTCCCTCTTTTTCCCTGTGGGGGAAAGGAGAAATGGGAAAATTTGAGCCGTCAACATTTCCTTTCGCCGCCCAATGTATAATTGTTTTCTTTAGGCAATCTCCAATACATTATTAAATCTTCTAGAATAGGGATGTGAAAAAGAAAAATGTTACACTAAATAAATATTTTATTCTTTCCTTTTCATTTAACATTTTTTTTATTTATATAATTATTTTATTTAATTGTATTATATTACTATTAATATAGCTAAAATATGTATAATTATTTTATTTCCAATTGAGGTTCTTCTTGCTTCATGTAGTTTATGATATCTTTTTTCTTTGAGCAAAAATAATGGCAGATTCAGAATTCAAACCTTGAGAGAGGGAAGATAAATGTATTTTAACTCATGATACGACAATCCAAAAAATTTAAAAATATAGGAACATAATTTATTTAATTACATATAAGTATTAAATTATTTTGATTGGAGCTTAGTTAGTTAAATATGGACGAGAAAATTTCAACATTTATATGAGTATATATATTGAGTTCTTGTTAATAGTTATAATGGTTACAAAAGTCCGTATACAGTAAAGGAAAAAAGTATATAAAATTATTACTTAGAAGCAAAATTACAATTTATTTTATATTATCGATCCAAGGCCAGAAGGGCGGGGCTCGTCTCGAGTTTAGTTAAATTTATCACAAATCCGCTCTATTGTCATACCTACATAAAAAGCTAACATGTTTATTATACATATATAAGCTTAAAGAGGTAACATTACCAGGATGCTCAATCAAATTATAAGAAAGGTCCATGAGGTCCGAGTCCCAAAATATAAACAATCCTTCCCACTTCACTTAGGAGGTCCAAGTCCCAAAGTATAAGTGCTTTAACTCTCTCTATATTTCAAAAAATAAATTGACATAATTCAGAAAAAAGAGAAATTAAACCGATCAGATCAGATAACAACAACAACAAACTAAGCCTTAATCCCATTACGTGGGGTCAGCTATACGGATCATATCGTGCCATCGTTTATGGTCATAAGCCATATTTTCATTTATTTCTAGGTATAACATGTCTTGTTTAATAGCTTCTTTCCAAGTCTTTTTATGCCTACATCTACCTCTTTTGATTTGTGTGAGTGATTCTCTGCCTTCTAAACGTCGCACAGGTGCATCTAAAGGTCTCGTATAAACATGTCCAAACCATCTTAATCGTGTTTCTCTAATTTTCTCATCTATTGGTGTTACTCCCACTTTTGTTTCTAATGTGTTCATTTCTTATTCTATCTAATCTAGTGTGTCCACACATCCATCTTAACATTCTCATATCTGCTACCCTCATTTTTTATTCGTGTTCATATTTAGTCGCCCAACATTCTGCTCCATAAAGCATTGCGGGCCTTATGACCGTTTTATAAAATTTTCCTTTCAATTTTAATGGTATTTTACGATCACAAAGGATAGAAGATGCACTACTCCATTTATTCCAACTCGCCTGGATCATATGTGTGACATCCTTATTGATTTCTTCGTTCTCTTCAATTATAGATCCTAAGTATTTAAAACGCTTTGTTATACTCACTTCATGTCCATCAATTTTAACATTCGTCTCATTGTTCATGTTGTTTTTACTAAAGTGGCATTCCATGTATTCTGTTTTAGCCCTACTTATAGTAAAACCTTTTGATTCGAGTGCTTCTCTCCAGATTTCCAATTTTGCATTTACTCCTTCCCTTGTTTCATCAATTAAAACTATATCGTCCTCAAATAGCATACATTCAGGGATGGATTTTTGTAAGTGTTTAGTAATTTCATCAATTATTAGGATAAAAAGGTAAGGGCTTAGAGCGGATACCTGATGCAAACCTATAGTGTTTGTGAATTCACTAGATATTTCTGTTGGTGTCCTGATACATGTTGTTATGTCATCATACATATCTTTTATGGCATTATTTAAGCTATCTTTATTCCTCTTTTTTCCAATACGCGCCACATTATATCCCGGTTGACTCTATCGTATGCTTTTTCAAGGTCAATAAAAACCATATGTAAATCTTGTTTTCTCTCGTTATATTGTTCACATAATCGTCTAATTAAGTGTATAGCTTCAATTGTGGACCTTCCTGGCATGAAGCCAAATTGATTATCTAATATACTAGTTTCATTTCTTATTCTTGCTTCTATAACTCTTTCCCATAGTTTCATTGTATGACTTATTAATTTAATCCCCCTGTAATTTGCACAATTTTGTATATCCCCTTTGTTTTTATATATAGGTATCAATACACTTTTTCTCCATTTATTAGGCATTTTCTTAGTTTTTAGGATAACATTAAATAATTTACAGGGGCGGAGCCGAAACTCGTATTAAGGGGGGCCAATGGTAAAACAAAACCACATACATACAAAATACTTTCTCTTATTCACAATAAGTGTATTTTTAGGGAAAAACACATATATTGAGGAATGTGTTAAAATACTCAATATACCCTTAATTAATTATAAATGTTGCTTTGAAAGAAAATAAAATTTAGGCATTTTTGAATAATTTTTATGAGTCAAAAGACACTTATTGTCAATATGAGGGAGTAATAAATTTTAAATACATTACATTTGCAATAAAAACCACATTGATATTCATTAGTAAATATTTATAAAATACAACATTGAAACTTAGAATGAGCAAACAATAATTACGATATTCAATTTCCATTTTCATTTCTTTTATTTGATGAATAGAAAGAGGAAAATTTATTTTTAATATATTAACAAGAATATATAAAGCCCTTAAAGTCTCTAATTTAACTTACTAAAATATATGGGCTCCCATAAAAAAATTTACCAACAAATTGTGAAGGGCAAGGATTAATGTATAATATATATATATATATATATATATATATATATATAGGTATTGATCATATGTGGCAAGCCCTTAATATGTGGCAATGTGGATGCAGATCTAGACCACTCACATGTTTAATCCAAAGGCCTGATTTTTTTCCAATTTTTTTAATAAAATCGATAATGTGACCCATTAAAGGGCAAATTAGGCAATTTACAATTTGTGTGTAACGTTTAAAATGGTAATCGCAAACATTGTTCCTATTTTTAGGGATTCAATCACCACGTTTTTTTTTCTCAAAATATACTCTAAGATTTCGTCCACCCCCAAAACCCCACTATCACACGTTTCAATTTGTTCATCTCCTCAAAATTACTTCCCCCAACCGCCGCCACAACATTTCTCCTCTAGAAAAATCGACCAACAAATTTGCCGCCACAACACTTCTCCTCCGAAAAAAGCCACCCACAAACCGCCACAACACTTCTTCTCTGAAAAAACCGACCTGCAGGAGTCATCGGTCACAGCGCAATTTTTTTGGGCATAAACCATCCCAAATGTTTCGCAAATCTTCACGAGGTATGCCCCGATTCCGTTCTTTTGATTTATTTTGGGGTGGACGAAGATAACAAAGATCAAGTATTTTTTCCCCCTACATCGACTACATGTTTTATACCATTTGAAGAGGTCTTGTTATGGGTTTTCTTTAGTTTTTGTGTGACCTAGTTCAATTTCACATATATATATATATATATATATATATATATTTTTTAATTTTCTAGGGTTCTTGCAATCAATTTTTCTACACACGTCCTTTTATGCATTTTGGGTATGTGAACTTATAGCAATGAATGTATTTGACTGCAATACATATAGTATAAGTTTATGGCAAAATGATATACGCATAGATAACGAATTGTATAATCCATCCGTTAATTTGTGCTTTTTCATTCATATTTTTGGTGTAAACTTACGCAAGCATGACATTTTTCTTTGTGCTTTTGGTATATACATAACAAATTTGATGTGCATATTTCTGCATAATGTATGAAGTGTGTTTTTTCATTCATATTTTGGTGTCTTGTTTGTTAATTTTGGTGTATATATACATAGGGTATTGTGTTTTTTGCACGAGTATGGTGAACCGTTCATAGGGGTAATGTGGTTCGTGTACTCTCGTGCATCTTTTTGCACAATGTATGAAGTTTGTTTTTTTCATTCATATTTTGGTATTTTGTTTGTTAATTTTGGTCTATATATACATAGGTTATTGTGGTTTTTGAGCTAGTATGGTGAACTCAGCATTGGGTATTGTGGTTCAGAATACAATATGCCATTTCGAAAGCATGGCTTATTATGTGCTTGGTTGGTAATCTTGTGTTTTATGGCATAACTATGAATATGGGGTAAGTTCAATGTGTGTTAGTACTACATGCATATCCATTTACTAAGTTTGGTAGTATTATCTTGTATTTTTCATTAAATAAGAGGAAATAATATTTCAAAAAGACCCGGTGATCATGTTTTGTGCCTCATGACTCTTTAATTTCATGGATTCTCTCTCACAATTCTATATGGAATAACATTTTCCTTCATGAAAATAACTTGAAAGTTCAAAAAAACTTAATATTGGTCCAATAGATAATATTCTCTCTGAATTTAATTTGAAACAACAACCAATTAAACTCACCAGCAGAGTTATGGTTTGAAATCAGAGATGCATATTTTTTGTAGAATGCATGAAGTTTGTGTTTTTTCATTCAACTTTGGTGTTTTGTTTATAAAGTTTGGTGTATATATACATAGGTTTTTGAACAATCTATGTTTTTTTGAACAATCTATGAATTATGTGTTTTTTGGCCCTGTCATTTTCTCCATTTTCGTATTATGTACGTAATGTGATGTTATTTGTCTTTTCTAAATTCCGAATTAAATGGCAAGAGGTAATAGGAAGAGACCCAAATTCCCAAGCCCCAAGTGAGGGTCCGAGTGACGTTAACCCCAGAGAAAGAGCGCTAAATCGTGATCAAAGCCGTTGCCCAAACTCGGGACCGGATCCGTCCCCTAATGTTTTATCCGCGCATTGGGTCGACTCAATAATCACCGGACAAGAGTCATTGTTGAAATGGGATTCGGGAGCTTGTTTGATAAACATTGAAGTACTCCGGGAGATTTATCTATTGGTTGGTGGATAACTTCAACTCTCTCGGATGTGAGTTGATTCTCAGACAGAGGTCAATTCGTGTTGGTGAAAAGGATGTCGAGCATGTTTTGGGGTTCCTTAGAGGTGGAATTAGAGTCGAGAAAAAAACAAAATCCGAAACAAGCCAAGCATATGTTGAATGCCAGGTCCCATTTGAGCCTAATCCGGATGATTCATATTCAATTACGGCAAATGAGGTGTCCAAAAAGATGTTGGAGGGCGTGGAAGGTGGTATATGGTTCGGGAGAACTTTATTGCGTTGGTGGATGCGCAAATTATCGGGAATATGCAAGGCGGATATGTAAACGCCGATCGTAATGAAAAGCCTGGAGAATGTCGACGACATTCCGAAAATGAATCAGTGCGAGCACACACTTGATGACATTGCTAGAGAGCAAAGAGAGATGGACGTCAACAAAGAAGAAGAGTTTTAATGGTCCCCTCATTTTTTTGATTGTAAGTACATATCAATTATGGTCGGCTTAATCAAAATAAACAAATAATTAACCTTTTTTTTGTATCACACAGGTTTATACATGGACCGAGTTGTATTGACCATTCGTGCCTTCCCAAGGGTGGTCCTTGTGTGCGTTAAACTTACCACCGAAAATATCCGAGACAGAATAACGGCGAAATAAAGCGCGGCGGATATGGGCTTGGGCCGGATTGATTGCCCAATTGATGAGGCCATACCCGCCTGGTTCGCACAATACACATCACGCCATCGTCAATTAATCCTATTGTTATGCGGCCAAATGGGGAGAAAAATATTCCACCTAAGTGCGGCCCCGACATTCGTTGCTGGTGGTGTGCAGGTGCCAATTCCTTTTTGAGTTTTAGTTTTTTTTTTTTTTTTCATTTTATACATGTAGAGGTAGGTATATGGGATAGGTTATCATGACAGTTTTTAATATTTAGAGTACTGTATGGTCTTGTTTGGCATAATATGACAACAAAGGTGCATAATATTAGTTATTAAATGGTATATTGATTAACTAATTAATTTATGGGTTTTAGTTTCATAACATCTCGTCACGATTTTTTTTTTTGCAAATGGTATAAAATTAGTGACAGATAGGTGTTCAGATAGTTACATTTTGGCATCATATTACTCTCCAATATACTGTTTGTAATAGGGAAGGCCACAAACAAACATAGTATGTGGTAGTTGTACGGGACATGTTATAATGTTAGTTTTTAATATTCAGTGTAATGTATCATTTTGTTTGGTATAACATGACAACAAAGGTGCACAATTTTTTTGTCTTAATTATTTTGATAGTTATTTTTAAGCTCAAAAATTCATTGAAATGAGTATGAAACATTTGACAAATACTTATGCTTTTTTTGGTGCGGGGTATTGTTGGGAGTGTTACGCCAAGATGGCGATCATTTAACCGGTTATGGATATCTTTGCCTTTGACAATGTACCAAGGAGTTGGCTTGAACCCCGATTTTGGAAAATCCAAGAATCGGCTAGGAAGTTCATATGTTTTCCGGGGACAAGCCGGGAAAGACACCGTGTCGGGACACTATTATCGGCCGAATCGCAGCAGATGAACGCGTTCGGTGTAACCCAGAAAACATAGCCGCTCTTGAGAAGGTTGAAGAGGCTACACGTCGCCGAGAGGAGTTCCAGAAAGTATCTGAGGATATGCCGAATTTAAGTATTGGGTTGACGCAGATCCCAATGTTGCGAATTGACAGACGCGTTCTTGAGACATCACGTCAATACTCGAGGAACACCGGTGGAGGAGCCGCAGAGGAAGAGGGTGTAAGAACACTCACTTTTTAGTTTGTAATATTTAAGTTACTGTATTATTTTGTTTGGTATAACATGACAACAAAGGTGCATAATATTAGCTATTAAATGGTATATTGATTAACTTATTAATTTTTTGTTTTAGTTCATAAAAGCTGTCATGATTTTCTTGTTTGCAAAATGGTATAACTGTAGTGAAAGATAAATGTTCAGATAGTTACAATTTGGCATTTTTTGTATTGGTTACATGTGTGTGGTAGATTTGACACTCTTTTTTTATTTTCCATGGGTTTTTGTCAGGGGCATGTTGGCGTGGGGCAAGGTGTTGAAGGGCAGGAGGATGTGATTGGGGTTGGCACAGGTGACGATGTTGTGGGGGCTGAGGAGCCGGTGGAAGGATATGCGACCGAGCATACCGCTGCAGCTACTCAAACACGTAAGAGCACTAGGAAGCAGCGTAAAACAGTTAAGTTGTCTTCTCCATTCCGTTTGAGACGGGTTGACTTTGCCCAGAAGATGAATAAGATCCACAATGTTGTGTCGAAGTGGGTTTTTGACAATGCTGGCGCTACAAGGTTAAGCAATTCTTTAATATGTGGTTTTCAACAAGATTTCTCTATAATCTTTTGTTATTATTAATTGTGTTTATTTTTTTTTTTTCGCTCAATGTACACAGAAACGATGTTTTATTTAGGATGGGAGACAATGTCTTGACGAGAGAAGATTTGGAGACCCCGAGGCCGGGAGTACATTTCGAAACGCTCATTGACGTGTGGGCCAAAATGTTGAACGAAATGGAGGAATCAAGGGATGCCAATTCCCCCGAGGTTTTTTCTCGAAATTTGGTGACGGTATGACCCATCTTTTTAATTGTGGTGTTCAACACCATGACGCCTATTTATTTACATTACCACGCATAATTAATCGGGGGTGTTTTGGATAATGATTCTAGATGTGTTCTTGAATATTTGTCATTGAGTTTAGTGGGGACTAGTCATTGCCATTCAATTTTTATTAATGTGAAGCTAATTTATTACATTCGCATACATAAATTTATGGAATGTCATAATATTTTATAAGCATTGATGTCGTGCGTGTCTTTGTGTGGAATTTGTTAAAAATATTTTTAACGACATACGCTTATACTCTATTGCGTCTCTTTGCACAAGAATTGCCGGAAGAAAGGAGGTGGGCGTTATTTTCGGAAGCTTTTGACCGGAGATTGTGGACCCAACTCCGGCGAATCTGCGGAGCCATTGAGATGGTATAACCTTTGTAGAATATATACGTCGTGTTTGTTGTTCCTATTTAAATTTTAACGAGTATACATTTTCTTGCTACCTAGTTCTTCTTTCCTATTATAAACGGATGGCACTTGATCGTGATTTGCGTCAACATAAAGAAGAAATCTTGTCACATTTTAGACACTCTTCGGATGGTGGTACCAGTTGTAGCAAAGTACGCAAGGATGCCCGAGAAATTGGTAAAACACATTTACATTTTTAATTTTCCTGTATATTTTTTGTTCTTACACGTGGATAATATATGGTGATAGAATACTATGAACTTTGTATACAGATACAAATTACTTGATATATGGTTAGTTTAATTTTAACATTTTTTAAATTAGCATGTTATTTTGATGAAAACATAGATATGAATTGGTGCACACATACGTTTTGTGTGGTGTACAATTAGTAGTAGTATAACATACAGACGGACATGATTGAAACCTGTTTGCTATTTTATTTTGGTTATCTTAGTTGATGGTAAGATTTATTGATTTCGTGATTTAATTCTTTTTTTTTTTTTTTTTTCATCTTGTAGTTGGAGCTGTTTTCTAGATACCTCCAAGCACGTGGGTGCCACCAGTCAGCTGTCAATGTTGAAAAATGCCGCCCAATAAGACTCGCCATGCCGTGGAGGGTGGCGGAAAACACAGTCGACTGTGGGATCTATGCCATGCGTCACATGGAGACCTACATGGGGGGACCATTGAAGAAATGGAACTGTGGATTTGACAAGGCCGACGCCTCGGAGTTTGCACGTTTGAGGACGCTGTACTGCCACGAAATCCTGATGCATGACTTGAACCAAGAGAAGAACAAGGTGCTTGGTTTGGCCAAAAAGTTTGTTAGGGGAAAGTAGTTGGTTTATCGATTGAGGCATTCATTTAGACGGAGCTTCTAAGTACACTTTATTTATTACTTCATAGTAGAACCTTTTTTTTCACCCCGTGCATTTCCATCAACATTATGTGTTAACTATTTATGAACAATATTCAAGCAAACATGTTTCCGTGTGTTATGCGTATTGTTAGTGTGTAAAAAGTGCACATTTCGTCATTATGCAAAATATGTTCCTTCTGGCTTTGGTATATGCATGTTCATAAGCAAAATCTTTGGTTTTTTTCCAGTTTTTGAAGATGTTTTTAACGAATCACGTGTATGCACAATACCTAAGCAGGTTTGTGTTCGGGTAATTTTGTGTTTATTTTTGGAACTTATAAATGTATTCATTGAATGTTATAATCAAATGACATTCAATTAATAGATGAAGATTAAAATATAATTATTAAAATATCATTTAACAATAAACCACCAAATTATTGATATATATACACCACAATAATCCCCAAATTCACTATTTTTTTGGATTGTTTGTTGAAGTACTACAATTATTTTTAAATGACATCCTAGAGAGTGTTCGGGTTACGGAATTTTTTTAAAATAGTCGAGAATGACTAAAAACGATGTAAGATTACAATACAAATGGCATTCGATTATAATCAAATGACATTCAATTATAATATAAATGATGTTTAATTTAACAAAAACCAACATTCGGACAACCGCGTTGTTATTCTTGAGGCCAAATTTGGAAATGAAAAGTGTAGTCGATGAATAAAAAAACGATGTAAGATTACAATACAAATGACATTCATTTATAATCCAATTGACATTCAATTATAATATAAATGATGTTTAATTTAACAAAAACCAACATTCGGACAACCGCCATTCTTGGGCGAAATTTTGAAATGACCGAGAAAGTGTATTTGAATTATGTAGGTTGATCGGGACATGTTCGGCTATTGTGAGATGCAATTTTTCCACATGTGCCACACTTCCTCTTCGGGCCGTGCTTGCACGGATTACTTTCTCCTTTGGCTTTGTAGCCTGCTTTTAATCCGGCTACCACTTTGCCTTTTTGTTACGAGCTTGTTGCGGTGGCAATAATGAGATCTCCAATTGAGAAGTAGAGCCGCAATAATTCTCAAATAGTTCTTCAACGCCCCGTCAACCGTCCGTCTTTTTCGTGGCCTAACTTGTTCTTATGTTCGAACAATAAGCGTGCTAAGTCACCAATTTTTCCACATTACCGTTTTGCGAGTCGTATGCGGTTGTGGAAGGTGGACCACAATTCATTTAGGGTTGTGGTTGATTCTTGGCCGCCGTTGAATTAAATGCTGTTGGCCGTTTGTTGTTGACGGATGTATGGATGATAGCCTCATCCATCGATTAGGCACATATTTCATGGGAATATGATTGAGGTCCTTGAATACAATGAAAATGTGTTGACACAAAATACCATGCATTTCAAACATTTTGCAACCGCACATTGCAACTCTCTCTCTTCCTTGCGAAGAATGTACTTTGAATTCATCATCAAATTAAGTCCTTTATTGAGTAGGAACATGTACTACCATCGAGGCCAGGGCCACCATGTGCACTGAACATTTGTAACACGCATTTGCAATCTCCAGGCTTATTTTCTTGAAAACAACAGGCGTGTACAATGTTGAAGCATGTTTCTCAATCCCCAATGGTGTTTGGCAATGAGGAACAAGAGTGTCACTTTGTCGTTGTTTAGTTTGTGTACGGCGTGTCGTTGCGACTCCATTGCGCTATCAAAATGCATGAAGAACTCGACCAAATTTACTTGTGGATTCGTATAACCGCCAAACCAACTGTTTGTGCTCTCAGACCGTGATGTAGTACGCATCAAACCTCCCATGGGAACATCCCGAAAATAAGCAGGGATCCACTCTCTCTCGGATTTCAAACATTTTAGTAAACCACGGATGATTTTCTAGTTCAAATCTTTCATAACAGAATGCCATAATTTTTCAAACTCATCGGGTTCATGTTTTCATCCCAAACCGCGTTAAGGCGGCGCAGAAATCCTCATTCTTGAACAATGCGTGCCCCACTTTTGTGCTAACTTTTTCCATTATGTGCCACATGCATAAGCGGTGTCTTGCGGTCTTAAAAACTACCTGAAAACGCGTTCTTCATCGCCGAATCCGATCGGTCACAATGTAGTACGGTTCCTTGCCCATGGTATCCAAAAATTGTCGAATAACCACACATATGATTCCTCATCCTCCTTTAATAGCAATCCACAACCAAATGTTACACACCGATGGTTGTCAATGCCCGTGAATGGCGCAAACACCATTTTGTACTGTGCGAATGTTTTTGTAGATACATCATTATTGCATTAAATGTACACCATGTAATGCATCAATAACTACTAAACTCATTTTATGTGTATACTACAATCATTAAACGCAGAGTACATTCTTTCAAACAGGTTTTAGCAGAAAGTTAATTAAAAAATTCACAATTACTACTCTATTTGAACACATACATATTTATATATTTATACCACAATAGTACTATTTCTTTCACTTATTATAAGAATACATCCGTCCATACATGCCAAATGCATACCAAAAAAGCTAACATGTTTGTGTTGTAAGTAGCATCGAATGATACAACGTCCCCGAACATTGTGTAATTTCTCACTGAAATAGGGTCCGCCCAGAAAAGTCTTGTTAATTGGTCTTGTTCGTCAATGGCATAACTGAAGGCCATTCCTGGACATGTCTCATTTTTTTTCAAGTACCGGTCTATTATTAACTGTGCGTCTGCACCTCGTATGTATGCCTTTAAATCTCTCTTGAAATTCTTGAAATCGATTGGCAACGCCCCCGCTTGAGAAAAACCACCAACCATTTCTCTGTACAGCGGGTGGTGTGTCTTTGAACCTAGATGTTGGCCTTGAACAATTGAAGATGAATTGTTTGTGCCCAAAATTCAAATTCGATTCACCTTAAGAAAATGTCCAAGATTCTCAATTGAATGAATGTGTGTGCCGCTCTTCAAAATTTTTTATAGCATATGCACCGTTAAGTCGTGTATTCTAGTATGCGATGGGCGTTGCATCCACATCGGTTCGACACTCTTGTTCGTCGTTTGGTGTTTGAATTGCTTGCTTCGACACCTACCACAGATGATGTTTGTTTGTGAACTTCCCTGTTACAAACAATATATTGGAGACGAATCTCTTTGTTCCTAAATTTCCTTGACGTGCTTATTCGTATGTCAAAGCCGCATTGTTTACCATACTCCCTATAAAACTCCACACCCTTGTCCAAACTCCCAAAATGCATGCCCACCCGCGGTATTTTATCTTGTTCAACCTCGGTATCCAATATTTGGTGTTTCCGGGTGATATTACCAGACGCTCTCGTATTTCGACGTGCTGGATTCTTTCATCACTACTATCTGTACACACATGTACACAAAAAATAAGTGTAAGTGTTACATTCATGTCACCAATTTTCGGGCAAATATATACCAAACTGAAACGTTAGTATACTATTATTCAACTATTTGAACACAATTGTTGTTCACAATCTAATTCACCAAAGTATTCGCATATATACACCATAATATGTTGCAAAAACACAAATTTATCGAATAATGTATACAACTATACGTTTTAATGTATCGCTTCAAATAAACATTCTAACACATAATATCACATTTTAAATTAACACAATAATATACATATCTATATACGAAAAATTGCTTTACAGTCACATATATTGCACTAATTGTATACAACGATTTCACATAAAACATTCACAACTACCCCAGCCAGCCCACAACATATAATGAATGCTTACATGTACACAATACTGATTATAAGTGTATACCAACCTAATATATAATGTATACGATTCTGTATATATATTTACATTAACACAAACATCAATTATGATTTCACGTTAAAGTAACAAAAACACCAACATGATGAATAAGGATATTGCGCGATTTTCTGGAAAAAAACACATACCAGGAAAAAACGCGCAAAACACTGATTCTCATTATGTTTGTCCGCCAAATGTTCTTCATGTTGTCCATCGTCGATCTTATCGCCCATTTTCAAGGTTTTTGTGACCTTTTTCCCGACACGGTAGCTTTTTTTTTCGTGTTTTTTTTTGATGTCAAACTCGATATTTTTGCTGAAGAATTCTGGATGGATGAATAATGGAGAAGATGACAGGGAGACGTTTCCTTTTGGTTGCCAAATTAAAGAGTATTCTGTTATGGTAAGATTGCAATCAAAAAGGATCCCTTGATTTTAGGTGGTTCATTATGGTATTAAATCAGGCGATTTTAGTGGATTACTGAAATGCCCTTTTCGAATTAAAAATAATTAAAATTAAATAAAAATGATTTGTGTAAAAATAAAAAAGTGATAAATATTTTGGTATTTTATTATTTTTGGTCAACTTTCTTTAAATAATCACTTTTTAAAATTAACTTTCCAAATCTGTGTGTACTACATTAATTATTATATTTATATTTTTCTTTTTTACAATAATGTAATAATTTTTTTATTTTTGGTCCGTTTTTTACGTATAATACATCAAATTAATCAATTTTTTATGAACTTCTGTTTGACATCCATATTACATATATAAAATATAAATAACAAAAACATAATAAAAAAATATATAAAGGATATATACTCATCATTTTGTAATTCGTAATGGGCTTTAAAAGATATGCGTTTGAGCTATTAAACATCAATTTATATATTCATGTATTTTTTTGCTATTTGTGATCTCTATATATAGCTATTATTTGGGCTTGGCCCATTTCTTAATAATTATTTAGAATTATATTTAAATTGATTAAAATCATTAAAAAAATTAACTAAAGAAAATATCTCAAAATATTTATCCAAATTTTATATATTACATGTATCTATGCATAACACTATATTTATTTATGTAAGAAGAAAATTAAAATTTATTTAATATTAAATTATACTCATAAAAGTATTTTATATATAGAAAATTACTTTTTATATAATAACATACTTTTCATGTTGATTGAAATTTTTTATATTTATCAACTTATTTTGATACTCAAGTTTTAAAGTTGTACATTTGGAATTAGATATGAGTTTGTATGTTTGATAATTTTTTAATATATGTGTATATATATTAAGATAAAAAAAATTTGTTTTTTTGAAATATTTTGTTTTCCCTTAAAATTGTGTTGCTAAATGTAAAGCATGGTTTTTGTTTAATTCTTTTAACAATTTTGATAAATGATAAGTTTTCTAAACCCTAAAAAATATTATAATTTGAAATAATTTTATTGTTAATTTTATTGAAAATATAATTTATTAAATATTCAGGATTAGGGTTGTAAATAAGATTCAACATTTTCCAATTAAAAGGTTTTTCAAACTTTTACTTTCTCAACGATAAACATGTTTCATAAATAGATACAATTTATGTTTACACAATAACATATTTCGTATTTAAAGAGATTTTCTTATAGTCTATAATAATTTATTTTTATTTTTTAATCATATAATTTATAATCGAATTAATTATCTTTATATTTTAATTATTTTTTTGTAATTTTAAACTTTTTACAATCACTATTCTTTTAAAACATAAATAACATAAACCCATAATTTGTGAAATAAAGTATAAGAACAAGAAAAAATGAAAATATTCTTAGGTTTAATTTTTAGAATTAATAAAATAATAAATTATAAATATATTTAATATTATTAATATATACTATATATATTCGGGGAATAGAGATGAGAACAGATAATTCCCGTTTTATCTAATAGGAATAGGAAGGGGAACATACATATAAATAATGTCACTGTTCCATTCCCATTTCTAAAGAAACATAGATTCCTCATCTCAGCTCACATCCCCGAATTAACCAGGGATTGTCCGACCCATTTTATTCGGTTACCAACGAGGATGGTTCCCCGCAGGGATGATGCAAGAGATATAATTCATTGACCTATTAGAAAAATGTACATGTAACAATACAAAATAGAGGTTTAACAAACATATATCCCGTGCATCACACGGCCCAAAAACTAGTTGTTACTTATATGAAATTAATTTTCCACTTTTTAATCTAATAAATGAAGCACTTGATTATTTTGTTAGATATATAAAAAAAAAGAAAGAAAAAGAAGGAGGAAACCAATCGCTTGAATATTCAAAGATAAAAAGCTAATCGTCCAATTATATAGGATCCCACTTGGTAAGAGAACAGGCCAAGGTGAAAAAGAGATTCCTGATCCTGATGGTGACTCATTGTACGTCAATTGACAGGAGTAAAGGCACTCCCCATGCCATTCTATTAATTAAGGATTTTCCTTTTTCTTGCATTAATATAAGGTAAGATAATCTTTTCAAAAAAAATATAAGGTAAGGAGACAATACATAGGTTCATTAGAATTTAGAACAATTTCTGCTGCCAGCGCAAAAGAACGTTCCTTTAACTCGGACATTAAACACAAAAGTAGGGTATCACTTTTAAGATTTAAGTCCACACATTGCGTAGCTTTTTTCTACACGTCGTCAATTGTCTTTTTATTGGTAACCTTAAACGCGTATGTTAAAGTGATTCATAATTTATATTTTGTCAAATCCTTTTTCTAAAACTTCGATTGCTAAGTAATTGGATGTGATTATTCAAAATTAGTCGATTTGAATGGCTCAAAAAAAAGAAAAAATATAGGATTACCTGCTAAATAGGTAGTATTCTCATTTTGGGAAATATAACTTTTATCAATCTAAACTACAAGGATTTTTGCACTTTGGAAGCTAAAACATTTTTATTTTCTACTTTGTCAGATGAACTCTGGAGGATTTATATTGTCATATTCTGGATCACTGATGACATTCCGTCGAGTTCGAATTTTCATCTTATGCCCGACACATGCTAAAGTTATTCTTGTTTTTATCATCTAAATCTGCATAATTTAACATTTTGCATCTAAATTTTTCATAATTTTGCACTTTGCCTCATAATAAAAAAAATATATGTTTATACTTTATACATATATTTGGTCTTTCTTGTTTTATATCTCATCCACAAACTAAATTTAAAATAAAGTATTGTTAATGAAATTAATTTATTGTTTATTTTTTATCTTTCTTGTTTTAATATAACTTCTGTATTCTTGACTTTCTCTTATTTTTTAATTAAATAAAAAATTTAACTACTATTTGTCAGTTTACTTGAAAAGTTAAAACAAATACACTTTCATTGACAATACATTTTAACGTAGGTTACTTATGCGTAATAAAATAAAAAATTAAATAGAAGTATCTATATCTATATATATATATATTATTTTTTTTATTTTCGTATTATGAGTGGCAAAATTCATAATTATATGCAAATGTTAAATGATAAAGTGCAATAATTTTATTCCACGCGTGGCCGCGTGGGACAAGATAGAATCTCGACGGACTATTATGTTGTCAGTGGGATTCAGATTATAAAGTATAAACCCGTATAGTTCATATGGTAAAGTATTAAAAAAAAAGTTTAATTCCCAAAGTGCAAGGATCGCTATAACTTGGATGGGTAAATGATTTTTTTTCGTATCATAATTTTATCCAAAAAAAATAAGAAATTGATTAGATAACAATCATTAGAGCATTCCCAAGAGACTCCTTAATTGAAAAATGTTCTTTATTTTAAAGAGACATACACCAAAAAATATCTCCAACAAACTCTTTATTTTAACTTTTAAACTTAGAGAATAGTTTTCGCTCTCAAATTTTGGAGAGCCAAAAGGCTCAAAACAACACTCTATAATTTCATTGCATTAATTGATTAATTAATTTCAATATTACATTTGTTAATTTGTTGCATTTTGAATGACCCTTTTAAACGACAACTTATAAAAAAAAACAAATAGAAAATAAAAGCAAAATACAAATACTGTGTTGGAAGATGTCAAAAATATCGCACTTTATATATTTAAAGATGCTCTTTATTTTGCAAAAGATGTTATTTAATTTTAAAGAATCACTTGGTGGTTATTTAGATGCTACCCAATTAGGTATTACCTAACTCCATTGTGATTTTAACATGTGTCCAATTATGACATATGCATGTGTTTTTTTTCAAAATATAAAATCAAAATGATGTTGACATATGGTATGTTACAACAGGAAAAGCCTTCAACAATGACCTTACAAAAGTAGAAACAAAAATTACAACTGGAACAAAATCTAACTATTACAAGTCTTGAATGGTTCCAGCTCCAGAAGCATGAATGTGACAAAACTTGAAAACCGAGTCAAGGAAGACATATGTCCGCAAGACAAATACATCCCAGCTAGTGCTCATGGTTTGGCGTAATGTCCCCAAAGATAAAATGGCTTACGTCTTTTGTGTAGTAGCACCACTAACACAAAAGCACCATCGAACTAGAAATGGTGAGAAGACTGGTTTGCTTGACTCAGAAAATGTTGAAAGAAAAATGTAGCTAGAGATGTCATGATAGATGTGATGACATTCGGTATAACATCCACTAGATAGACTGGTTTTCTGCGGAATTTCTCTAACTCTCTCTCTCTCTCTCTCTCTCTCTCTCTCTCTCTCTCTTTCTACCTATTCGAATCTAAATGCAAACTAGGCCTATATAAGGCAACCATTCCTAGCACTTAGAGGAGATTAATGATAGAAAGTGAGCATTAACTTCATCAGATGTAACTTCCAGGAGTTACAAGCCACATTATGACCATACTATCTAGGAGTTACAAACTCCAACAGATTACACAAATCGGACACCTCCAATGTCCAGATTCATCGCTCAACACTCGGCTTGAATCGGGCCAAACCCGTTTTTGAGTGACAAAACTATAGTGAACTCTCGAACCTGGGCCCAAAGAGCCACCCAAGGCCAAACTAGACGCGCGTGTGACCCATTTGTTATCATCCACTTGTGTTATAGTATATCCAACCAATAACACTTTCTAGTATATACACTAGGATAAACAATTAACGATTTATTTTCTATGTAGGACAAGGTTAAAAACCTTTCAACTCCCTTTACATAATATCCATTCGTGTGACCAACTTCATGTATTAATTACTCACTCACCAAAATTCGATTTTGAGAAATAAAAAAAACTACGGACATCTACTCAGAATGTAAGATTAACAAGGTACCAGTTCTCTATTAGAGCCTATAACAGCTTATACTGTAAAGGACGATTGTTTGGTGGAGGATTGCCAGCTTTGACTTGATATGCCGCTGTTGCGGAGGACCCACTAATTCCTCTAGAATTAAATATTTAGCTACCGAAAATTTGGTTAATGATGAGTCGATGCTCACTTTCTCTAAACTAAATTTTCAACAAATGAGACTCATGTGAAAACGAAAATTGGTTGATCTCCAATTGGGCAGCAACCGTAGCATCTAATTAGCTCTCTCGGGATGCTCTTGTATCCTACTAAAAAAGCAAAAAGAAAAAATAATAAATAAATAAAGAGAGAAAGAGGTTACTACAGGAGTTGGCAGGATGAATATTGTTTGGTAGAGATTGGGGAATCTTATGGATTATTTGGTAGAGGTTGAAGAATCTTGTCGTGTTGTAGGTCCCAAGGGGTGTGAGTAAGGTTTAGAAGAGGGGGGGGGTTAAATAAATCTTACCAATTTTTCAAATTTAGTCCTTTTAAAAATATTACAGAGTTAATTACACAACTATGTCCTTGAGGGACAACTAAGTTAGTTAATCAGCATGGTTAGCCACTCAACAGAATCGATAGAGCTGTTGATAGAATAACTCAGCTGTTTAGTCTAAACCTTAACTTGGCTGTGATGAGTTTTTCAGCGGAAGACTTAACACCTTTGAATTTGATTTAACTTTGTTTTAACACTTGATTTTAGCGCTAAGTTATTCATCAGTTGGATAGCAAATTATCAGCAGATATAAAATAAGTATGCAGAGATGTAAATATGCTGAAATGTAAATGACACGAGTGATTTTTATAGAGGTTCGAAGATGGGGTAATAATTCTAATCCTCTCTTCTCCAACTCCCCGGGAGGAATCCACTAAGTAATGATCAATTCACAAAGTGGTTATCAGTCTAGAGACAAGTCTTGATCACACAACTGACTTACTCCTTGGACTCAGTCTGGAGATGCCTTGGTCACACAACTGTCTTCTCGTCCGACTCAGCTTCTTCACACGACAGCTGTCTTGCTACTTCAGCTCACTTTCTCAAGCTTCTTGGATTTGATCACGAAGCCCTCCAATAACTTGAGATTGGTTTGGCCTTGAACCTTCCTACAATCCTCCTTGGAAAAGTAGACCCCTTTTGATTCTTCAAAAGTTTTCCTCTTCAACAGTTTGAAGTTGTCTTTCCTTCACAGCTTTGTGTTGGATCGATTTCCTTCGAGATTTAGGCTTGAGGATTTTGCTTGAATAACTTGAGAATATTTTGCAGGTTACAGATTTAATAACCTTTTCTCAATGAAATTCCTCGTATTAAATGAATGTCCTTGAAGAGATAAATTTTCAAAAGTCACTTATGTTCTTGGCTTGTCTTTTCTTGGTCTTCAATCGATGAGATGTAGACCTTTTGGTTTATTCCTTTTGCACGCTTCCCATTGGTTTATTCTTTTTGCACGCTTCTCGGGAAAAGCACTTTAAGACAAGCGGCATGGATGTATTACTTGTTTAAGTAATGTTCTTGACTTTTGTGCAACGGATTCTTTTTAGTTAACTCCTCTTTGCAGTTGCCTTTTCCCCAGGTGACTTGAGTCTGCTCCAATCATTAAATGACTCATATGTCACTTCAACTTGTGACATGGCTTCTTTGAGTTGACTTAACTGACTCTTCACACAATTGTTCCTTAGCTGTTACATCTTCAGTCGAGTCCTTGGTCCTCTGTCTTGGCCATACTCAGTTGTTTCGCAGCGGAGTCTTCACTTCACTTCTTCAGTTGACTTCTTGTATTTCCAGGCATGGCTGACTTGACTCAGCTCATACAGCCCTATCTATTACAATAAGAATTACAAGGAAAATGGGGTGCCAACATTCTAATCTAAGTTTTACATGGCATTCATCAAAATCTACAAAATAATTTCCCAACAATTTCCCCCTTCTTGATGATGCCAAAACATAAAAACATTTGACAAAATGTAAACAGCACAGATACATACAGATAATGTAGTAACAAAGAATGTATGCGTAGAATCAATCATTTTATTGATCATAGCATTCTTGTCCTTTACACAGCTGTTTACAAGGTGTATCAGAGCATAATCATATCCAAGTAAATTTCAAGCATCTATGCTAAGATACAAATATAGAGAGAAAATACAACAACATTTTATTGAATGTACAGATGACTTACACATACATGTATTCACAAGAGTAAAATACACGAAGGGGTTAGCAGCAACACTTCATCGCCTTCGCTGCCTCAATCTTTCCTCTTCAGCTCTGTCATCATCAGCTCTCTTCTTTTTTCTTTCATCTTCAGCTGCTTTCTTCTTTTCATAAGCTCTCTTCGCAGCATCGTCTTTTCTTTTCCTTTCTTACCTTTTTACCACAGTTGATCTTGTCTTTTATTTTCCTATTCTATTTTTTTCGCGTATTCAGCATTTTTTCTAGCCACTTCCCGATTCGCTACTTCATCGTACCAAGCCTAGTAGATCCTTCTTTTATTTCCTGGATCTACATATTTAATATTTTTGGGTAAAGGTCTAGGTTGGAAACCTCTTCCTCCACCACTTCTTCCTCCTCCTCTGGGTGTATATTGTACGAGAGTCTTCTTCTTACTAGCTGAATGACTGCTAATAGTCTGCTGCCTATCAGCTTCTTCGCACAATTTTAGACCCTTCTCCCAGTACAAATCCCAGGCTTGAGCTACAGACATGTTCTTGAAGTAACCTTTAGATTCGAGCGTTTTAAATTCTTCCACTGATCTTGGCTTGTCTCCATCATCTGGAATGGCATCTTGATCCTTCCCTGCCGGAATGCCACCGAATTGTTTCATCACTACTTCAACACGGGCATCCGTCTTTTTATCGAACTCTAACTAATCTGCTATTACAATCTTTCTTTTCTCTGACATAGGCACATCAGAGTGTTCGATCGGCAGAGTTACTGGAAGTTTGCTGAGTATTGAGGCTATGACATGACCTTGCTGAGGGGTTTTCGCAATAATTAGTGTCAAATCTTTTGACTTTTCCCCCTCAACAACTTTTCCCTTCTTCTTCTCAACAGCTGTTTCTTCCTTTTGCTTCTCAACTGTTTCTTCCTTCACTTTCCTCAGGTATTTCTCTTCCCCCTTTTGGCTTCATCGAAAGTGAGAGGAACCCCTGGAAACATTCCTGCGAGCATGAAGTCCGGTCGGTGAGAGAGCCGAGTTCTACTTGAGTCTGGCTGCGGCATGTGCTATTCGAAATTTCGAGCGAGTGGCTTTCGATTCAGCTGCCACCAGTTTCATTTCAGCCATGAGAAAGCTGAATTTTGTATTCATGTTTTCCTCAACACGCATAATTTCTTTTCGATGAAATTCACGCAGTAACTCCATTTCAGTTGTATGAGAGGCATGCAATCTCTCCATATAGGCCTGCATCCTCTGCTTCATATCATCATTGTCAGCATTCCAAACCAACATCTTGTTGTACAATGCCTTGAAATATCTAACTTGTTCGTATCGCATCACTCTCTACCGACACCACTCCCGATCCGTACCACAATCCCCGTAAGGCTCTCGTGAGGGTTGCATCTTTATTGTCCAGATGCATATCTAATGAGGCCTGGTGCCGTTCAATCTTCTCAATCTCTCCACATATTATCTTGAAGACTTCACGGATCTCAGTTATCACACCGGATTTAGCTGGTTGCCATTCAACATCAAAATTAAAGTCTGCTGGCACAATGGAGTCGGTAGGGATGACTGGATGTTCTCGAACTGTATATGTTTGCTGCTCTTTAGCTGTCTCCTCTTCTAGCTCTGACAGTTCAAGAGAAAATGGAAATAATTGCTCAAAGGTATCATCTCGCACATAGGGGATTGCCATGTCAGTTTGTGCCTTTGATGATCCTGGTGGAGTCGGTTCTGCTGCAGCTGTGGGAGCCTACGCAGAAGACTCAGTTCCAGCTGGGCCTTGTTGAGTGGGCTGGCCAGCTGACTGAGCCTCAGCTATCTTAACAGCGTCTTCGGCCTCAGCAGACTTTTCTAAATGAATTACTTGTTCCTCGGCTGCAACATCAGCGTCATTGGAGGATGATGAAACCTAGGGGCTTGGTTCATCATAAAAGTTGAAAGTTTGACGAGCAGCTTTGAAACTCGACTGAATCGTCTGTGGGAGAACATCCTCAGCTGGGTCCTTTTGATGTGCAACAGGTGTGGACTCAGCTTCGTCTTCAGATCCTAGAAAGGATATGTCAGGATTGTCCTGGGAGTCATGAAGAGCACTAATCTCCTTCTCAGATTCAGCAATGTTGACAGGAGGGATGTTCTGGACTTCTTCATCTTTACCTACGGAAGTCTCAACCTCCCTTGGGCCTTCAACACCTCCAACAGTATCAACTGCAGTGAGGCCTTCTACATTCCCTTCGACAGACGCAGCTGTCTTAGGGTCTTCAACAATGGCATCCATAGGAGTCTTAACTCCTTAGATTGTGCTTTCAGTGCCAAGAGTGTTAACTCCCGGGGCCTTTCCAACCTGTGCCTCGACTGTAATAGCAGTGTCCTTAGCCTGCAAAGCAGTTGACACCTCAGCTGAGACAGACTCAACTGTCCGAGCTTCATCAATGTTAGTCTGCTGTGAGTCTTTTTCTTTTTCCACTTCGCCTCCTTTCTGCATTGTGGAGTCGTCTGAAGCATCCTCCGACCCAGTTGCAGTGGAGTGAGTTTTCCCCTCAGCTGGCACACCAGCTGAATGACTGACGATGGGGTCACTCTTCTCCAGACTCCCGGCTGCTTCCGTTGAGTGCTCAGTCGTGGGGGCAAGTGTTAAAACACCTTTGGTGGGGGTTGGCTCAACTTGGGTGCCCAAATTCCAGTCTCATTGCCAAGTCCCCTAGACCCATCTTCTGAAACAACTGGGGACGTAGTTGCAGCTATGGTTGTGGCAATCTGCTGCACTACTCCCAATGGGTCTATCTCCAGGAGAGATTTAGAGGACTCTCCTGGTCCTTCGAACATTGATTGCTCATGCATTATCCTTGATTCCCTTAGAGCTTATTGCATGTTCGACTTCTCTGTTGCAGCAACGGGATCCATATCTTCATCACTCTCCGAGAACACATCTATATGAGGGTGAGTGTGTTCCAGAGTTCCAGTAAGAGGACATATACTGGAGTTCTCGTGTGCTTCTGCTTCCTTAGTTGCTCTGGTCTTTTCTTTCTCCTTGTAGATGTGTAGAATATTCAGGCAGTTATCCTCATCAAGAGCCTGAAGAACAATGTTGAATTCGAGAAATTGCAACAACTTCTGTTCATCCTCGATAAACTCAGGGTGTTTAAACTGCTCCCTTGAGTGGCTTAGCTTCCATGCCCGCCATTCACATAGACGGCGCTGGATGTCTGGATATACAGGAGAGTACATGATGACATCATCATCCTCATCATTCTCTTCCTTCCTTCCTTTTCTGGGATGGAAGGTAGCATGCTTTGCTGCTCTTCGCCTTCAGCAGCGTCCGTAGCAGGTAGAGAGACAACTTTTTCAACAGAAGATTTAGTTGTCTCAGCTGCTTCAATCTCTTTAGTTGTCCTCACTACAGCTGGGTCTTCGGTAAGCCTCTGCTGATCACCTTCAACAGACTTGGCGATTTCATCGATTATATCAGGAGACTGCACTTTCTCAATAGTCTCAGAGGTTTTCTCTAGCTGAGTGGCAAACTCAGCTGTCTGTTCAAGCTCTGAAAGCTTGGAGATTTATTTTCTTCTCTTGGTTTGAACCAGAGGAATTTCTGGTTCTTTTTCTTCTTCTGATTCTCTGGTGGCGGGGGCCGGGACATCTTTCTTTGGGCGTAGCGCCTTCCCGGTTTGCGAGTCCTCTTCTTTCTTATGGTGGAGAAGGTATTTGGGCTTCCTTCTCGGCCTCGGCTCGAGGGCAGAGACACACGGCTGCTCGGGCGGGTGACTCGAGCAGCGGGGCGGAGTGCATCCTTTCTTTCTTTGCGGGGGCAACTTTCTTCTTAGCAGCAGTAGGGAAACTCTCTTGTTGGGAGGAGGAAACAATCGTGTGTCCTCGGGTTCACCGATTCCCCCTCACTTGTATTCGGCCTCTTCGCATGGGCTCTCTTCCGGCTCCCGAAAGATTAGCCTTAAACATCTTCTTATTTACATGGAAGTGCTTTCCATCTTTGAAGGGAATGCCCTTCACTTCCATTAGATGGCCAATTACCAGGCCATAACCAAGTGATCCTCCAAAGGATCCATCTTCCATGTACGTCTTGTTTCCAACATTCTGGCAGAGTCTGTTGTACACGAACTTAGCCCAGTTGACTTTTTTTCCTTCCATGATCGCAGCCATGACGATCAGCTTGGTCTTTGACAGTTGATTGAAACTGCCAAACTTCATATCTACACACTTTGCAACGACATCCATCAACTTGTGATAGTCGTCCTTCAACAGCTTCTTCTCAGCTGTGTAGACTACTTTCGCAGCACACTCCAGTTTGGCTACTTCTTTCCATGTAGCAGCCAAGTTAACATCAGCTGCAACTATCTCCGTCATGCCCTCCAGGCACAATAAGCGATGCTCGCAAGGTCCTTAGCAGTAATCATGATGTCCTTGCGGTGGACGGAGGACTTGATTCCTTCGTCCTGCACCTCAACATTTACATAGAACTGTGCCACCTCTTCAAGGTAGGTGTGCGAGTACTCCAAAGTAAGAAAAGTCCTGAGACTGGACTTTTCTAACATATCAGCTATCTTCTTCACTAGGGTTTCTTTTGGACCCTGCTTTACCATCCCTTCAAAATCCACAGTCGATCAAGAGTGGATTTGCTTCGATAACTTGACAAAATAGAACTTTGGTGCCATTTGTTGAGAGTTTTACCGAATAAAACTTGATAAACCTGCTTGTGAATTCATAGGGTTTTCGAGAGAAAAGAACTTGCTTGCTTCTGCTTTGAAGATGAACAATTTTGAGTGTGAGAGAGAGAAAACTGAAAAATGAGTATATAAGGGTTATGAAAGGATGTGTTTTTGATTTTTGAAATTTGATCAAGATCAAAGGCTTAGATTTAGCATGTCAAACCGCAATTAATTCCCGCATTTAATGCGGCGAAGATTTATATCCAATCATATGCTTCTTTGTGCGACTTTTGACTTTGAACCTTCATTATTACGCCGACGTTAACCTTAAAAACATTCCGCTCATTAAAAACGATTGCGTTTTTGTCACTTAGCTCCTAAATGACTCAACTTATTTCATAAATGACTTAACTTTTCTTCTCTGTTTCTCATTAAGCGACTCACCGACAACTAACTCGATACAACCGACTTTCCGATATGGTCGCTTTCACTTGGTGATGTGAAAAACTTGTTTATTTCTCACTTTTTCAACTTCCATCTCTTCGATTGAGTCTTCCGAGTATTAACTCACTCAATTAACCCTAGCTCATGATTAAGCTCTTCAAACCTTGACTCACATAGAGGCTTAGTGAATATGTCCAATAACTGTTTATCGGTTGAGATATATTCAAGGTGATGTCTTTATTTTCAACATGATCTCTTATGAAATGATATCGACATTAATGTGCTTTGTTCTTGAATGCAACATTGGATTCTCGAGTAATTGCAATAGCACTTGTGTTTGTCACACATAATTGGAATTTCTTTTTCTTCAATTTAATAATCTCTCACCGTTGTCTCATCAATAAGACTTGGGCACAACAAATTGCTGCATGCTATGTACTCTCACCGTGGATGTGGCTATTGAGTTTTGCTTCTTGCTAAACCATGAAACTAATCTGTTTCAAGCATTTGACATGTACCCGAAGTACTCTTTCTCAACTCTACATCCAAAGATAGTCGAAATATGAATAACCAATTAGCTTGAATCCACCTTCCTTTGGATACCATAAGCCAACTTCTTGGCATCCCTTCAAATATCTTAGGATTCTCTTAGTTGCGATCATATGTCTCTCTTTAGGTGCAGATTGGAATCTTGCACATACACCTCTTTGCAAAGGTGATGTCCGCATGCTTGCTATTAAGTAGAGCAATGATCCATAAGTGTTCTATATCTTGTTTGATCTACATGTTTGTCATCCGCATCCATGTCCATCTTGACTAATGTATTAATTGGTATTTTCACAGAAGACTTTTCTTCCATACCAAATTTCTTCATTAAATCCCTGGTGTACATTGTTTGACTTATGAAGGTTCCATCCTTCAAATTGTTTAACTTGAAGTCCTAGGAAGAAAGTCAACTCTCCCATCATGCTCATTTCAAATTTGCCTTGCATGAGATTTGAGAACTTATCACACAGCTCTTTGTTTGTGGATCCAAAAATGATATCATCCACATATATCCGAACAAGCAGTATACTCTCTCCATCTTGAATTCTAAAGAGTGTTATGTCCACTTTCCCTTTGGTAAATCCATTATCAGTTAGAAATTGAGACAATGTATCCATATAGAGCTTTCTTGAGCTTGTACACTTTATCTCCAAGAGTCTTCTGCTCAAATCCTGGAGGTTGCTCAACATACACTTCTTCTTCCAACAATCCATTTAAAAATGCACTTTTCACATCCATTTGATATACAATGAAGTTCTTGTGTGCAACATAGGCAAGAAACATCCTTATTGCTTCTAATCTTGCAAAAGGAGCAAATATTTCATCAAAATCTATTCCCTCTTTTTGGCAATACCCTTTGGCTACCAATCTTGCTTTGTTTCTCACCACAGATCCTTCCTCATTCATTTTGTTTCTGAAAACCTATTTTGTGCCAATAACATTTTGATGTGTTGGCCTTTGTACCAATTCCCATACCTTGTTTCTTTCAAAATGATTCAGCTCTTCTTGCATGGCCCGAATCCAATGTGTGTCATCTAAGGCTTGAGACACATCTTTTGGTTCTATTTGGGAAATAAATCAAGTGAACATTGCTTCATGCAGAGCTTTAGATCTGGTTCTTACACCATCTCTCACATCTCCAATGACTAGCTCTGGTGGATGGTCTCTCAGCCATCTCACATCTGGTTGAAGTAAATTAGCTAGGTTCAGCTGTCTCACAACTGTGTTGTCTTGAGCAGCTCTCTCATCACCATTCAGCTGCAGACTTTCCAGCTGTCTTTGAGATTCAGCTATCTCTTCTTCAACTGGATTGATTTTCTTTGTTTCAGCTTCAATATAAGGACTCTTACAGATATAGTTATGCGATTCGACTTTATCGGCTAACTCTTGAATGTCTTCTCCACTCACATTAGGTTCATAAAAACCACATGAATAGACTCTTCTGTGACCATTGTCCTCTTGTTCAGCACTCTATAGGCTTTGCTCTCAGCTAAGTATCCCAAAAAGATACCTTCATCAGCTTTACCATCAAAAGCCTTTAGATTATCCTTGCCATTGTTATGAATGAAGCATTTACATCCAAATATTGTGAAGTACTCAACATTTGGCTTTCTCCCTGTCCAGATTTCATAGAGAGTCTTTGTCAGCTGTCTATTAATCATGCATCTATTCTGAGTATAACATGCAGTGTTGATAGCTTCATCCCAAAATCTTTTAGGTAATCCAGCTTCAGCTAACATGGTCCTTGCAGCTTCTTTGAGAGTTCTGTTCCTTCTTTTAGCTACTCCATTCTGCTGTGGAGTTCTTGCTGCAGATAACTCATGAGCAATACCATTTTCAACACAGTACTGAGTTATTCTCCCATTGACAAACTCAGTTCCTCTATCAGACCTTATCTTTATAATGATTTGGCTCTTTCCATTTTGAACTCTTTTCATCAGCTGAGGTAACTTCTGCAAAGTTTTCTTCTTTTTGCACATAAAAATTGTCAATGTATATCTTGAATAATCATCCACCACCACTAAAGTGTATTTCTTTCCACTTATGCTGGCTGGTTCAACTGGACCAAATAAGTCCATATGCAACTGATGTAATATCCTTGTTGAAGAAGGACTAGGCTTCTCCTTGAATGAAGACTTGATCTGTTTTCCCATCTGGCATGCATCACATACACTTTCCTTCTTGTACACTGAGTCTGGCAATCATTCCACAAGATGACTCCTTGCAAGTTTGTTGATTGTCTTGAAGTTCAGATGACTCAACTTCTTGTGCCATAACCAACTTGATTCGGTTGTGCTCTTTGCTAGTAGACAAGTGCTTGGTGTAGCAGTAGACCAATCTACCACATACATATTCTTCTTCCTTGATCCTTGCAGCACTATTTTATTTGATTCAACATCCTTAATTTGGCACACTCCCATATTGAATCCAACATTGTAGCCTTTATCACAAAGTTGACTTATGCTGAGCAAATTGAAGTTGAGTCCATCAACATAAGCAACATCTGTGATCTCTAATCCATTCTTCTTGATGGATCAAGTGCCTTTTATTTCCCCTGGAGCTTCATTCCAAATATAACTTTTGCGCCTCTAATCTCCTTGAATCTTGACAGATTTTTCTTGTTTCCTGTCATATGTCTGGAACAACCACTATCCATGTACCAGGTTCCTTGGCACTCAGCTGTTCCTTGAACCTACAATCAAGGAAATTAGTTTTTTAGGTACCCATACTTGTCTGGGTCTTGAGGGGTTAGTGCTGTAAGATGATCCAACCAACCTATAGCTAAATGATTTGACTCTAAGAGGTTGCCATCTATCTGTGCCATAATCATAATTCACTTTGGCAAATTGCTTGGGGGCTTTAGGTACATACAACTGTCTCTTTTATCTGTATGCCTATGTGTGTGTTTTAGCAATTGCCTTCTTTGGATAGTTGTGATATCTTTGAGTGTAGTGCCTGGGTGCATATGTGTGCTGATGATAGCTCTTTTGCCTTTGGAATGACCTTTGCTGAGATCTAGGTCTTTTCCATTTAGGCTTGTATTCCATAGGTCTTTGCTGATATTTCACATTATTCCAATCAGCTTGACATGGATAATTTCTACCATTCCATCATATGTATTTCTTTGATAAAACTTCTGGGGTTTTTGGTAACTCTGTTTATTCTTCACAGAGTACTTTCTATTTGGAGTTTGCTGAGGAACTCTGCTGGATTTCTTCTCAGCTGTCCTCTCAGCATATTTAACTGGATGTTTTTCTTTCCTTTTATATCCAAGACCAGTTTGTTTGTGGTAGTGCTTTGGAATAAATGTGGGTGCAATATTTGGTGTTTTGGATTTTTTAGATGCTTCATTATTTGATGATCTTTTTTCCAAAATCACTCTGGGAGTTTGACTGTACGCAAAGGAATTGAATCATATGCTTGTCTTATCTCCACATTCGTTTTGACCCATAATAAGGTCATCCAATGATTTGGATGCCTTTGTAAATGAGGCAATCGCATTTTTGAGATAATTTTCCCTCTTTTCTATAGTAGCTATCTCTGCTATTAGTTTAGCATTTTTAGCCTTCAGCTCTTTGTTCTCATCAGCTATGTGACTCAGAGTACTCGGCTCCTTAGTCACCGTGAGTTTTGGCTTTTTGAGTCGCTGTTTTCCTCATTTAATAGTGTGTGAGGATTTAATGTGCTCAAAGTCTTTCATCATTTTTCCTAATGAATCATAAAGATCGAGTGGGTAATGAAGTGTGTGTATCACAATCACTATCACTAGAATCGAATGAGATGAGTTAGAGTGTACCTCATCTTCCTGGTCCGGTTTATCTTGTTCTTTAGCCATAAGATAAATCAAGGCTTCTTTTTAGAATCACTTGAGTAGTCGGCTTCACTACTCTCTCGAATCAATTGCTTCCTTTGACTTGGTTGTCTCAAATTGTCTCGGCATTAACATAGCCTTTTTCTTTTCCTATCTTCTTTTTTTTCAAGACTCTTCTTTCTTCTTCATTCCTATATTTATTGACTCATCGGATATGGACATTCAATAGCAAAGTGTCCTGGTTGTCTCAGTTCCAACATAGGTTCTCAGCTCTTTGGTCATTTCTTTCAGTCCTTGGATTTTCAGCTCTCTGATATTCAACCTTTTAATGTTCAGCCCTCTTGGGTGGCCTATCTTCCCTTGACTTGGAGGGAGCTGAGTGTCTCCTGGAGGTTTCACCCTTGTACCATCAGGGCTATTTCCTCCTGGTCAATAACTTCTTTGACTTCAGCTCTCTTTCCATCCTTGACTATTAGTGCAGCTGTTTTGGGTACAGTTGTCTCCTCTTGATCTTTTCTTCTCAGCTCAAACTCATAAGCTTTGAGATCTGAGAATAGCTCATGATTGGATGTTTTTGATAGGTCCATCGAATGTCTTAGAGCCATGATCTTCATTTCCCATTCAGCTGGGAGGCTTCTCAGAATCTTCATACACATTTCCTTTTGTGTATACTCCTTCCCAAGTGCTGATAGCTCATTTGTGATTTCAGTGAATGTAGCATCCAGCTGATCCATGGTTTCACCTGCAAGCATTTTAAAATTTTCAAATTTCTGTACATGAACATACAATTTATTTTCTTTAATTTTCTCAGATCCTTCACAAATTAAAGTTAATTTATCCCACATTTGTTTTGCATTTTGACAAGATTTGACTTTGTTGAACATTGCTTTGTCCAAGATTTTGTAAAGTATCTCCTTGGCCACATTGTCCAAGTTGTATCTTTTTCTGTCCTCGTTTGTCCATTCAGTCTTTGGTTTCTCAACCATGGCTGCTCTTGCCTCAGCAGCAGCTTCTTCTCCTTCAGCTGCAGCTGCTCTCCTTACGGTTGTGCTCACTTTTAATATTTGCAGTGACCCATCCTCTCTCACTATCCACATTTCATCATGTAAAGCAGATAGATGAGCCCGCATACAAATTTTGCAGTCATCAAATTCCTCAATAGTGAACATAGGAATCCGTGTCAAATTTGCTTCCATGATAATAACTTTGTTGAATAAAAATGACTTTTGAAAGAGCAAGTGTTAATGGTTTCTTTGAAAGATTGGAGATCTAGTTCGAAGAACTGGTCGGAAGGCTCAATGAACCACCGCTCGATACCACTTATAGGTCCCAAGGGGGTGTGAGTAAGGTTTAGAAGGGGAGGTTGAATAAACCTTACCAACTTTTCAAATTTAGTCCTTTTAAAAATATTACAAAGTTAATTACACAACTATGTCCTTGAGGGATAGCTAAGTTAGTTAATCAACGAGTTAGCCACTCAACGACTTGATAGAGCTATTGATAGAATAACTCGCTTGTTTAGTCTAAACCTTAACTTGGTTGTGATGAGTTTTTCAATGGAAGACTTAACACCATTGAATTTGATTTAACTTTGTTTTAACACTAGATTTTAGCACTTAGTTATTCATCATCTGTTGGATAGCAAATTATCAGCAGATATAAAATAAGTATGTAGAGATCTAAATAAGTTGAAATGTAAATAACACATGTGATTTTTATACAGGTTCGAAGATGGGGTAATTCTTCTAATCCTCTCTTCTCCAACTCCTGGAGGAATCCACTAAGTAATGATCAATTCACAAAGTGGTTATCGATTTAGAGATAAGTCTTGATCACACACAAATGACTTGCTCCTTGGACTCGATCCGAGATGCCTTGGTCACACAAATGGCTCTCGTCCGACTCGGCTTCTTCACAGGCGTACCGCTTTGCTACTTCACTCACTTTCTCAAGCTTCTTGGATTTGATCACGAAGCCCTCCAATAACTTGAGATTGGTTCGACCTTGAATCTTCCAACAATCCTCCTTGGAAAGTAGACCCCTTTTGATTCTTCAAAAGTTTTTCTCTTCAATAGTTTGAAGTTGTATTTCCTTCACATCTTTGTGTTGGATCGATTTCCTTCGAGATTTAGGTTTGAGGATTTTGCTTGAATAACTTGAGAATATTTTACAAAAGTTACGATTTAATAATGCGTGCTCGTTCGTGTTCGAGTAACCATGGTAACCTTTTCTCAATGAAATTCCTCGGCCTTTTATAGTGAACTTTCAAAAATCACCCGTTGAAGAGATAGGTGATTTTCAAAAGTCACTTATGTTCGTTGGCTTGTCTTTTCTTGGTCTCCAATCTTGAGATGTAGACCTTTCCTCGTATTAAATGAATGTCCAAATTTTTCGTGTTCGACACGAGGTGCGATTCCCATTGGTTTATTCTTTTTGCACGCACGCTCGGGATCGAGCACTTTAAGACTGGCAAATGGGTGTATTACTTGTTTAAGTAATGTTCTTGACTTTTGTGCAACGGATTCTTTTCGCTTAACTCCTCTTTGCAACCGCTTTTCCCAGGTGACTTGAGTATGCTCCAATCATTGAAGGACTCATATGTCACTTCAACTTGTGACATGGCTTCTTTGAGTTGACTTAATCGACTCTTCACACAAATTGTTCCTTAGTCATTACATCTTAGTCGAGTCCTTGGTCCTCTGTCTTGGCCATACTCGGTTGTTTCGCGATTCACTTCACTTCTTCAGTTGACTTCTTGTATTTCCAGGCATGGCTGACTTGACTCAGCTCATACAACCCTATCTATTACAATAAGAATTACAAGGAAAATGGGGTGCCAACATTCTAATCTATGTTTTACATGACTTTCATCAAAATCTACAAAATAATTTCCCAACACGTGTTAATTTCCAAATATAAATCAAACATAAATTATGGGTTTTAACATGGTAATTGTTGTATACAACAATTATCCGTATACGATTGGAATAAGAGATAAAATACAGTTTTGAACTAGAATATCACTTCCGTATGATCTCACAAAATTAATTGAGAAAAATATGGAAATAGATTATAATAAAATAAGTTAGGGAATCTTTTTATGTAAAAACCATAATTGAATGGATCTTTTTGGTAGGTTTCTATGACGTACTATTAGAAAAACCTCTGCGTCGTCAACGAACAAATGCATGCAATATGGACCAAACTTTGGTATTTCGTTGTATTTGTCGCAATCTTTAAATGCATGGTAGTCTTAATATGGGTCACCATCAATATTATGCGAGCATAACTTGAATGCTTTGCTCGAATATAAAGGACTAAAGGTTGTGATTTTTTAGAGATAGTCTCTTATTAGATGGTATAAGGTTATTAGACGGTCTAAGGTTATTAGACGGATCCAACTTAATGGATCTATTAGACCCGCAGACTTAACGGTCCAGCGATCCAACAGAATATTAATACGAGCAAGAAAGATGACCTATTGAAGCATAAAAACAGTACTATTGAAGTAATAACTATTCTAAAAATGCAAAACATATACTATGTACCATGAAAGCAAAACAAATATAGTATAAAAGTATAAATTTATTAACAAGGAAGCAATCACAACTTCATATACTATTAAAGGGTCGATATTTGTGTACAATAAAAACACCTTCCCCCATCCCAACATCACTGTGATCCCCCCTCGTGTTCCTCACTACTGGATACAATCTTCCTTTTCCCCCTACCTTTCGCCATTCCAATTAACACTTTTAAAAACACCTGAAAAACTAGAAAAAAAAATTAAGAACGCACAAAACATCAAAATATACCATGAAATTAAAAACCATGTACCATCATAGCATAATTCTATTGCTAATAAGCCAATCCAAACTTCATATAAGCAACCCCATATAAAATTGAGAAAACACAACAACGAATAAGCACAAGCTCCAAACAACTACATATACTAGAACACCAATCAACCATTAAAAAAAAACACCCAAACATCAACTACATAATAAAAGCCATAAACATGTACTATCGAAGCATAAAAAGTACTAAGGAAGCAATAAACATGTACTACCGAAATTGTTATTTATCTCCAAAAGAATTGCTCTAATAATGATTATTTTTTGGTTTATTCATGAAAAAAGCACACAATCACAATAAACACACAGTCTCAAAAACCCACAACCGTGAATTACTATTCTCAAAAACACACAATCTCAAAACCACACAATCAAAAAACCTAGTGCAAATTAAAATATTTAAACACACAATCTCGATATCAAATCAAATTAAAGAAAAGTTACAGAAAACCTAGGTTAAAAATCAAAAACAATTTAAAGGAAAAATAACACATACCTCTCAAAATCAGTGTAGAGAGGTGGAATTTTCGGACCCTTCGAAAATATGTGAAGATGGCGTGAAGAGGGACTGAAAATATGTGAAGATGGCGTTGAAGATGGCGTGAAGAAGCCCTACGTCCGGTTGTTCTGGAAAGATATATGTTGATTCTGCTTTTCTGGGTAGGCGACTGTTCTTTTTGTTCTGTGAAAAGATGGGTTGAAGTTTCAATTGAAAAGGAATTGAAGTTTCAATTGAAAAAGAACCGGGTTGTGGGGAGTGGTATTAGGGAAGAGATATGTGAAGAGATATTTTTATTCCTAAAAATTAGGATTTTCCTTTAAACATTGATTATAATTACCTAAAATAAATCTTTGACTAATCTAATTAATTGTAATATTACTGAAATACCCTTAAATTTGCCCAAAAAATTTGTAAATAAAAAAAAAAGATAAATCTTAACCATCCAAACTATCAACAGTCCGAATTGTCCCTACATTCTTACATGGGGACCTTGGACTCATTTGATCATATTCTATTCCTATATATATATATATATATATATATATATATATATAGATAACCAAACATGTAAATTAAGGTTGTTAAATTACTATTTTATATAAAAAGAAAGTGATTCTAAAAACCTTCGCTTATAGAGAATGTGTTTAATACTTTGATTATAGTAAAAGAGAAAATAGTTGAGATTTAAAAGTTATTAGTGTTTACAAATACTTTCCCTTTAGTTTGATATTATAGTTTGTGTACACAAAGACATGTGTTTATATATATGTACTAGAACAACACCCGTGTGTTACACGAGATTTACCAAAAGATGAAATTTTGGTTTCACAAGTTTTTTGTGATAGCCATAGGATATCCGAAATGTCAATTAAAAATACTAAAAACATGAATTCAAAATTTAGAAGAGTGTCATACAAATCGTTCAAAAGTATCCAATAAAAATAGTTTCTATTTTTTAATTTATATAAGATATTAATAGGTGGGCAAATGCTATTTATATAGCTTTGCACATAATGTAGTTGGGTAAACCACTTCAGTTAATTTCGCAAGATATTTGGTAAGCCACAAACAAATTTATTATTAATAATAATAAATTTGAACTTTTGTTTGTTTGCTTTGGCTTGTAAAAATGACATAAATTTTAATTTCTTAATTATATTATTACAACTATTTTCACATTAATTTTTCACAAATTAATTGTATAGTGCAAACGCTAATATTTAGTTTTTCGGCGTTTAAAGAATTACTTAGTTAATTTTGCTAATTTAATTAATAAAAAGTAGACAATAAATATATCTTTTACTTTTTTAGAGTAGTTTTTTTGTTTAGATTATACAGATATATTTTTTACCTTTTAGATTATGTGTTGAGAAATATGGAAAATAGTTAAGTATGGATAAATGTGAAACCGCCACTTGTAATTGGGAGAATGAAGAGTTTCCACATGTCTCGGAATAGTGAGGTGCTGACATGTGTCATTACAGTTTTTTTTTTATTATACAAATTTGATTTTCTATCGCCCTTCTAGTTAATGGTTTTATAAATATTTGTCTGAGGATGGAATATTGTCAATTAGTTGATAATATTTTGATATTATTATTAACTTGACCGATATAGTTGATAATAGTAAAATAATAATAATAATAATAATAATAATAATAATAATAATAATAATAATAATAATAATAATAATAATAATAATAATAATAATAATAATAATAATAATAATAATAGCAAGAAAGAAGTTGGACTAGCATAATATTTTAAATTTGATATAGGGGCAAAATTTTATTTAAAATAAAAAAATTAATAAGTATTAAGCATAATATCTTATATATATTTAAGTATACGTAGCATGAACTTTTGAGAAAAGCATAACACTTGATGCTACTCTTCATCATAATAATATGGCCCACACATAATAGTACATGCAATGCCCACACATAATAGTACATGCAATGATAAGAATATACAAATATAATTAAGCATGTTTTAGCACTTTAATTCTCAATCATAACGTGAGGACCATTGACTTTTACTAAGTTCAAGACACATATAGCAACACATATGGATATATGGTATGTGTGCACCGCCTGATATATTTATATATACATACAAACCGAATTAGTGCACCACCTTAAACCAAATGATGAATATATATGGATATCAACACACACTCATGGGAAAAACAAAAAGAAGAAAAGAAGCAGAGTGAGAGGTAATAACAAAACAAGAAAGAAAAACAGAGAAGGTAAAGATGAGAAAAAAATTAGGCGAGGAAACATGAGACAACTTCGGGTACCTTAAAAGAAATTGATAGAGGTAAATTAATATCTTCATTACCTTTGGATATTACTTTGTTCATTTATTTCAATTTGCAAATCAAAAAAACAAAAGACATGAAATAAATCTGTTAGCAGATTATATAGTTGAAATTGAATACATATATTAGAATTGTGATAATATTATATGTAATTATTTTAGGACCACGTGTAGATCTTAAAGTTGATATATATATATGATAGACATAAATAAATAAAAGTATATATACACGATAATAAATTTGTAGAGAGATTTTTGTTATGTTTATATTGAACTTTTAATACTTCTAATGGTACAAGAATTATATTTAATATATAGAAATAATGCAGTCAGAGTACATCAATTTGGAATGACAAAATAAATTCATAAAGAAAATTAGCGGTACTTCGGAGATTTGATTTGGTTTTGATTATAAAATTTAGTTTGTAGTATACTCAATTGAATTTTGATCGAGGCAACTCATGAGATCATGTGTAGTAGGGTTGTCAATTGATTATTAGAAATTTATACCTTTTATAATTGCACATTGTTAGCACCTATGGGTTGTGAGTTACAGTTAAGAAACGAGTGAATGAGGCCGCAAACCGGTTTACGGTAAGTAAAAGTCCATCTGCAACTGTAATGCATGAACATAGTATTCTTTGAATTAATTGTATTATATGTGATTGTGGTATCTTGTTGAATATACGTGGGTATTATAGCTAGGTTGCATAATTGACAGTTCATGATGTTGCAATATGGTGCTTCGTGAGCCATTGGACATGTCATTCAATGCATGTGCATGCATATTACAAGAGGATGTTCGCATGCACGAAAATATTTTCAGATAGAAAATGGAAGTTTGATGAGCATGCTAGTGCACCGAGCCATGTTGGGCATGCTTATGATATATGTTTAGGTACAATAAGTGGGATACTTCTCGGTGAACACAGGGCTAGATGGGAGATGGGCTCTCAGTGGGTCACAGGAGGATGGTCCATTTGTGGGTACCTATGTTATGAACTTGCGAGGTGGGATACTTCTTGGCGGACACAAGGGACGCTTGTAGGGGACCCTTGGTTGGGTCGCGGGAGGATGGTCAACACGTGTTATCATAATGATATTATTGTCCATTTGATTATTGATGTGTGCAGAGCTCTTTTCCGGTGCATAGTAATTGGGTCAGGGGCCCAAATGAAAGAAAATAATTTGAACAAAATATTTTGATTCATGGATTTTACATGTTAGCATTACATGTTGGAAAAGCATTGCTAATACATTGGACATGCATGATTTTTACTTGTTGAGCTTTAGCTCATATAATTCATGTATTGCAGATGAGCATGAGAATGCCTGAGTTTTTGGCTTACTGTGCCGTGCTGAAGCTTTCTCAGGTTTTGAGGATCATAGATATATGGATGACAACCTGTCGGGCTTGTTTTTTGGGTTCATTTTGGTTTTGCTTTTGTTGTGTTATATGGAGGAACTCATATTGTTTATAACTTTTGAAATTGTATTGTTAATATATGTAAATAGTGTGCTAGTTTGAGTTTTGGGTTTGTATATCTAGTCATCGTGTTTACATACAAACATGATTGGCTGGCCTTTTTTCTTTTAAATCGTAAAATTTTCGTTGCGGTGTACCAGGTTTATTTCGTTGATCATTTTTTATTAAATTTACACAAGGAAAATGAAAAACAAATTACATGTTTTAAATAGAGTTTGTGGTCGAGTTGTACTATTTATATATTTTCTAGTAAAAGTAAGAGAGGTGGGCGTGATAGAGTGGTATCAAAGCTCGGCTACAGGTTCTGTAGACAGTCCATATACTTGAAGTCAAAACTCGTGGAGCTCAGCAATGCCAGTAAGTTTTGTTTTAATGTCTGATGCACTTTATGTTTCATGAAATTATATTGGCCATGGTGAGAACTAGAGGTGAGGGTAGTGGTGGGAATAGAAACCAATGAGTATACCAATTGGTGATCGAGATAATGTCATAAATCGACTTACGAAGCTTATCCAGTGACAATCTAAACAAATTTAACAACTCATCCATCAGAGAGATATAGCTAGAGAACAAAGAGCATAAATGAATCAACCACGCCAAAGGGCGGATCAAGTTGAGATAGTGGGTGAAAGGTTCCGAAAATTAAATCCACCAACCTTTGAAGATGTGGTAGATCCCACAGCTGCAAAAGATTGGTTGCGAACTCTAGAGAACATGTTCCAGTATAGTAGGGTCCCAGAAGAAGAAAAGGTAATGTGTGTTTCGATTATGCTTCGCGGAAGTGCGGGAGATTGGTGGGATACAATGAGAAGCATAGAAGATGTTACGACAATGACTTGGGAAAGATTTAAAGAACTATTTAGAAACAAATACTTCATGGCTCCTGGTCATGTAATGAAGATGAATGAATTCATACAACTATGCCAAGGAATTATGACTGTCGGGGACTATATTCGCAAATTTGAAGAATTGTCCAGGTTTGCCACTCATATGGTCAAAGACTAATGCACTAAAAGTAGATAGATTCCTTGAAGGCCTAAGGCCGAACTATACTGAGATGTCGGCATGTGGGGATTCAAAGAGTAACCTATTCACAAAGATGATGAGCGAGCACCGTGGCGAACAAAATGAATTAAGGATTTTTCGTGCCCAAGAAGCTAGATGCCGATTCGAACAAGGACAAGGACAAAGACATGTTGGAAGTCAAAAGAAGAGAGTTTTTCAACGAAACTTGACTTTCAACCACGCCAAGGACAAAGAACAATGGGAACAAATTAAGCGCCAAAGAGCTTATCGGGTAATGCACTTATACCACTACCTTTTTGCCCTAGGTGCAAGACTCAACATACTTTGGAAGTTGGACGGTAGATACCAGGAGATGTTTTACGTGTGGGATGCCGAATATTTTGCTAACGTGTGCCCAAAAAATCAATGCTATTGGACAAAAGCAAGTGCCGGCTAGAGCATTTACTATCACTGAGGAAGCGGATGCAAAGAAAAATCCATCGGTGGTGACAGTGAACTTTTTATCTTTGACACACCAACATTCGTATTATTTGATTCAGAGCAACACATTCATTTGCATCCATTGAGTATGTGAGGAGAGATGCGTAGGACACACCGATGTAGTAGAAGTGGGTTAAAATGTAACAATTCCTTCTAGAGATTCCAAACAGACTAATCAAATTTTAAGAGCTTGTGCTATTCGAAATCGAAAATAGAGAACTTCATGTCGATCTAATTGTGTTAGCCATGAATGACTATGGTATCATTTTGGGTATGGATTGGTTGTCAAAGTATGGTGCTACAATTGATTGTCATAGAAAGATAGTGACATTTCAACCCCCAGGAGAAGATCCATTTACCTTCATTGGAATCATGACTCGTTTTAGATTTCTAATGATATCAGCATTAAAGGCTCAACATTTTTTGAATGCTGGTTGTGAAGGATACCAAATAAGTGTCATGAGCATTGACGAACAACATCAACCAACCCTTGATGAAGTTACAATCCAGATGTATTTCCAGAAGATCTTCCCGGATTACCACCCGACCGCGAAATTGAGTTTGTTATTGACCTACTTCCAAGAACGTCTCCAATCTCTAGAGCTCCATACCGTATGGATCCATTGGAACTGAAAGAATTGAAGAAACAGTTGCAGTAGTTGCTAGATAAACGCTTTATTAGACCTAGCTTCTCGCCATGGGGTGGGTCAGTCTTGTTCGTACGAAAGAAGGATGGTACGATAAGATTGTGTATCAATTATCGTGAATTGAACAAAGTTATAATTAAGAATAAATACCTATTACATCGAATCGATGATATATTCGATCAACTTCAAGGTGAAACCGTATTTTTGAAGACCGATCTGCGATTTGGGTACCATCAGCTGAAAATAAAAGAACATGATATACCCAAGGAAGCCTTCAGCACAAAGTATGGACACTATGAATTCTTGGTGATGCCATTTAGGTTAACGAATGCCCCAACAACGTTTATGGATCTGATGAATAGGATATTTAATGATTTTCTAGATAAATTCGTTATTGTATTTATCAATGATATTTTGATATACTCTCGAACAAAAGAGGAGCACACTGAACACTTGAGAGTAGTGTTAGAGGTTCTGAAAGAAAATAATTATATGTCAAATTTAATAAATGTGAATTCTGGCTAGATCGAGTAGTATTCTTGGGACATATTGTGTCCGGGGCAAGAATCTCCGTTGATCAAAGTAAAGTCGAGACTCTCAATAATTGGCCACAATCTATAAATCCTTCAGACGTACGTAATTTTCTGGGATTAGCCGACTACTACCACTGATTTGTGGAAGGATTCTCCAAGATTCCTTCACGTTTAACACAATTGTCCAGGAAAAGTGTCACATTGAAATGGACGGAGGCAAGCGAACAAAGCTTTCAAGAACTGAAAAAGAGATTGACTTCAACACCTATTCTATAAATTCCATTAGGTACTGTAGGTTTTGTATTTTATAAGGACGCATCGAAGAATGGTCTAGGATGTGTGTTGATGCAAAACGGTAAGGTGATTGCGTATGCGTCTAGGTAATTAAAGGACTATGAAAATAACTACCCTACGCATGATTTAGAGCTTGCTGCAATAGTATTTGCACTTAAAATATGGAGCCATTACCTATACGGGGAACTATGTGAGATCTACACAGATCACAAGAGTTTGAAATACTTATTCACACGTAAAGAATTAAATATGCATCGTTGATGGTGGTTGGAGCTAGTGAAGGACTACGATTGTGTAATCTATTATCACCCTGGTAAAGCCAATGTTGTAGTAGATGCGTTGAGATGGAAATCAATACAAAGCAATGCAATTGTGATTGACATTCGGAAACCAGAGTTGATGGACCTCCGGAAAATGAATGTAGAGGTTGTATCATTGGGGTCCATTTAATCTAAGTTGGCAGTGTTAACTCTCCGACCGATGCTACTCGATCGAATTCAACAGGAACAATAGGGTGATGATTACTATGCCAAAGTGAAGAAAGATATTGCCTCTTGATTTCAAAATATCTTAGAATGGAGTATTGCGATTTAAAGAACGATTATAGGTGCCCAACATGGATAATCTCCAAGAGAATGTTCTAGCAGAAGTGCATTTGACACCATATTCTATACATCCAGGAACTATTAAGATGTACAGAGATTTGAAAATGCATTACTAGTGGCAGGTATAAAAAGAGATATCGTGCAATACATTGAACAATGTTTAATATGTCAACAAATAAAGGCATAACACAAAAAGCCAGCAAAAAATGTTGCAATCTCTGCCTATTCCAGAATGGAAATGAGAAAGAATCACCATGGATTTGTGATAGGTTTTCCCAAAACTGTCAAAGGACACGATGCTATTTGGGTGATCGTAGATAGATTAACCAAATCCGCTCATTTTATTCCTATTTGTTCTACCTATTCCATGGATCGATATGCAATTATATATACAGGAAGTGGTTAGACTTCATGGTGTGCCAATATCCATTGTTTCAGATAGAGACTCTAGGTTCTTGTCTACTTTCTGGAGAAGTCTACAGAAGGCACTAGGAACACAATTATCGTTTAGTCCTACTTATCACCCTCAAACTAACAGACAATCAGAACGAACAATACAAACTTTAGAAGATATGCTTTGTAGGTCCCAAGGGTGTGAGTGTAAGGTTTAGAAGGGGGTTGAATAAACCTTACCAAATTTTCGATTTAGTCCTTTTAAAAGTTCGAGTTGATACTACACAAATGTCCTAGGTAACAACCAATTTAGTTAATCAAGAGAGTTAGTCACTCAACGGACTTGATCGAGTTGTTGATAGAATAACTCACCATTGTTAAGACCGAATTAGCTCAACTGTGGTTTGTTTTCATTGGAAGACTTAACACCCTTAAGTTTTGTTTAGTAGAGATTTAAAGCTTGATTTAGTACTTAGAAATTATCTAATGGATAGCAAATATGTCAAGAAATTAAACAAATATGATGCAGAATTAAAGTCTTTGAAATGTAAATGACACGATAAGTTTTTATAGAGGTTCGAAGATGGGGTAATTCTTCTACTCCTCTCTTCTCCAACTCTGGAGGAATCCACTAGGTATTGATCAAGATACAAAGTGGTAATAGTCCGGATACAAGTCTTGATCACACAAATGACTTGATCCTTTGGGACTCGATCTGAGACGCCTTGATCACTCACCAAGGCTTCTCGTGCGACTCGGCATCTTCTTCAGGCAGCGTTGCCTTTGCTACTACAGACCCACTTGCTTAAGCTCTTTGGATTTGATCACGAAGCCCTCCAAAAGCTCAAGACTTGGTTCGACCTTGAACCTTCCTACAATCCTTCGTGGAATGTAGACCCCTTTATTCTTCAGTAATTTCCTCTTCAACTGATTGAAGTTATCTTTCCTTCACAGGTGAGTGTTGGATTGATGTTCTTCGTAATGTAGGCTTGAAGATTGAGCGTTTAATAACTTGAGAATATTTCAGGTTACAAAATGTTTCTTTCTTGCTTGTATTCAATGCTCAGATGGTCAAGGTAACCTTCGTATTTTTCTCAGAGTTATTCCTCAGCCTTTTATAGTGAGCTTTCAAAAATCTGCCCGTTGAAGAGATAGACTTATTTTTGAAAGTCACTTGTGGTCGTTGGCTTGTCTTGTTGCAGTCCTTGGAATTGCCATTTTCTCATATGAATTGTTCTTGACTTTTTCGAGTTCGACACGGTGTAGTGCTTCCCATTGGTTTATTCCTTTTGCACGCTTCCTCGGGATGAGCACTTCGAGAAAGGTAGCATGGAGATATTACTTGTTTAAGTAATTCTCTTGATTTACGTGCAACGGATCTTTTTCATTATCTCGACTTGATTTGCATTTCCTTGATTTCCCAGGTGACTTAGAGTCAACTTCCAATCATTGGATGACTCTTCCGTCACTTCAACTTGAGACTTGGCTTTTCTTGAGTTGACTTGACGATACTCCACTCACCGCATCTCACCGCTCCTTCATCGAGTTCCCGTCTTCTCTTCTTTGCCATACTCAAATTGTCTTGCAATGAGTCTTCCTTCTAGTCTCCGGTTGTCTTCTTGCATGTTTGGGCATAGGCGACTTAACTCGGCTTGACCAACCCTATTTATTACAATGCGATTTACAACAAAGAATGGGGTGCCAACTTCCTATTCTAAGTTTTACATGGTATTCATCAAAATCTAAACAATAAATTTCCCAACAATTTCCCCCTTTTTGATGATGCAAAACTTAAAACATTCAAAATGTAAATAGCAAAGATACATACAAATAGTGCATTCACAGAGAATGTATGTGTAGAATCAATTCTTTTATTGATCATAACATTCTTGTTCTTTACAATTACTGCTTTTTACAAGGTGTATCAAAGCAAACATTTATGTCTACGCAAAAAAATAGAAAATATACAGACTTTATTGCGGAAGACTTACATAGTATGTATTTACATAGTAAAATACATGAAGGGGTGGACATCAACACTTCATCTCCTTCATTTGCCTCCTTCTTTCATCTTCTTGATTCTGTCATCTTATGGTCTTCTTCTCTTTTTCTCATCTTGGTGCCTTCTTCTTCTTTTTTTCATATGCCTTCCGGGACTTCATCTCTTCTTAATCTCTCTTGTCTCTCCTCCCAAAGCTGAGTTTGTCTTTTATTTTCTTCTTCGATTCTTTTTGCATACTTAGATTGCTTTTAGCCACTTGCAGATTGGCTACTTGGTCAAGACCAGCCCAAAGAGATCCCTCCTTTCTTGCCTGGATCTATGTACTCAATGTTTTTTGGGCGAGGCCTGGAGTCCAAACCCCTTCCTCCACCACGCTTCTTCCTTCTTTCCTCCGGGAATGTATTGTCTTGGGGTCTTCTTCTTTCAAATGAGTGACTAGCGGAGTGACCAGTGAGTGATTCGCCGGTGAGTCTCGCTACTGTCGCTTCTTCTTCACATAGCGTGAGACCCTTTTCCCAAGATACAAGTCCCAAGCTTGGGCCATGGACATGTTTGCAAAGTATCCTTCGAGATGCGAGCGTTTTAAATTCATCAACTCGATCTTGGCTCGATTCGGCATCGAGATGGCATAAGTGTCTCTGTCTCACTGGAATGCCTCCATGTTGTTTCAAGATATTCATAACTCGGGCATCCATTCTTCCTTCCACTTCCTCCATCCCCGCTTCAATTGTCTTTCTCTTTTCGGCCATAGATATAGCAGAGTGTTGGAGTGGCGAGAGTCACGGGAGTTTCTTTGCTATAATATCACCGTGACAAGACCTTGTTGGGGGTTTGTGCAATCATTAAGGTCACATCTCTCGATTCTTCCCCCTCAACAGACTTTCCTTTCTTTCTCCTTGTAACTTCCTCAATGCCTTCTTTCCCTTTACAAATGCTTCTCCCTCCTTTTCAAATCGATCTCTTTAGCGCTTTAAAGTATTCCTCTTCCCCTTTTTTTGGCATCATCAAAGGAGAGAGGAACCCCTGAAACATACTGGCAAGCGGGAAGTCGAGCTGCGATAGCCGAGTTCTCGCTTACCTCGAGTCTGCTGCGGAGTATGCGGCACAAAATTCGAGCGAGTAGCGTTGGACTCTCTTTGAAATTATCTTCATCTCGGCCATGAGAAGGCTGAATTTTCTATCCATGTTTTCTTCCATACGCTGGAGATCACTCTTATTTTGCTCACGCAGCACTTTATCTCGGCGATGTGAGCTTCATGCATGTGCTCAATGTGTTCTCTCAATTTCGTTTTCGAATCGGATTCTCGACTCTCCATACTAGCGACTTGTTGAACAATGTTCAAAATATCTAGCTTGTTCCACACGCATTGTTTCTTCATTGTTGCCACCATTCCCGATTATTCTCGATTATGCCTCTCAAGTCGCCATGAAGGTTGGCATCTCTGTTATCCGATCTCATGTCCATAGAGGCCTGTGCCTCTCCATCCGTTCAATTTCAAAGAAATAATGCTTTGAACACCTCCCAAACTTCAATTTGTTTCTTCCGTTGCGGTGACGGCCATGCGACATCAAAGTCATAGTCACCGGAACAATGGTGTTAGATGGAAGAACAGGATTTGGTGCGTGGAAGCGCGAGAGATCGTTCTCGACTCGTCGGGGAGGTCGGGTACCTCTAGAGAGAAAGGAAATGATTCTACAAAGGAATCATCATGGCCAATCGGGATTTGTTCAATGATGAGAGGTGCGCGTGAAGTTCCTTTTGGAGTCGAACCTGCTGCGGCTTGGGGAGCTGCGTGATGGACTCTATTTGTGGGGTCTTTGTGAAGTGGACCGACTTGCTGAGCCTCACTTGTCTCAACGACTTCGTCGGTCTCACCGGTTTCTCCAATTGAGTGGACTGGTCCTCGGCCTTATCGAGCGTCATCGGACGATGATGAGATTTCCATTGGTGGCTCACCATCAAAATTGAAAGTTTGACCAAGAGGTAGTCTTGAGATCGAGACTTGCTCGTGCTTGGAACATCCTCACCGAGTCTTTTGGATCATCACGGGGATTACTCGGCTTCTTCGTCGCCTTCCCGATCCCGAGAAAGGTTACATCGAGGATTGTCCTGGGAATCATGAAGCGCGCTTATCTCCTTTTCGAGATGGATCAATGATAGCGGGAGGAATGTTCTCTACTTCACTCTTTACCCCGGAAGTCTCAACCTCCCGTTGGCCTTCATTACCTCCTGCGCCTCAATCTGCGAGAGCATGGACCTCCCTTTCGGCGAAAGTCAACTGTCTTAGGGTCTTCTGCGGTGGCATCCATTGGAGTCTCAACCCCATGGATTGCACTTTTCATCGCCAGTGTTAACTCCCGGGCTGTTCCGTCTGTCCTCGATTGCATTAGCGTCGTCATTAGCCTTCGAGCGGTTGGCACCTCACCGAGACAGTCTCAATGTCTTAGCTTCGTTGATGGCAACTTGCTTTGTGTATTTTGTGTTTGTACCTTCTCCACTTCACCTCCTAAATTCATTGTGGAGTCATCTGCGCAACATCCTCCGACTTGCTGCAAATGTGGAGGAGTTTCCCCCTCGGTGGCGCACCGAGTGACTTGGAATGGGGTCACTCGTCTCCAAACTCCCGGCTGTTTTTCTCTTGAGTGTTCAGTAGTTGGGGCGGTGGTAAGACACCTTCATTAGGGGTTGGCTCGACCGGGGTCCCCACTAACCCGCCATCGCCGCCTTCCTTAAATCCTTCTTCCGAGTGAGTCAAGTGGTGGCAAAGAATAACAACGGTGGCGATTTACTACATTACTCCCATTGGATCAATTTCCACCGTTGTTTTTGAGGACTCTCCTTGTCCCTCCATCATGCTCTTCTCATGAAGAATTCGGATTCATGCATTGCTTGCTGCATTTGCAACTCTTCTATGGCGGCGGCGGTCCATATCCTCATCAGCATGCGATAAGACATCAAGGAGATGATGTGTGTGTTACGTGTGTGTCGGTGATAGGGCGGATGTTGACCTTCTCACGTGCTTGACTTCCTCTCGCTGTCTCTTCTTCTCTTTGTCTTTTAAGATCTGCAAGATATCCGTGTGCGCTTTTTCTTCATCCAATGCTTGGACCACAGTGGTCACTCCAAGAAAGATCATCGGTTCCTCTTCTTCTTCGATAAACTCGGGCCGTTGGAACTATTCCCTTGATCGACTCAATTTCCACTTCCTCCACTCACGCAGATGATTTTGGATGTCCGGGTAAGGTGGGGATAGGATCATCACATCACTATCATCTATCGCCTTCTTCAAATTGCATTTAACTACAAATGTGTCTTTTTAGTTTGCCTCTGTGATCGCTTTCAGACTTAGTCTGTTTCATCTATAATATCTGGAGACTCTACTTCTCCGGCGAGTCTCCCAGATATCTGCTCCGGCTAAGTGGGGCGACTCAGTAGTTTCTCAAGCTCGGAGTGCTTGATGATGATTCTTCGTCTCTTAGTTTGTACCGAGGGATTTACGTTCGAGAGAGTTTCTTACGAGTCTTGGCGGGGGGGCGTGCTAGTGTTTTTTCGAGGAGCTCGTCGTCTGGCTTATCGATTCTCCTCTTTTTGACGATCGGAGAAGGTAGTTGAGAGTCCTTCTCGACCGGCTAACTGGGGCGGGAGACACGAGCTGAGGGGGTGACTCGACTTACGAGGCGGGGAGCGAGTTTTTTTTTTCTTTGCTGCAGAGCAGCCGTCTTCTTAGCAAACTGCAGGGCATCGATTCTCTTAGCGGCTGCGGGGCAACTTTTTTCTTTGGTGGAGAGGAAACAATTGTATCTTGAGGTCACCGATTCCCCCTCACTCGTGTCGCCTCTCTTGGCGTGGGCTCTCTTACGTGCGCCGAGAGGTTTGATCTGAACATCCTCTTGTTTACATGGAACGCCTTTCCATGTCTAAGAGGGACTCCTTTCACCTCCATCACCGGCCAATCACCGTGGCCATATCCTGAGGATCCTCCAAATGCACCATCTTCCTTGAAGGATTTGTTCCCTACATTCAGCGAGTCTGCTTGTAGACAAACTCGGCCCGTTTATTTTCCTTTCTTTAATGATCGCGGCCATTACGATCAACTTTGCTTTGTGATTGGTCAAAGCCGCCAAATTTGATGTCTATGCATTTGGCAACTATGTCCAACATTTGTGGTAGTCCTCCTTCAAAGACCCTCTTGTTTGTTGTGTAAACTATTTTATCAATAGTCGGGCTTGCTCTTCTTCCTTCCAAGCGGCCAGGTTTACATCAACGTTGATTTTTCGATGCTCCTTCCATCCGGTAGTGGCGGTGTTCACCAAATCCTTGGCGAAATGGTGAACTTCTTTCCATGAACAGAGGATCTTATCCCTTCATCGTGAATCTCGGCGTTCACGTAGAAATCGTGCGACCTCTTCCACATAGGTCATCGAGAACTCCATCGTCGAAATGGTTTCGGCCGGGCGTTTCGACCTTTTCATTTTTCTTTATGAGGGCGTCATCGGACCCTGTTTGACCATGCCCTCGAAATCCACGGTCGACCCTGTGTGGATTTGCTTTCCTAGCTTGACAAAATCATAGGTTGATGCCATTTTTCAGATTTCACCGAAAAGAAATTTAGAAATTTGATTTGAATACTTGAGAGGGTTTTGAGAGAGTTTTGCCTTTGTTTCTACGAGATAGAAATGAACCGTTTTGGTGATATGTGAGAGAAAAGAGCGAAAATGGGTTAAGTATGGTTTTAAAGGGCGTGCGGGTGGTTTTTGAAATGTGATCGAAATCAATGGCTTAGATTTTGCACGCCGATTAGCATTTAATGTCTCAAATTTAATGCGGTAGCATTTATATCCAATCATAAGCTTGGTATGCGGCTTTTTGTCTGTACACATCATCATTATCTTTGGCGTCATTCTTAAAAACATTCCCGCTTAGTAAAAATGATCGTGTTTTTGTCACTTTGCTCATAAATGACTCAACTTATCCCTTAGTGATTTAACTCTTCTCGTCACGTTCTCTCGGTGACTCAATTTGTCGACTAATTCGATATAAATTGTCTCTCCGACATGGTGATTCATTTAGGCCGATTTTTAGAATTCATCCTTTTTCTCTTTTTGTGTTCCATTTCTTTTCTTTGAGTCTTCTGAGTGTTAGCTCAGCTCGATTAACCCTAACTCATGCTTGAGTTCTTCAAATCTTGACTCACATAATGGTTTTGTGAATATGTTAGCCAACTATTTATCAGTTGAGATATATTCCAATATGATGTCCTTCTTTTCAACATGATCTCTTATGAAGTGATATCTGACATCGATATGCTTTGTTCTTGAGTGCAAACAGGATTCTGAGTGATTGCAATTGCACTTGTGTTATCACACATGATTGGAATTTCCTTTTCTTCAACTTCATAGTCTCTCAGCTGCTATCTCATCCATAGGACTTGGGCACAACAGCTGCCCGTGTCAAATTTGCTTCCATGATAATAAATTTTAATGATAAAAGGAGTTTTGAAAATTTAAGTACAAAAGTAGACTTTGAAAAGTTTGGAGATCTAGTTCAAGAACTAACCGGTGCGGAAGGCTCAATGAACCAACCGCTCGATACCACTTGTAGGTCCCAAGGGTGTGAGTGTAAGGTTTAGAAGGGGGTTGAATAAACCTTACCAAATTTTCGATTTAGTCCTTTTAAAAGTTCGAGTTGATACTACACACCGTGTCTGGTAGACAACCAATTTAGTTAATCAAGAGAGTTAGTCACTTAACAGACTTGATTGAGTTTGTTGATAAAATAACTCACCATAAGACCAATTAGCTCAACTGTGGTTTGTTTTCATTGGAAGAAGACTTACACCCTTAAGTTTGGTTTAGTAGAGATTTAAAGCTTGATTTAGTACTTAGAAATTATCTAATGGATAGCAAATATGTCAAGAATTAAACAAATATGATGCGAGAATTAAAGTCTTTGAAATGTAAATGACACGATAAGTTTTTATAGAGGTTCGAAGATGGGGTAATTCTTCTACTCCTCTCTTCTCCAACTCCCCGGAGGAATCCACTAGGTATTGATCGAAGATACAAAGTGGTAACAGTCCGGATACAAGTCTTGATCACACAAATGACTTGATCCTTTGGGACTCGATCTGAGACGCCTTGATCACTCACCGGCTTCTCGTGCGACTCGGCTTCTTCACAGGGCGTTTGCTTTGCTACTACACCCACTTGCTCAAGCTCTTTGGATTTGATCACGAAGCCCTCCAAAAGCTCAAGACTTGGTTCGACCTTGAACCTTTCCTACAATCCTTCGTGGAATGTAGACCACTTTATTCTTTAGTAATTTCCTCTTCAACCGATTGAAGTTATCTTTCCTTCACGGTGAGTGTTGGATTGATGTTCTTCGTAATGTTTCCTTGAGGATTGAGCGTTTAATAACTTGAGAATATTTCAGGTTACAAAATGTTTCTTTCTTGCTTGTATTCAATGCTCAGATGGTCAAGGTAACCTTCGTATTTTTCTCAGAGTTATTCCTCAGGCTTTTATAGTGAGCTTTCAAAAATCTGCCCATTGAAGAGATAGACTTATTTTTGAAAGTCACTTGTGGTCGTTGGCTTGTCTTGTTGCGATCCTTGGAATTGCCATTTTCTCGTATGAATTGTTCTTCACTTTTCGAGTTCGACACGGTGTAGTGCTTCCCATTGGTTTATTCCTTTTGCACGCTTCTCGGGACTGAGCACTTCGAGAAAGGTAGCATGGAGATATTACTTGTTTAAGTAATTCTCTTGATTTACGTACAACGGATCTTTTTGATTATCTCGACTTGACCGCATTTCCTTGCTTTCCCCATGTGACTTAGAGTCGACTTCCAATCATTGGATGACTCTCTGTCACTTCAACTTGAGACTTGGCTTTTCTTGAGTTGACTTGACGATACTCCACTCACCGATCTCACCGCTTGCTCCTTGATCGAGTTCCGTCTTCTCTTCTTTGCCATACTCAAATTTCTTGCAAATGAGTCTTCCTTCTAGTCTCCGGTTGTCTTCTTGCATGTTTGGGCATAGGCGACTTAACTCGGCTTGACCCATTTTATTTATTACAATGCGATTTACAACAAAGAATGGGGTGCCAACTTCCTATTCTAAGTTTTACATGGCATTCATCAAAATCTAAACAATAAATTTCCCAACATGCTTAGAGCTTGTATTCTAGATTTCCAAGGACAATGGATTAAATATCTACCTTTGATAGAATTTTCGTATAACAATAGCTATCAAGCCACAATCAGGATGGTTCCCTATGAAGCATTGTACAGTCGAAGGTGTAGATCGCCAGTCCATTGGGACGAGGTTGGTGAAAGGAACTTATTAGGTCTAGACATAATTCGAGAAATGACAAAAGTTATGGTGCAAATTCGACAGAGAATGGAAACTACTCAGATCCGACAGAGAAGTTACTCAGATCAAAGAAGAAGAATGCCAGAATTGTTTGTAGGAGATCGAGTATTTCTTAAGGTTGCACTAATGAAAGGGGTAAAGGAAAGAAAAACTCAGTCCTAGATACATTGGTTTGTTCCATATCACAGAAAGAATTGGTTATATTGCTTATAGACTCGACTTGCCAACGTCAATGGCTCAAGTGCACAATGTCTTTCACATTTCTATGTTGAGAAAATACGTTGCAATCGCATCTCATATTTTGAAGAACGAGCCAATAAAGTTAAAAGCAAACTTGAGCTATGAAGAAGTACATGTGGAGATATTGTTACGAGAAGTAAAGAAGCTAAGAAAGAAGGAAATCCCATTAGTTAAAGTACTTTAGAGAAATCAATCAATAGAGGAAGCTACGTGGGAAAGAGAAGACGAGATGAGAGCTAAATATCCTGACTTATTTCGGTAAGTAAATTTCGGGGATGAAATTTTTATAAGGAAGGGAGGATGTAATACCCCATCCTCTAACTGTTCACTTGACCGATATAGTTGATAACAGTAAAATAATAATAACAACAACAACAACAACAACAACAACAACAATAATAATAATTATAATAATAATAGCAAGAAAGAAATTGGACTAGAATAATATTTTGAATTAGATACAGGGGCAAAATTTTATTTAAAAAAATATCAATAAGTATTAAACATAATATATACACATATATATTATATATATGTAAGTATACGTAGCATGAAATTTTGAGAAAAGCATAACACTTGCTGCTACCATTCATCATAATATACGGCCCACACATAATAGTACATGCAATGTTAAGAATATACAAATATAATTAAGCATGTTTTAGCACCTTAATTCTCAATCATAAAAAAATATGGATATATGGTATGTGTGCTTTAACTTCTAGAATATATTATATGTTCAAATTATCTAAAACTAATATATTTATATATACATACAAAAACAAAAAGAAGAAAATAAGCGAGTGAAAGGCGGTAGTGCGCCCCTTTAAACCAAATGAATGATGAATATATATGGATAAAAACACACACTCATGGGAAAAACAAAAATTGAAGAAAAAATAAAAATAAAAATATAATCTTATTATTTTGCAGAGTGAAAGGCGGTAGCAAAACAAGAAAAAAAAAATGTGTGTGGTGTGTGTAAATGTGTGCAAAGATGAGAAAAAAAAAAAAAAGAATTAGGCGAGAAAACATGAGAACACTTCCGGTACCTTAAAAGAAATTGACAGAGGTAAATTAATATCTTCATTGCCTTTGGATATTAATTTGTTCATTTATTTTAATCTGCAAATCAAAAAAAAAAAGACATGAAATAAATCCCTTAGCAGATTATATAGTTGAAATTGAATACATATATTAGAATTGTGATAAGATTGTCTGTAATTATTTTAGGACCACGTGTAGATCTTAAAGTGTATATATATATGATAGACATAAATAAATAAAAGAAAATCAGTATATATATATACAAGATAATAAATTTGTAGAGAGATTTTTGTTATGTTTATATTGAAATTTTAATACTTCTAATGGTACAAGAATTATATTTAATATATAGAAATAATGCAGTCATAGTACATCAATTTGGAATGACAAGATAAATTCATAAAGAAAATTTGAGGTACTTCGGAGATTTGATTTGGTTTTGATTATAAAATTTAGTTTGTAATATACTCTATTGGATATTGATTGAGGCAATTCATTAGCTCAGGTGTAGTAGTGTTTTCAATAGATTATTAGAAATTAATACTTTTCATAATTACAGATTGTTAGCACCTATGGGATGTGAGTCACAATAACAAACAGTGAGTGAGGCCGCAAACCGGTTCACGGTAAGTAAAAATCCATCTGCAACTATAATGCATGAACATAGTATTGTTTGAATTAATTGTATTATATATGACTGTGGTATCTTGTTGAATATACGTGGTTATTATAGGTTGCATAATTGACTTGCATGATGTTGCAATATGGTGTTCGGTGAGCCATTGAACATTCACAGCATTTGCATGTGCATGCATATTACAAGCGGATGTTTGATGACCACTGCTAGTACATCGAGGCATGATGGGCATGCTTAAGATATATGTTTAGGTGCACAAGTGGGATACTTCATGGTGAACACAGGGCTAGATGGGAGATGGGCTCTCAGTGGGTCACAAGAGGATGGTCCATTTGTGGGTACCTATGTTATGAACCTGCGGTGTGGGATACTTCTTAGCGGATACAGAGGACGCAAGTAGGGGACCTTTGGTTGGGCCGCGGGAGGATGGTCCACACGTAGTATCATAATGATATTATTGGCCATTTGATTATTGATGTGTGCAGAGCTCTTTTCCGGTGCATAGTAGTTGGGTCAGGGGCCCAAATGAAAGAAATGATTAGAACAAAATATTTTGATTCATGGATTTTACATGTTAGCATTACATGTTGGAAAAACATTGCTAATCATGCATGATTTTTACTTGCTAAGCTTTAGCTCATATAGTTCATGCATTGCAGGTAAGCATGAGAATGCCTGAGTTTTTGGCTTACTGTGCCGTGCTGAAGCTTTCTCAGGTTTTGAGGATTATGGATATGGATGATGACCTGTTGGGCTTGTTTTTGGGTTCCTTTTGGTTTTTCTTCTGTTGTGTTATATGAGGAACTCATACTATTTATAACTTTTGAAACTGTATTGTAAATATATGTAAATAGGGTGCTCGTTTGAGTTCCGGGATTGTATATCTAGTCATCGTGTTTACGTACAAATATGATCGACTGACCTTTTTCTTTTAAATGGTAAAATCTTCGATGCGGTGTACCAGGTTTTTTTCGTTGTTTGTTTCTTACTAAATTTACACAGGGAAAATGAAAAAAAAATACACGTTTTAATTAGAGTTTGTGGTCGAGTTGTACTATTTATATATTTTCTAGTAGTAGTAAGAGGGGTGGGCGTGACACTAAATGCACCAGCAAATCTCCGAACCCCTATTCTATCCAAGCAAACCCCCCGTCGATAGCGTAGTGACAAACATTCGTTTAAGTCAGCCGTTTTCGCAAGGCGCCCATTTCCATCTTGTTTTCTTCGTGTTCACAACTTGTTTCTTCGTATTGTACAAGATTTCCAGTCTGTTTGTGTTTGATGTTATGGAATAAAGTTAGTCTTATTTTTAACTAATTTCGGTCTTTCTTTAAATGTAAAAAACACAATGTAACTAATATTATTGATTGGGCAATATGTAAAGTCTTGAATTGTAGCACATGAACTGTTAGGAAGATGATTGGAACATATTGCAGTCCAAATAGATCTATATGTAATAGATGCAAAATCCTTCATGATGAAGGATTAGTTTTCTCTTTGTAAGATGGCTTGATCTGCTTTCCTTTCTGATAAGCATTATAGATGATTTCCTTCTTGTACATTTAATTTGGAAGACCTTCTGCCAGATGACTTCTTGCGAGCTTATTGATGGTCTTAGAATTCAGATTGCTGAGCTTCTTGTGCAACAAACCTGCTAGCTTCTGTCAAACAGGTGCTTGGTGTTGTAGTAGACCAATCTACAACACACATGTTTTTCCTTCTTATGCCTGATGGGACAACTTCATTCATTACTGTGTCATTGATTTAATATCTTCCCATATTAAATACAATTGTGTATCTTTTGTCACATAGTTGACCTATACTTAGTAGATTGAAGTTGAGTTCTACATATGCCACATCTTTGATTTCCAGGTCATTCTTCTTGATTGATCCAATTCTTTTGATTTCCCCTAGAGCTTCATTTCCTCCAAACATGAGTTTTGCTATTTTTTTCTTCTTTGAAGTTTGATTGGCACTCGATGACTTTTGTTTCTTTTGTTCTTGTGTCTTGAACAACCCCTATCCATATTCGAGGTTCATTGGCACTCGGTTGACATTCCCAATACAAAGTACAACAGTCTACATAGCATTGCCCGCACAACCATTGCTTCGACTCAACTTCTTTACAAGAGTTGATCACACACTCCGTTGCAAACTCTGCTTTGGTTGAACTCGGCAAGACTTGATCACATAACTCTCTTAGTTCGTTCGATTCGAAAGAACCTCGCCGCCCGATCCTTCACTTCAAGGAAATATGGACCCTGATTTGTTTCTTCAATAGGTTTTTCTCTTCAACTAAATTAACACTCTTGTTTTTCAGATGAGTGAACACAAGTTATTTTCTGAGATTTGACTTGATAAATGTTTGAATATTGATTGAATGCTCTTGAGAGAATTTTTTCTTATTTACGCTTGAATGCTCTTAGTTGCATATTTTCCCTCTGAAATTTCCTCAGCCTTTCATAGGAAAGACTTAAACTTTGTCTGTTGAAGATATATGCAAATTTCAAATCAGTCTGTTTGATAGTTGGCATGTCCTTTCTTGCAGCTTTGATATTGATCCTTCATGGTAACTTTTCAGAGTTGCATGAGCCTGAAATCTGCAGCAATGCAGGTGCTTTCCATTGGCTATATTCCTTTGGTCTTCATTAAATGCCATGCTCCTTTTAGACAAACATCGTTTTTTTTTCTTCGAATGAAAATCTCTCTTGATCTTTGTGCAATGGATATGTCTTCAGTTGACTTGAGAGATAAAAAGCTGCAATATTTCACTTGACTGACACTTTTGATTCTTCTGATGTTAAATCCTCTGAAAATCTTTTGAACTTTGAGTTTACTTCAGTCTTCTATCTTGCTTAGACTTAGTTGTAAGTCTTTTGAAGTCCACGAACTCAGCTGAGAGTTTTATGAAATATGGTTTACTCAGCTAGAAGTCTTTTGTCTTCAACTAAGCCGTATTTTATAACTTACTTCATATCTATTACAGAGTAAAATGAAAGTACAAAGTTTGCAACACTTTAGGGGTGCCAACATTCTAATATAAGTTTTCTAAGCATCACTGTACATCAAATTTCCTAACAGTTAAGAAATTATAGAAATCAATTTTCAAAAATATGTCATTTCAGGTACTATACAGTAGGACTGTGCTATTTGGTTGTTTGGTGTAGTCGGTTGGGTGGGCACATGTGTTGTTGTGGTGTGAGTTGGTTTTGTGGTTTCATTTAGTGTGCAAGGTAGCGGTGGACTATTATGGTCAATATGTCATTTGTGTGGTCGGTATGTCTGTGGTTGTATTGTGGTCGGAGTTTTGGTCTTTTAAAATCAGTATTATGGTTAGTAGGCATGTACTGAGTATTTTCAATCCGTAGGCACGTTGGATATGGGGTTGTCATTATGGTCATACACCACCACTGATGTAACACTCCACAAATTATTTGATCTTTGGGATAGTGATTTTTGGCCTTTTAAGATTTTAACTTTTGGTCCAACATCGAAACACCCCTTTATTATTGTAAGCCCAGTGATAGGCCTGTTTTATAAGCCCACCTTATTAAAGCCCATATGTGTATCATATTTTATTTGAAAATCTGCAGAATTTTTATTAGCAAAGACGAGTCCTTATGTTTTATAAAAACATATATATTTGCAGATATCTCCATACCCTCAGAGCCACCAAACTCACGTGAACTCTCAGAATTCTCAAAGCCTTAAATCTCACGTTTACACGTAGAGGTAGGAACTCCAAACAAACTCTTTTTGTCTATTCTTTAGTATCACCATCAAATTTCCAGACTTATACCACCCGAGTCTCAGTCCATCGCCGTCGTCTCCAGAAACCCACCGAACAACCATAAAGCCACAAGGTTCTAGTCCAACTCAAAAAAACACACACGCACACACAAACCTAGGAGCCGGAGTCTCGTCCGATCGCCCACCGTTTGCGAAGTGGAAGAATATGGTCGAGTTTGTTGGTAAAGAGGTCGAAAAAGATATTTGATTTTTGGGGGGGATTCTACAGAGAGAAATTGAGATCGGGGTGACGGGAGTGTTGAGAATTTTTAGAAAAAAAAAAGAAAATGGATGGTGTATGACGAGAGGCAAAGAAGAGTGGAGACGAAAGGAGTTGGGTCAAACTTTATTTTTTTGAAGGAATAATGAGAGAAGAGAATCAGGGAATTGGATGAGATTGAGAGGAAGATAGATAGGGACAAGAGTTTTGAAATGTTAGAGAAAGTGGGATAGATGGTTATGGGCAGAAAGTAGAGAAAAAGGAAAAGAGAGTTATTTGGGTTGCTGATATTAGTAGTTGAGGACATTGGATTAGAAACTTTAGGAAACTGGATTTAGGAAATTTCGTTTATCCTCAAATTTGACTGAAATTACAGATTCACCCTCCAGCTTTGAATTCTTACAAGTCAATACATTGATCCTAAAATTTGACCCTAAATTCGATTTATTCCTACCCTTTTTCCTCTTTCCTTATTTCTTTAATCTTTAATTCCAAAACCATGTATTAAGTTAAAATTATTTTTATATGTAGGAAACGATACTTTTGAGATCTAGGATTTTCAAGCTCAAGCAATTGCATTCTTTTTTCAAGTCACGACTGCATATTAAGGTGGGGTTTACTGCTTATTGTCTACTTTAAATGCCTTGATATGATTGTTATATGTATGGGCACGTTAAAGATGACATGACACGAAGGTACTTAATTGTATATCACGAAGGTACTTAATTGTACAAACATGAACGTACTTAATTGTACAGCCACAGTTAGCGTACGGGCTTGTTTGATCAAATCATGAAAACCATAGGTTTGTATGCAATGATGATTATGCTTGTGTATTTGATTTAGATAATGCGTCCCCACTGATTTGTTGATAGCTCACCCCTTTCATTTAACAATTTTCCAGGTTAGGAGTCCGGCGTGGCACGTGGTGGATGAATGTGATCGAAGTCATGCAAAGTTTTCTTTTTAAATTATTTTGTAATTATTGAGAGTTTTTCAGACAATGTCTACTTTTTTAATTTTCCTTTGCGCATATGGTTTATAGTTTAATGTGTTCTTTAGCACAAGTTATTTCTTTTCCTTTGAAATTAAATTTAATAATTTATTTCTCTTTAAATGTGGGATATTTATAGAACTTTTTATTTAGCAAAAAATTTATCCATAGTTGCACTTTTTATAAAATTAGGGTGTTACATTTGTGGTATCAGAGCAGATCTATGTTTCTGTAGACTTGAAGAGTAAAAAAAATGAGGGAATATTATTTCTTAAAAAAAATATTCCAAAATGTCTATGAACATCCATCTCGCCGTACCACGTTGACTCCAAGGTTTGCATATATTTTTTTTCAGTGATCATGCCAAGTTATGATTTATGAGCTTTATGCTAATGTCATGTACTATGAGAAATCAAGTTTTATTATTATCATGCGATATATTTTCTTCATGTTTACTTTGTTTTTTTTATCAAAGAAAATTTCATGATAAAACCATATTGGCTTTAACTACATGAACCTAGATGGCAATACTTATTAGACTCGAACTGTTAGGAAGATGATTGGAACGGTATGTTAACAGTGTTACTGATGGCTTATAGAAGTTACCAATTGCATGAGTACGACAGTATTAGTGTCCGCACCACTAATTGAACAAAAGATTTTGAACCGATGATATACGATGACCTACCTAGAGTACTAAGAAGCACTATGTATATGACTATAGGAAAATGATTCGAGGACGTAAATCTGGAGCCCGAGCTATCAAGCACCGCTACTAACAACAACATGAACCAAAATAACGAGGCAAATCCAATACGAACAAGGAACCAAGGGAATGTCGAGAATGAATACACATTCAACCAAGTACCCGCATTAACCCAGGTGTTCGCCTTATTATTAGCTTCACCGCAAGTGTACGGTGTAGTTTATAGAATAGGGTAGCAAGGTCGTATCCACAGAGACTAATAAATTAGTGTACTAAGTATTGAGATTGAAATAGTTTTATATTTATTTAGATGATCGTAATTGGATGATTGTTGTGGAAGCAAAGACAAAATATACCATAAAATACAAGTCAAGAATAATAGTTGAAATATCAAGAGAATGAAATGGATTCCTGGGTTATGGTTTCGATTAATATCTCTCTTGTTATCTGATTTAATCAAAACCAAAGTTATTATCAATATTCCTATAAGATGATCACAAAGGTATTTTATCCTCCCTCTCGAGATGTATATAAAGTGTAGATTGAAATATCTATTCTAGCATCTCTACTCAACAATAGATACACAACTCCCAAATGCACCAAAGATCAAATATCTTCACAAATATCCACAAACCTCTCGATTATGCAGATATTCATGTCAAGTACTCAAGATCTAGTATTGAAGCTCATCTCTCGAATTATGAATCAATACATCAAACATGCTAAATCATTGACCAAATGATAAAACAATAATAAGAACAAAGTACTCAAATAGGCTTCAAATAATAACTTCAACTAAGATTAAAACATCCAACAAGAGTCAATTAATCTACTTCCAAACCCAGAAATCACAAGAAGTTCAGCTACACATGATAAATAAACAACTCATAGACAAATTGTTCATGTTCATCTAAAATGATAGATTAAGATACAAAGAGTGAGAAAAACTTAGGGAAATGGATAATCTCTCGATTGATCTCCAATCCTTAAGCTCTGGTTCGACCGTATTCTTCTCTTGATTCTCCCTTGATGAAGTTGGTCTTTTTCTTGTGTTCTAGGTATATTCCCAGCCTTCCTCTCCCCTGGTGTGCGCCCCCAAAATTGGCATTTATACCTTTTTGGAAGCCTAGGTCAATGTGTTGTCAGATTGGGACATTCAAGCACGACGGCGCTTGCGGGTCGTGCGTCCCTTACCAAGTGCGTCATGCCAAAGGTTGGGATCTTGGTGTTCTCACACGGTCATGCCTATGCGCACGGGCTGCCGTGCATGGACTTTTCTTGCCCGGTTTATCCGACTTTTTCTCATTTTGGCTCCCAACTAGGTGTATGCGCTCGATTCTTGATGGTTCTATATCGCAATGCTCCTATTTGTCATAAAATTACTCCAAATATCGTTAAATTCCTGCAAAACGAGCAAAGCGTGATACCTTTTCCATAAAGAGTGAATATATACCATTTTACTAAGTAAATGCATGCTTATCTACCAATTATATCCATGATTATGCCCCAAAATGCATGCAAAACTCATACTAATCAAATCCCCAAACTTAAACTGTTGACCGTCCTGGTCAACACTTTATAAACATGACAAAATGAAACTGGGAGGAATGAAAAGCAAAACTCACAAACAACTCCATAAAATTGATATTGCTCATCATAGGTATCAAACATTGAATTACCCAAGCTTCAAATATCAACATAGAGCACACATCAAAGAAATCATGGTAAATGCTTTGAATCATGACTCTCAAAGATCAAGTGTATACTCTCATCTCAAATGAATATGGGACGTGTTTACACTCAAATCATATCAATGTTGCAGAATTACCATAGGCTTGCAAATCATCTCATATCTCCGCCACTAGAATGTATGAAATTTGTGAATCAAAAAGGACTTTCTCTTTTGGTTGTAATGAAGGCTCTTTGGTTAGGGTAGGAAAATATGGATAAAGTGACTCAAAATCGAGCGTATAGACCGGTAAGCATATCAATCATCTTCATTAAGGCCCAATATGCTACTCAAATCATCCCGCATTTTCATCAACTTTTCAACTCCCCATCCCTTTTTCATTTGTAAAACTCAACAATTTTTTCACCTCACATTACACTCTTTATCCCCCAAGTTCCTTCATATGACTCTCATTCATAAAGACGATTTTTTTCCTTCTCTTTTATGAGTAATCATCCCTTCTTTTCTCCTCATTTTCTTCCTCTTTTATTCCTATCAACCAATCCTCACACAATTTTCTAAAATTATGATTTCCCCATATTAAACCTCATTCAATCCCCTTACTCAATGTTATATGCTCAAGTGTAGGGTAACAAATATATCAAGTTAAGGTTTGAAATGTGGCTAACAAAAATTAGGCAAAAGGCTCAAATTGGCTAACTAGGAATTGCAATATCATTAGGTAAGCAAAAAGGCTTGAAAGGCTAACAAAAATGGCCTTTAATCATTTTCACAATACGCATACAACATGTGACCTTGACAGATACGAGCAAGTTCTAGAATTCTAACAACATGAATGATACATTCAAATCATCAATAAGACTTCATAATATGAAAGCAGTAAAGGCTCAAAAGCTCACAAGCTTGTAAATTCATAATTCAAAGCATAACACCATGTTTTCAATATCCAGATGCTCCATATCATCTATTCAAAGCTCAAATAATTCATACTCAATACCCAATCAAAAAAATACAAATTTTCAAGAACATATGCAAATCAAGTCGCACCACACGGTCAACTCACTCCCTAAAACCTATAAAAGCAATAAACATGCTAAAACTGTAAGTGTGCTTCTAATGCAATGCAACCTAAAATGTTGTACATGCAACTATATGAAAACACACAAAAAATGCAATTTTTTTTTATCCACACCCATCTTATCAAAATAACTATCTATCCCCCAAACTTGAATGAAATTATATCAAAACAAGGGAAAAGATAGAATTTCAATAAAGAAATGTGTGGATTGGACCTGATTCTTGTGGAGGTGGCGGTGAAAAGTGGCCCTGGGAGATGTGCCACTGATGTATCGATGCATCATCGCAACATCTCCAAGTTCCTCTCGCTCTGTTCCATCCTAAAAGCACGGAATTCATCCTGGTGCAGCTGCATGCGCTTCTCGAGGGCAAATAATCAGTCATTAAAATCACGCCTTCCTTGCTCTTCTCCCCCGTGAGAGCTTCCGGGGATATCAGTCGCCACTTGGGGGAATTCTTGCTGGAATCCCCCTTCTTGCCTCGCGTACTCCATTTCCTCAACCACAACATCATCGTCATTAGGGAAACCGGCGACCCTTCACTTTTTTTCTCGCTATCATAGCCTCTACAACACTGTTATGTGCCTCAGAGTCGAGCAGAAAGTTGGTTGTATCATGGATATTGTCCACGGTGGTGAGCAATGGGTTTGGCAGTGGGAAAGTGTTCCCGGACTTTTGTTGGAAGAGGTACATGCCCTCCTCTTTCGTGATTATTTGCATCTGCGCAAAACTGCCAGGTTGATCCTCCTACCACCTACAATTGGCTCCAAGCCTCCAATCAAAATAGTGCCACCACCCTGCTTGGCTACCTTGTCAACTTGCTCTGCGAAGTAAGCGGCCGTGTTATAAGGTGTATTGGTCAACATACACCATAATAAGTACAGCTCCCTGACGGTCATCCCCCCGTTGTTCTCTTTAGCAAAGATGGAGGATGATGTGACCCGCTAAATGTATTGGAATACTAGGTTCCGGACCAATGAAGATTTAGTAGTCTTTGCCTCATAAAGTATGGTGCCCGTTTTTAGTGTTTGTACTAGCATTCGCCATAAGTCATATTGGATATAATGTTCTGCGGGTCAGAATGGTGCATTAGTGGGGACCCCGAAGATGTTGTTCAATTGGGCTATAGATAATCGCCTACGCTCATTGCCCAACTCAAAGTGCACCTCACATGGCTCGGGATCTCCTCCTTGTTTTTCTACTTTAATGGTGCTGAGGAATTCAAGCGCGAGTTTCCTATAAGTTGGCCATCTTTCCCTCATAAAAGTGGTCCACCCAACTTTCTCAAACAAACGCCAAATGTCGTCGTGTATCCCAAGGCATTGGGTACAGTCGTCGTCGGCGTATCGTGTAGGTGCCATCGGTCGGGTAACTATCTTATTCCACCTCTCCAATTCATTATCTTCATTGAGTACAACCTCGTAAGTTGCGGGGCTATCCGGGTGCACTTCTTGTGGTGCGGCCCCGCTTAGGCGTCTCCGTCTGTCTTGAAGACTTCTTCGTTCAGCCATTGCTTCAAGTTTGTACCTAGCAAAAGCATATATGAAGATTCCGAAAAGACAAAGTACAAAAAAGAATATGATGAATTCAAGCCAAGTAATTCATATAGAGCATAATGCCTCCTCCCTACAATTTCAATCAACAATTAAGTCCCAACTATCAAATATCAATGAAATTATAGAGAATCATAATCAATAACACCCTACATATTAATGCTCATGCAAGAATCATCATCAATTCAACCCAATTTCCACATATTCATCATGCTCATAAGGTGTTTCATAAAATGCCTCTTAGACAAATTTGAGTAAATCATGGCAAATTGATCAACGCATGCACCATATATAATCCTCAATACATATTCTTCAAGAAATTCGAATAAAACCATGAAGTTCTTTCCGAATTTGTCAAAAATTTGCAAAAGGGGCGAAATTGAACCCTAGGTGCCTTCAACCAAACTTCACCCAAATCCAATAATTGATGCAAAATAATTGTGCACTAGGATGAAATGATGGATTATATGTGAAAATTAAGTGAATTAATCGAAGATATTATCAATCTTGGGGAGCAAGGGCGATTTTTCTGCGTTGGGGATGAAGAAAGTGATTGATTTTGTGAAAATGCAGTCCTGGGCGTGACCTATTTACGTCTCAGCAGACAGACGCACATGCCATGCTCTTACGCACGACCAACCCGTGCGTCAGGCCATAGCACCCCTCCAAGTTTCACAATCATGCACGGGCCGTGCGTAAACACACGCCCTGCACGTGCGTGGCTGCGAAGTGAAATCATGCAATTTTCGATTTTTTTTTAATTGAGAAGCCCTAACTAAAATAGAAGAAAAACAAAAACAAAAATCACACACACACTGTTGGGTTGCCTCCCAACAAGCGCTATATTTAACGTTTTTAGCTCGACGCCTGTTAAATTTCGATTACGGCCCCCGCGAGGTGATGTACGTCACCTCTTCTTGCGGTTTTCCATGCCAATCCAACACACGTAGATTCGTGCCTCTCTTGAATATCGCTAAAGGAGGTTTCTCGCGTTGGTTAAATGCCAGAGTTTTCTCTTTTTCATCGTGTGGGCAGTGGTACATGCATGCTCCCGATCCTCTATCTCTCTTTTTGTGTTTCGCCTTCTTCTTTTTCGATAATTCTACATATTATCTAAAGTTTGCACACAATCTTTCAAGCTTGGAGCTTGAGTACAAGAATTAACGAATGATATGGAATTGCAACTTTCTAAGCCATCATGTGTTTTTACATTCCTATAAATGGAAAACGAAACATGCTCATCATTAACTCGTAATATGAGCTCTCCCTTTTTCACATCTATTAATGCTTTTGTAGTTGCTAAGAATGGACGCCCAAGTATGAGAGGTATGTCACGGTCCTCTTCCATATCAAGCACTAGGAAATCCACAGGGAATATGAATTTATCGACCTTTATAAGCACATCTTCTACTATTCCCTTTGGATAAGCGAGTGATCTATCAGTAAGTTGTAAGGTGACCGTGGATGGTTTCACCTCTCCTAGTCCAAGTTTCCTGAAAATGGACAAGAGCATAAAGTTAATACTCGCTGCAAGATCATAAAGTGCGTTATCAAAGAAAATACCACCGATTATACAGGGGATAGTGAAACTCCCTTGATCTTTAAGCTTTTGTGGTAGTTTTCTTTGGATGATGGCGCTATAGTCCTTGGTTAAGTTGACAGTTTAAATATTCGCCACTTTTTCTTCTCGGACATTACTTCCCTTAAAAACTTCGCGTAATTGGGTATCTGTTTCAATACTTCTGCAAAAGGGATGTTAATATGCAATTTCTCAAACATGTTCAAAAATTTAGCAAATTGGGCATTTAAATTTGTCTTGTGAAATCTTTGAGGAAAAGGAAGGGGAATATTATATTTCAACAAATTAGAGTTAGGAGAAGATTTAAGCTTCTTAGCCCCTTTTTGTTTAACAATGTGTTGATTGGTTCCTCCCTTAACCTCTACGTTGCCTTGTGCTTCAGTGTTTTTGCCTCCATGGGTCGGAATTGTGGGTTCGGCATCACACATGACCTGCCCATGCGCCCACGCACGGGGCATGCGTTCCTGGTCTTGCTCCTGGCAACCTTCGGCATCAGACACGATCAGCCCATGCGTTAGCACATGGGTCGCGTGTGATTCCGAAGTTTCATTATTACCTGCAATTTTAGACCCCTCGTTCTCTGTTCCACTCCACAAATTAATGGCATTGCATTGTTCTCTCGGGTTAACCTCAATATTGCTTGGAAATTGCCCCTTTTTATGCTGTTCACCAATGATAGTAGCTAATTGGCCAACTTGAATTTCAAGATTTTTCAATTGTGAGCTCGTAGTATTAGCCAATTGTGTAACCTGTGTCTCAATCTTGTCCATCTTAGCCTCGTCTCTGGTAAATCGGTTCCTCGTTTCATTCATAAATGAGCTCTTTTGACTCATAAACGAGGTGAGGGCATCTTCCAAAGATGGTTTACCTTCCGCATTAGTGACACTATTGGACGCATTGAACCTCGGTGGTGGTTGCATCACATTCTTTGTAATCGCATAGGAAAAGTTCTCATGGTTCCTCAAGCCCGGATGGTAGTTTGTTGGAGTCGAATTGTCCTGGAAATTATTGAAATTCTGGTTATTTACATAGTTGACCTCCTCCATCGGATATAGAGGAACTCCCCACTACTTGTACCCGTACTCGCTTCGGCCCCTTATGTAAGAACACTCAAGTGATTTGTCAATACCGCCATTTGAGCTGTCAATGCCTTAATTGGGTTCGAATCCAAAACTTCGGCTACCCGTTGTACGTTTGTCCTCTCGGATGGCCACAGATAGATATTCATGGCCATCTCTTCAAGAATATTAAAGGCATCTTGTAAAAATCTCGCTAATAGGGCCCTCCTGCTGCGGAATCAACAGACGATCTCGTCTGTCCCATTAACCCATTGTAGAAGAAGCACAATTGTTAATCTTCCAGAAACCCATATTGTGGACATCTTCTAAGTGAATCCCAAAATTTTTCCCAAGCCTCGTATAATGGTTCGGAGTCGAACTGTCGAAATTGGGTAATCTCACTCTTGAGCTGCAAAGTTTTTACTCGGTGGAAAGAATTTGAACAAAAACTTTTGGCTCAATTCATCCTGTTTTGCGTGTTTTTGAGTATTATTTTTGTGTGTTTTTGTTTTATTTTGTGTGTGATTATGCTTATTTACGTAACTTTAAGTATTGGTTATAGTGTCGAGTGTTACGTAGGGTGTTTTTGTCATTTTTATAGGTTATGATGAAAAGAGGCTCGAAAATAGATAAAAATGGAGAAAATGGGCACAAAGACAAACGTCGGCCGGTAGCAGGGGTGCGGGCGCGCAAAAGACACAGCGCGCGGCATGGCATCGGCGCGCGCGAAAAATAGGGCGCCGGCAAGCAACGTGCGGGCGTCTTATTTGGAATCTTGTGGTAGCGCGTTTTTAGTCTTTGAACACAAAATTTCTGATTTTTTCCGATTTTTGGCTCTTCCACCTTGTTTAGGACTCTAGGCTTATAAATAGGACTTGGGGAGCCCCTATTTCCGACACACCTTCATTTATAGCACTTCTAAACTTTAGTTTTTGGTATTTTTCTCTTGCTTTTCATCATTGGGATTGCTTGGGTTCTTCCCCTTGAAGTTATTTTGCTTCTTAATCAAAGAGTAAGATTTCTTCATCTCTTTTGTCTGATTTCAATTTTTGGTTGATTATTATTGTTGCATGATTATGTTTATAATTGTTCTCTTTCCTTCAATTGAGATTATGATCCCATCTCCAAGCATGAACTAATTTCCTTGTTCTGGGATTAGGATGATTTGATTCAAACAAACAAGCATGAATATTGATTAATTGATCTTCTTTCCTGAATGAATTGCTTTATTTGATAATTTATTGTCTGATCAACTTTTGATTATTTTGAGGGGATAATTGAGATCGATCGAAGATATTCTTCCTGGACTAAATTTATTCAGGGGGTTAGATATGAATCAGAGATGTATTATCTAACCTTAGGTTTAATGAAAATAGAGAATTATGTTGGGATAGCCCTAATCTGTGAATACGAGAGTTATCAGATCTAGACCTAGTCTTTACATATTTGTTATATTTGTTAACCGCATGATCAATTAATTGATATTCTGCTTGCAAGTTTGATGAGATGAATCCATAATCCTAGACTTTCTTCCATATCTTTTTCTCCAAGTTTATTCGTGTTTAGTTTTAATTCGTCTTTTTAATTGTTTTCTTTTAGTTTATTTAAAACCAACAAATCTGGTTAGAGTGTTTAGGATTTATTTTCTGTTTATTGTGATACATAATAATTATTTGTCGGCTAAGTCTTCCTTGAGAGACGACTTGTGGTTAACTTGGTACCCTACAATTGATCCCGTTATCTTGCGAGGATTGTTAGACTTTTATAGGTGTTTAGCGGTCGAACAAAATTCTGGCGCCGTTGTCGGGGAAGGCTTTAGGCGTAGTAATTATTGTGTCTTTTTTTTCGTGTTTTTAGTTTAGGACTTTTTTTTGTGCCTGATTCCACCGGTACGTTTATTTGTTTTCCAAAGTTTGTTTATGCAAGGTTGTAGGAATCTCAATCTAGAGCTTGCACCTTTCGTAAATGACATTCATCGTGTTCCGAAACGTATAAGGAACGAGGGGGACGATTCTTTGGTTAGTAGCAAGGATTCTCAGGACCACGTTCCAAAGGAAGAACAAATAGACGAGCCAACAATGGGTGACAATCAAAACGGAAACAATACGGAGGCATGTCAGCCTTTGATGCATGAATTCGCACGCCCAGTGCGAACTCTTGCATCACTCTGGGACAAGCAGCATGGAACTATGAGCTAAAAAATATACACTTCAATCAGTTACCATCTTTTTATGGAATGCCCAATGAAGATCCTCTCAACTTCATTCGGGAATTCTATTATGTCATTCAAACTTTTCCTTTGTAGGATTTGAATGAGGATCAACTAAGGATGCGTTGTTTCCCATATACTTGGAAGGATCGGGCAAAAACATGGTTTATGTCTCTACCACCCAACTCTCTTACTACTTGGGAGGCAGTGTACAATAAGTTTATGGGCAGGTACTACTCTCATCAGAAAACTTTGGATCTACGAGGTAAGATAGCTACCTTTTGTCAAATGGAAGGTGAACCTTTTCATGAGGCCTGAGATCGCTTCAAAGATTTACAGACTAAATGCCCACATCATCACTACCCATTGGAATTGTTAAACCAATTTTTCTATGATGGATTATCACATAACTTTCAATATATGGTTGACAATACTGTTGGGGGTGATATGGGTGTGCACACAACCCAGGAAATTTTTGATATTCTAGAGACGATGAGTGATAACTCCCAACAAAAAAGTGCCCGAGGCAAATGGGCTACCGTGAATGAAGTAGCACCAAGTTACGATGTGACAAAATAATTGGTTGAGTTGACTAAACAAGTTCAATTGTTGGCTACACGGGGGCATCTATCTAACGCCCCTCCCTCTGCCGAGTCATGCCGAATTTGTGGTGAATTTGGTCATGGGGCTAATGTTTGTAATATGGTGGTTGATCAACAGGTTGAGGACATTAACGCTATCCAGGGTTTTCAGCAAAGGCCTCGTAATGATCCCTAACAACCCAGGTTGGTGGAATCATCCAAACTTCAATTGGGGAAATTCGCAAAATCCATCTCAAATCCATTCGAGGCCACCTCCCCAAGGTCAGTCATCAAATCAACCTCGGCCTCCATCGATTGAGAAAAGTTTGAGTTCGTTCATTCAGGTTAGTAAGAAAACTTAAGAGGCCAACATTCAGCAGTTTGAGTCTGTGGAAGCTTCATTCAAACGTCTTGAAAGCCAAGTTGGTCAATTAGCCACTGAAGGGGGTGAAAATGCTCAATATGTGGTAAATAAAGGAAAGCTACCTAGCCAACCAGAACAAGCCCAAGCCGTCACCGTGTTACGAAGTGGTAAGGTTATTGATAACAAAGTTGAAATTCCATTTTCTACTACTTTGACTAACCTTGTAGGTGACGAGAAGATCGATAATGCGTCAAATTCAAAAGACATGAAAAAGAAAGAAGAGGGGAGTAAGGGATCTGTCTTGCACAAAACCAATAATCCTTACAAACCTCCAATTCTTTTTCTAAGTCGCCTTCGGAACGCAAAACAGGATAAGCATTTCTTGGATTTCTATAACATGTTATCTAAGGTTAATGTTAATTTACCTCTGCTAGATGTTATAAGAAATGTACCATCTTATGTCAAATTTTTCAAAGAACTCGCATCCAAGAAAAGGAAGTCTGGCGACAATGAGAAGGTAGTAGTTTCCAAAGTAGCAAGTGCAATTCTTCAGCACCAATTGCCTCCAAAACAATGAGATCCAGGTAGTTTTGTTATTAAAATTGCAATGGAAAACGATAAGGAAACTTCTGGGATGCTCGATTTGGGGGTTGGGATCAATCTGATGCCTTATTCTATTTTTAAACAACTTGATTTAGGGGAACTGAAGCCCACTAGAATGTGTCTTCAACTTGCTGATAGGTCCATTCGCTACCCTAAAGGTATTGTTGAAGATATTTTGGTAATAGTGGGTGGTCTCATTGTCCCTGTTGATTTTATTGTATTGGAAGTAGGGGAAGTGCAAAATCAAGATAATGAGCACACACTTCTGTTAGGCCGCCCATTTATGGCCACCACACACACTTATTGATGTTAACAATGGGCGCATGACTATGACTATTCTCGATGAAACTGTGACTTTCTCTATTTTTGATACTAAACCTATCCCCTCGCATGATCACTTGAAAATTGCTCTTTTGTTGATTTAATTGATGGGGCAGTCGAAAACACCTTCTTGCATGATTATAGTCTTGACACTTTATTTCTTGAGCAGGATGATATTTTTGACGTAATGGTGTTGGGAAATTTATTTCATAGATTTTGATGAATGCCATGTAAAACTTATACTAGAAAGTTGGCACCCCATTTTCCTTGTAATTTTCATTGTAATAGATATGGCTGAAAAAGTTGAGTCAAGTCAGCTACACCTGGAAATACAAGAAGTCAACTGAAGACTGAAGTAAAGACTCCACTGTGGAACATCTGAGTATGGCAAAGAAGGAAAATCAAGAACTCGACTGAAGATATATCAGCTGAGGAACAGCTGTGTGAAAAGTCAGTCAAAGTCAACTCAAGAAGCCAAGTCTCAATTTGAAGTGACAGATGAGTCATCCAATGATTGCAGCAGACTCAAGTCATCTGGGGAAAAAAAGCGACGAGAGGAGTTAATCAAATGAATCATTTGCCGTAAGTCAAGAACATTACTTAATCAAGTAATACTTCCATGCTGCCAGGTCTTAAAGTGCTCATCCTAGAAGCATGCAAAAGGAATAAACCAATGGGAAGCACTGCACCTCGTGTCAGAACCTGAAAAGCTGCAAATTCATTTAATATGAGGAAAGGTCTACATCTCAAGATTGAGGACCAAGAAAAGACAAGCCAACAAACACAAGGGACTTTTGAAATCAGCCTATCTCTTCAACAGGCAGATTTTTGAAAGTCCACTATAAAAGGCTGAGGAAATTCATTGACAAAAGGTTACCTGGACCACGAACAAGCAAGCAATATTCAAGTTGTAAACCTGCAAATACTCTGAAAGATATTCAAGCAAATCCTCAAGCCTGAAACTCGAAGGAAATCGATCTAACACAAAGCTGTGAAGGAAAGGCAACTTCAAAGTATTGAAGAGGAAACTTTTGAAGATTCAAAAGGGATCTACTTTCCAATGAGGATTGTAGGAAGGTTCAAGGTCGAACCAGTATCAGCTGCCCTATGAAGAAGCTGAGTCGGAAGAGAAGCCAGCTGTGTGACCAAGGCTGTCTTTAGACTGTTGACCACTTTGTAAACAGATCTTTTACATAGTGGATTCCTCCAGGAGTTGGAGAAAAGAGGATTAGAAGAATTACCCCATCTTCGAACCTCTATAAAAATTAACTGTGTTTTTTATCTTTCAGCACATCTACATTTCTGCATACTTACTTTATATCTGCTGATAAACTTATTTGCTATCCAATTGATTAATAACCAAGTGCTAAAATCAAATGTTAAAACAAGTTTAAAATAAATCAAAGGGTGTTAAGTCTTCCGCTGATAAAACCAACACAGCCAAGTTAAGGTTCATGTTAAACAGCTGAGTTATTCTATCAACAGGTCTATCGAGTCTGTTGAGTGGTTAACTCTGCTGAATAACCAACTTAGCTGTCCCTCAAGGACTTAGTTGTTCGTGTTAACTCTGTAATATTTTAAAAGGACTAAAATAGAAAAGTTGGTAAGGTTTATTCAACCCCCCTCTAAACCTTACTCACACCTTTTGGGACCTACAAGTGGTATCAGAGCGGTTGGTTCATTGAGTCTTCCACACTGGTTACTGAACTAGATCTCTATCTTTTCAAAAAGGTTTAAAACACTTGTATTTTCAAAATCTTTCATTTTTAGCAAAGTTATTATCATGGAAGCAAATTTGACACGCATTCCTATGTTCACTGTTGAGGAATTTGATGACTGGAAAATTCGTATGCATGCTCATCTATCTGCTCTACATGATGAAATGTGGCTTGTGATAGAGGATGGGCCACTGCAAATATTGAAAGTAAACACCGTTGTAAGAAGAGCAGTTGCACCTGAAGGAAAAGAAGCTGCTGCTGAAGAAAAACCAGCCCTGGTTGAAAAACCAATGACTGAATGGACAAATGATGATATAAAGAGATACAACTTGGACAATGTGGCCAATGACATACTCTACAAAACTTTGGACAAAGCAATGTTCAATAAAGTCAAACCCTGCAAAACAGCAAAAGAAATCTGGGATACACTATGTTTGATAAATGGTTTTATGATGATTTTGATGATTTTGATTTTACACCAAAACAATGGTTTTAAAGGTTGTCCAAATACTTCTAAATGATTTAAAATGGTTTTCATATTTTCCAGAGTATTTCTTCAAGTTTTCGACAAAATTGGACAACACTTTTAAATGATTTTTTTGTTAATGTATTTTTACACCAAAACAATGTTTCTAAATGTTGTCATAATACTCCCGATCGGTCTAAAATATTTTCACTATTTTTCGGAGTATTTCTTGAAGTTTATTTTCAATATAAAATTGGATACACTTTTGTTTTGAGGTCAACCGGTCGCCGTATAGGGCAACACGTACCTGAAAGTTGAGAAAAACAGAAAACTTCATGTTTGCAGAAAATGGTCAGGGCAACCGGTCGCCCTATAGGGCAACCGGTGCCGTCGATCGATCGCCCTATAGGGAGACCGGTACCTGGGAGTAAATTGAAACAGAACGTTTTCTTTCTTCCAAACCCATGAGGGGGACCGGTTGAGGCATAGGTCGACCGGTCGAGGTAGACGTCGACCGGTCGCCCTGTGTAAATGTGTATTCTCTTTTTCAAACGTCTATTTGTGTGCGACTAGGTCGCCTTAAGTTTGACAAAAAAAATGTAACCGTTGTGCGTGAGACATCTTTTCCTAAATTTGTGGGATTGATTTCTAACAGCTCTTTTCTTCAATTGTCTTGCAATTTTTTACATAATTCATGTCCCCAAGAGGAGCCTATCATGTACAAGACATCTTCTATAAATAGAGAAAGAATTGAAAAAACACAATATGAGAGAAAACTACAACACAACAAGATACACTCAAGAATACACTTGTTCTTACATTGTCTTATTTCTTGTTGTAATTTGCCTAGCTATTCACTTTCACATTCTTGAGGTCTAGGCTTTTTTTGATTACACTTGCACTCTATTGCATTATCAATTATCGAGTTGTAATCTTGAATTTGGGTAATCATTCAACACAAGATATCCTTGTGAGTGTTCTTGTGGTAAGAACACAATTGGGTGATCTAGGTGTTAGGTGTAAGAAGATTGTGGTAATCTTCTTGTTGAGGTGTTGAAGAATTTGGTATTCTTCAAGGTTGAAGATTGTGGTAATCTTCACAAGGTGCCGTTGGAGATTGTGGTAATCTTCAAGTGAGATTGTGGTAATCTCAAAGGTGGTGTTGAAGAAGAGTGTGGTGCTCTTCAAGGTGTTGTTGTAAGTTGGTGTTGTATTAATTTTTGGTAAATTAATAAAATCTTTTTCTTTTTGAAATCCATCCCTGGATATCTTTGGGGTGGTAGAGGATTAGGCCCTAGGTGGGTTGAACCTCTATAAATCGACGTGTGTTGTTTACATTCCGCACCTTTAGTATTGTCTTTGAGCATTCGGTTCGAAAAAGAGGGCGAAATTCAAAAGATGGAGATAATCTATTCACCCCCCCTCTAGATTATCGTAGCCGCTTGGACTTACAAGTGGTATCAGAGCCAAACTCTTTGGAAAGCTCATTTCACATCGCGAGTGAAGAGAAACGATGGTCGTCTACGAACGAAGCTCATCTTTCCGGCACCTCCACCAACAAGCTACCTCGGTTTGATTCCAAAAATTTTATATTTTGGAAAGAAAGAATGGAATGCTATTTACAAGGTTGCGGGTTTGATATTTGGAACACCGTCATAAATGGAGAATCCATTCCGATGAAAGATTCACCACACACCTCCAAAGGCTTCAAAGAGCTCAATGATGAAGATAAGAAAATCATCTCCTTAAACGGTAAAGCTCTCAATATTTTGTATTGTTCATTTACTAATTTGGAATATGAACATATTGTAGGAATTCGATCGGCACATGAAGTATGGCAAAAATTAGAAGCCATCTATGAAGTATTTGCAAATGAAAGGAGTCAAACAAAAACATCTACTTCTCAAAGGGATACAATGTCAAATCTAAGGAACAAGCCTCTTACAACTTCCAACAATGAAGAAGTTGAACATTGTCTTATGGGCATCGAAGAAGAAAACGAGGTATGTCTTAAACCCTCTACTTCCTATGATATTGTTATTCAAAATGATTATAGTGATTTGCACAATGATTTTGATGATCTTCAAGATGAATTCCAAAGCTTGCTTGTTAAGTACAAAAATTTGAAAAAGGAATTCAATGTTTTGAAAAATGATAAGGATAGTTTATTTACTTCCTATGAATCACTATCATGTGCTCACACTACCACTCTTGATAAGGTTAGAAACCTTGTAAAAGAAAATAGTACTCTTGTTGAGGATATTAATTGCTTGAAAAATGATTTATCAAAATCAAACTTGAGTACCAATAAAATGTCCAATATTGTTGATATTCAGAATTGTAATAAAGGACTTGATCATAAGCCTAATGTTGTTAATCATATGAAAAAGGATCAAGTCACTATGCATATTGGCCATTATGCTCCTAGAATTATTACTTGTTTATATTGCGGTAAAAAGGGTCATACGGCTAATTCTTGTCGAGCTAGAAATAGCTCTAATTATTGTTGGAGACCTAAAAGTCTCAAGACTAATCCCAAAGGACCCAAACACATAAGGGTACCACAAAACATGTCATATTAGGTACTCGGTGAAATAATGATCGAAGATAATTCATACCACCAAGAAGGCATCAAATGACCGATTTATTTGATCAAAGAAGGAGAAACTATTTTCAACAAAGCCAATTTCCAAGAAGAGGATATAATCAAAAATGGGAAGAACACAATCCTTGGAAATGGCAAAGACATCATCACAAGATGATTTTCAAAGAAGAAGAGACCATCAACAATGGGAAGGACAAAAATTTTGGAGATGGAATAATTGGAGAGATTACCATCAACATGAAGATTTTAAAAAGGGAAGATATCATCAACAATGGGAAAACCCATGGAAACGGCGTAATTGGTAAACCGTATCTCCTCATTTAAATATGCATTTTATTTCAATTCTTTGCATATTTTTATTTGTGTCTTAATTGCAAAATGAGTTTTCATGTATTAAAATTTTAAATTAAGGTCTTCAAAACTTATTTGTATTTTTAAAATTTTTTTAAAAAAGAAGACCTTATATGATGTTTTTAAAACTCTTGTGCATTTTTGTAGACTAAAGTGTATTATCATGGATTTTTATGGCATGAGCTTACTTGTGATATCTCTTAGCCTACACTTTTATCATTATGATTTGTGCTAGATTTGTTTTAAGAATTGTGTAGGATTTACATATTTTCACAAATGGCCATTTTGTCAAGAAAGGCATAAATTATCGAGGTACGTTTACTTGTGTTATTCTTACTCTTATAGACTCGATATATGTATTGTCATATGCCTATGTGCTTGTTTTTTTTTTTTGTATTTCATACAAGTGCCATTAAGAGGATTTTTAGATTTTTCGAAAGGCACTATTCGATATTTGATTGCACATATTTACTTTGTCTACTCTTGTTCAAATACTTCTTTTAAATGAGGTCTCAACTATATGCTATCGGATTTTCAAAAAGAGACCTTTTGTAGATTTCTTAAGCTTATTTGAACTTGCATGATTTATTAGACTCTTGATGATCTTCTAAATGCATAGTATGTGTTTCCTACTTCATGGTCTATATATATAGTGTCTCTTACTACTATGCTCTTTTGCAAGATATTTTGTGATTGATGATTGAGACATGTTTTTACACTTGGGCTATTTTTATTCTTGATTATATAAGTGATGCCGTTAATGAGTTTGTTAAGTTGTGTAGATGAGAAATGAAGTACTCCAAATATTAGTTACCTCAAAATATTTGGATGTATATGTTCTATTGTGAACACCTTAGACAAATTGGATGCCATATGATGATAGTAATGAAGTAGACAAAAAGGGTATTCCGGAACAAACTCGATAACCAAGGCAACATTGGTCGAACTAAGGCAAGGTTAGTAGCTCGAAGGTATTTTCTAGAAGAAGGTAATTGATTTTGATGTAACTTTTGCACTCATAGCACATTTAGTAGCTATTTGCATTTTACTTGCCCATTCTTGTTCTTAGAAAATTTCAAGCTTTACAAAATGGATGTTTAATCCAATTTTCTCAATGGTCTTATTCTAGAAAAAGTCTATGTAAAACAACCTCCGGGGTTTAAAATTTTTCCTAGGCCAAATGTTTTTTTTAAAAGGCCTTGTACGGTTGATAGACTTAGCTATTTTTGCTAAATGATTTTACAAGAGGTAAAATTGATACTACTCACTTTGTTTTTGAAAAAGGGCAAGATTGTTTACTTGTGCATATTTATGAGAATATTTTTGGTACTACTAATGAATATTTGTGCAAGATATTTTTCCAAGTTGATGCAAGGTGTACTTGAAATGAGCATGATGGGGGAGCTCAATTTCTTGCTTGGACTTCAAATCATTCATTGCCAAGTAGATGGTTACATTTCAAAAGAACTCTTGAAGGAGTTAGGCATTGAAGAAGGAAGAATCATCTCAACCTCTATGGCTACCAATGAAGAGATTGACAAAGGTTGAGAAAGGCATGTCGGTTGACAAACAAATTTGAGGTATGTTTTCTTGTATTATTTCTATAGACTCGACATTCCATATGCCTTATGTCTATATGCTCGACTTCAAAAATTATCCCAACGAATCTCATTAAAGTGCCGTTAAAAGAAATTTTCAAATATTTATAAGGCACTTCTTCTTATGACTTGTTCATCCAAAGCTTTTAAAACGTTCTTATTTTTTTTGGGATAACAAGTCCGGTGAAAATTATTCAAAATATAGTTCGTCATCCTCAAACTAAATATATTGAGATTCGATGTTTTTTTAAAAAGGGATTGAGTTTTTAACAAAAACTTGAGATGTGTTTAATTCCGTCTCAAGGATAACTCACGGACTTTTTAATCGCTCACCGCCGAGTATTTTACCTCATTTCGAGCTTAATTATGACATAATATATAATGAATAAGGTCTACGTTTGCATTTTGCACGTTTTCAAAACTTAGGGGCGAAAAATCGGATTTTTGGATCAAATTCGGAATGTCAAAAACAGAACCAAAACAGTAGGCTGCTAGGGCAGGGGCCGACCGGTCGCCCACAAGCTCAACCGGTCGCCCATGCCCTGGACCGGTCGCCCTGGATGTTTTTTTTTGGTTAAAAATGGTTCTGTTTCCTGACTTAGCCATTTTGGCTTATTTTGTTCATTTTTCGTCCCCTTCGTCAATTGCACACAAATTTCACTTCAAATTTGTCTTATTGCATACATTTCACATCTTGGATGTATTTAGGCTCGATTATCATCATCATTGATCATATTCACCGTTTAAATGGTAAGAATTCTACTTCTTTATCTCAATTGGGTTGAACCCTTGAGAACTTGACATATATGTATTTTCTTGATGAGATTTGTATATGTTTATAATGAGCTTATTGATTGTTGATGTATGATTTTTATTAAATCGCATTTGGTGATGAAAAACTTGGCTTGATTTCATTTACAAGGGCTATATATATCTCTTTCAATTTTTGACGCCCGCCAAGTGTTCGATAAAACGTTTCAATGAAAAATTCATCACCTACATGATTCTCTCGATTTTAAAAGTCTTATATATTTATAGAGATCATGTTTTGCTTATCAAATGATCTTTCATAAGCTTCTACAAGTCGTATGATTCGACTCTTCCCTCATATTTGGTTTAAAAGCTTCAATGTTCAAATAGCTTGATACATTGGTTTACTTGCGCACTTTGATAAGAATATATGATGTATTTATCGTGCTAACATTCTTTTTGATGATTCCAAAGGGGGAGAAACAGGTTATAAGCTCTTTAGCTCAAAGAAGCTAAAATAAGCTTAACAAATAGAGCTATAAGCTATGGCTTCCTAAAGCCATATGTTGTGTATGATTCTTGGTCCATTGGTTGTAGTATGGACTTATATATGTTTCTAATGATGTCTCTTTGACAGGGAGAGCTTTTAAGTTATTGATACTTAAGCTCAATATCGAAAAGCTAATATTTTAGCTTATGTTTAAGTTGCTTCTATATAACTCTTGTTGTGCATGTTGATAGGGGGAGCATTTGCTATATGTGTTTGAATATCTCTACTCCCATCCTTGTGTTTTTATTGCATGGAATGTTGTCGCTCACAACGGATAGTTCTCTTTAACCAGTAAAATTGTTTTGTTTTCAAAATCGACCTCGTTAAAATTGTTTTGGTTTATAATCATCAAAAAGGGGGAGATTGTTTGATAAATAGTTTTATCATGATTTTGATTTTATTTTACACCAGAACAATGGTTTTTACACCAAAACAATCTTTCTAAATGTTGTCCTAATACTCCCGATCGGTCTAAAATATTTTCACTATTTTTCGGAGTATTTCTTGAAGTTTATTTTCGATATAAAATTGGATAACACTTTTGTTTTGAGGTCAACCGGTCGCCGTATAGGGCAACCCGTACCTGAAAGTTGAGAAAAACAGAAAACTTCATGTTTGCAGAAAATGGTCAGGGCAACCGGTCGCCCTATAGGGCAACCGGTGCTGTCGACCGGTCGCCCTATAGGGAGACCGGTACCTGGGAGCAAATTGAAACAGAATGTTTTCTTTCTTCCAAACCCATGAGGGGGACCGGTTGAGGCATAGGTCGACCGGTCGAGGTAGACGTCGACCGGTCGCCCTGTGTAAATGTGTATTCTTTTTTTCAAACGTCTATTTGTGTGCGACCGGTCGCCCTTAAGTTTGACAGCAAAAATGTAACCATTGCGCAGCAGACATCTTTTCCTTAATTTGTGGGATTGATTTCTAACAGCTCTTTTCTTCAATTGTCTTGCAATTTTTTACAGAATTCATGTCCCCAAGAGGAGCCTATCATGTACAAGACATCTTCTATAAATAGAGGAAGAATTGAAGCAACACAATATGAGAGACAACTACAACACAACAAGATACACTCAAGAATACACTTGTTCTTACATTGTCTTATTTCTTGTTGTAATTTGCCTAGCTATTCACTTTCACATTCTTGAGGTCTAGGCTTTTCTTGATTACACTTGCACTCTATTGTATTATCAATTATCGAGTTGTAATCTTGAATTTGGGTAATCATTCAACACAAGATATCCTTGTGAGTGTTCTTGTGGTAAGAACACACTTGGGTGATCTAGGTGTTAGGTGTAAGAAGATTGTGGTAATCTTCTTGTTGAGGTGTTGAAGAATTTGGTATTCTTCAAGGTTGAAGATTGTGGTAATCTTCACAAGGTGCCGTTGGAGATTGTGGTAATCTTCAAGTGAGATTGTGGTAATCTCAAAGGTGGTGTTGAAGAAGAGTGTGGTGCTCTTCAAGGTGTTGTTGTAAGTTGGTGTTGTATTAATTTTTGGTAAATTAATAAAATCTTTTTTCTTTTTGAAATCCATCCCGGATATACTGGGGTGGTAGAGGATTAGGCCCTAGGTGGGTTGAACCTCTATAAATCGACGTGTGTTGTTACATTCCGCACCTTTAGTATTGTCTTTGAGCATTCGGTTCGGAAAAGAGGGCGAAATTCAAAAGATGGAGATAATCTATTCACCCCCCTCTAGATTATCGTAGCCGCTTGGACTTACATACACTAACTTTAATTTGTGAAGGATCAGAGCAAATTAAAGAAAATAAATTATCTGTTGCTGTTAAAAAATTTGAAAATTTCAAAATATTTGCAGGAGAATCTATAGATCAGTTGGATGCAAGATTCACTGAGATCACAAATGAGCTTTCAGCTCTTGGGAAGGAATACACACAGAAGGAGGTGTGTATGAAGATCTTGAGGAGCCTACCAGCTGAATGGGAAATGAAGACTATGGCTTTGAGACATTCAATGGACCTCTCAAAAACATCCAATCATGAGTTATTCTCAGACCTCAAAGCCTATGAGTTTCAGCTGAGAAGAAAGGATCAAGAAGAAACAGCTGTACCCAAGACAGCTGCACTGATAGTTAAGGATAGAATGAGAGCTGAACCAAAGAAGCCATAGACCATGAGAAAATAGCCCTAATGGTTAAAAGATTCAACAAGTTCTTCAATAAGAACTATAAAAGAAACAAGGGTGAAACCTCCAGGAGACATTCAGCTCCCTCTAAGCCAAGGGAAGGTAGGCCACCCAAGAGAGCTGAGCATCAAAGGGTTGAATATCAGAGAGCTGATAACCCAAGGACAGAAAGAGCGATCAAAGACACGAGAACCCGTGTTGGACTTGCAGACAACCAGGACATTTTGATTGATTGATTGTTCCTATCCACCATCAATAAATACATGAATGAAGAAGAAAAAGAAAAGTCTTGAGAGAAAGAAGACAGAAAAAAAAAGAAAGCCATCTTTGGCGCTTAGATCTGGCCGAGACAAATGCTAAGTCTAAAGAAGCAGCAGACTCAGAGAGTAGTGAAGCTGACTACTCAAGTGATTCTGAAGAAGAAGCCATTATCTGTCTTATAGCCAAAGAGCAAGATCAACCAGACTAAGAAGATGAGGTACAATCTAACTCATCTCATTCAGATTCAAGTGATAGTGACTATGATACACATACTTCATCACCCACTGATCTTTATGATTCATTAGGCAAAATTATGAAAGACTTTGAGCACATAAAATCCTCACACACTTTTAAATGAGGAAAACAACCAGCTCAAAAGTCAAAACTCACAGCTGACTAAGGAGTTGAGTACTCTAAGCCACATAGCTGATGAGAACAAAGAGCTGAAGGCTGAGAATGCCAAACTAGTAGCAGAGATAGTTGCTATAGAAAAGAGAGAAAATGATCTTAAAAATGTAATTGCCTCATTCACAAATGCATCCAAATCATTGGATGACCTTATCATGAGTCAAAAAGAATGTGGAGACAAGACATGCATAGGATTCAATTCCTCTGTGCACAGTCAAACTCCTAGAGTGATTTTGGAAAAAGGATCTTCGAGCAATGAAGCATCTCAAAAACCCAAAACACCAAATGTTGCATCCACATTTACTCCTAAGCACAATCACAAACAAACTGGCCTTGGATATAAAGGGAAAGGAAAACAGCCAGTTGAGTACGCTGAGAGGACAGCTGAGAAGAAATCCAGCAGAGTTCCTCAGCAAACTCCAAATAGAAAGTACTCTATGAAGAATAAACAGAGCTACCAAAAACCCCATAAGTTTCATCAGAGAAACACATATGATGGGAATGGTAGAAACTACCCAAGCCAAGCTGATTGGAACAATGTGAAATATCAGCAAAGACCAATGGAATACAAGCCTAGATGGCAAAGACCTAAACCTCAACAAAGGTCATTCAAAGGCAAAATAGCAATTATCAGCACACATATGCACCAGACACTACACTCAGAAATATCACAACTACCCAAAGAAAGCAATTGCTAAAACACACACACATGCATACTGACAAAAGAGACAGTTGTATGAACCTAAAACCCCTAAGCAATTTGTAAATGTGCACTATGATTATGGCACCAATAGATGGCAACCTCTTAGAGTCAAGTCATTTGGCTATAGGTTGGTTGGATCATCTTACAGCACTAACCCCTCAGGACCCAGGCAAGTATGGGTACCTAAAAACTAATTTCCTTGATTGCAGGTTCAAGGAACAGCTGAGTGCCAAGGAACCTGGTACATGGATAGTGGTTGTCCCAGACACATGACAGGGAACAAGAAAAAACTGTCAAGATTCAAGGAGATTAGAGGTGCAAAAGCCATATTTGGAGGAAATGAAGCTCCAGGGGAAATCAAAGGTACTGGATCTATCAAGAAGAATGGATTAGAAATCACATATGTTGCATATATTGAAGGCCTCAACTTCAACCTGTTAAGCATTAGCCAACTCTGTGACAAGGGCTACAATGTTGGATTCAATATGGGAGTGTGCCAGATCAAAGATATTGAATCAAATGAAATAGTGCTGCAAGAATCAAGATAGAAGAATATGTATGTGGTAGATTGGTCTACTGCTACACCAAGCACTTGTCTCTTAGCAAAAAGTACAACCGAATCAAGTTGGTTGTGGCACAAGAAGCTGAGTCATCTGCAAGCTTGCAAGGAGTCATCTTGTGGAAGGATTTCCAAACTTAGTGTACAAGAAGGAAAGTGTATGTGATGCATTCCAGATGGGAAAGCAAATCAAATCTTCATTCAAGGATAAGCCCAGTTCTTCTTCAACAAGGATATTGCATATGTTGCATATGGATCTATTTGGTCCAGTTGAACCAGCTAGTATAAGTGGAAAGAAATACACCTTAGTGGTGGTGGATGATTATTCAAGATATACATGGACAAACTTCAGGTGCAAAAAGAAGGAAACTTTGCAGAAGTTAACGCAGCTGATGAAAAGAGTTCAAAATGAAAAGAGCCAAACCATTATAAAATAAGGTCTGATAGAGGAACTGAGTTTGTCAATGGAATAATTACTCAGTATTGTGTTTAAAATGGTATTGCTCATGAGTTATCTACAGCAAGGACTCCACAGCAGAATGGAGTAGCTGAAAAAAGGAACAAAACTCTCAAGGAAGCTGCAAGGACCATGTTAGCTGAAGTTGGATTGCCTAAGAGATTTTGGGCTGAAGCCATTAACACAGCATGTTATACTCAAAATAGATGCATGATAAAGAAGCAATTAACCAAGACTCCCTATGAGATCTGGACAGGGAGAAAGCCAAATGTTGGGTACTTCAGGATATTTGGATGTAAATGCTTCATCCACAATAATGGCAAAGATATCTGAAGGCTTTTGATGCTAAAGCTGATGAAGGTATCTTTTTGGGATACTCAGCTGAGAGCAAAGCCTATAAAGTGTTGAACAAAAGGACTATGGTCATAGAAGAGTCTATCCATGTGGTTTTTGATGAACCTAATGTGAGTGGAGAAGACATTGAAGAGTTAGCTGGTAAGTTGAATCAGCCAACTATGCAGAAGAGTCCTTATGTTGAAGCTGAAGTAAGAGCAATCAACCCAGATGAAGATGAGATGACTGAATCTCAAAGACAACTGAAAAGTCTACAGCTTATAAGGATGTTTCTTGCCTATGATGCACATAAGGACTTCACTGTATATCAAATGGATGTGAAGAGTGCATTTCTAAATGGACTGTTAGAGGAAGAAGTCTATGTTGGACAACCTCCAGGTTTTGAGCAGAAGACCATTGGAGATAAGGTGTACAAGCTCAAGAAAGCATTATATGGATTGAAACAGGCACTAAGAGCATGGTATGATACATTGTCTCAATTTCTAAGAGACAATGGATTCACCAAAGGCAAAGTGGACAGAACACTCTTCAGGATTCAAGATGGAGAGAGTATACTGCTTGTTCAAATATATGTGGATGGCATCATTTTTGGATCCACAAATAAAGAGTTGTGTGATAAGTTCTCAAACCTCATGCAAGGCAAATTTAGAATGAGCATGATGGGAGAGCTGACTTTCTTCCTAGGACTTCAAGTTAAGCAATTGAAGGATGCAACCTTCATAAGTCAAACAAAGAACACCAGAGATTTAATGAAGAAATTTGGTATGGAAGAGAAGTATTCTATGAAAATACCAATGAACACATCAGTCAAGATGGACATGGATGCAGATGGCGAGGCTGTAGATCAAACCAGATATAGAGCACTGACTGGATCATTGCTCTACTTAACAGCCAGCAGACCAGACATCACCTTTGCAGTAGGTGTATGTGCAAGATTTCAATCTACACCAAAAGAGACCCACATGACTGCAGTTAAGAGAATCCTAAGATATTTGAAGGGATGCCAGGAAGTTGGCCTATGGTATCCAAAGGAATGTGGATTCAAGCTTATTGGTTATTCAGACTCAGACTATGTTGGATGTAGAGTTGACAGGAAGAGTACTTCAGGTACATGTTAAATGCTTAGAAATAGATTGGTTTCCTAGTTTAGCAAGAAGCAAAACTCAATAGCCACATCCACAGCTGAAACAGAGTACATAGTTGCGGGTAGCTATTGTGCCCAAGTCTTATGGATGAGACAGCAGCTGAGAGACTACGAAATTGAAGAAAAAGAGATTCCAATTATGTGTGATAACACAAGTGCTATTGCAATCACTCAGAATCATGTGTTGCATTCAAGAACAAAGCACATTGATGTCAGGTATCATTTTATAAGAGATCATGTTGAATAGAAAGACATCACTTTGGAATATATCTCAACTGATAAGCAGTTAGCTGACATATTCACCAAGCCACTATGTGAGTCAAGATTTGAAGAGCTTAAGAATGAGCTAGGGTTAATTGAGCTGAGTTAGCACTCAGAAGACTCAATCAGAAGAGATGAAAGATGAGAAGATGAAAATTGAACAAGTTTCACGAATCAACCATGTGAAACAGCTATGTCGGAAAGTCAGCTGTATCGAGTTAAATGACAGCTGAGTCGCTTAATGAAATGAGAGAAGTAGAGTTAAGTCATTTTTGATATAAGTTGAGTCATTTTTGAGCTAAGTGACAAAAACGCAGTCGTTTTTAATAAGCGGGAATATTTTTAAGGATGACATTAGAGTAATAATGACGGGTATAGTCAAAAGCTGCACAGTAATCATATGATTGGATATAAATGTTGCCGCATTAAATGCGAGGAATTAAATGCGGTTTGACGTACTAAATCTGAACCGTTGATCTCAATCAAAATTTCAAAATCCGAAGACATGTCCTTTCATAACCCTTATATACACATTTTCCAGCTTTCTCTCTCACATTCGGAAACTGTTCATCTTCAAGCAAAAAGAAAGCAAGTTTTTTTTCTCTCTCAAAAACCCTAAGTGTCCTCAAGCAAGTTCGTCGAGTTTTAATTGGTGAAAATGTCTGATAATGGCACCTAAGTTTAATTTCGTCAAGCTATCGAAGCAAATTCACTCAGGATCGTCAGTAGATTTCGAAGGTATGGTGAAGCAGGGTTCCGATGAAACCCTTGTTAAGAAAATCACTGAAATGCTAGAAAAGTCAGGTCTCAAGGCTTTTCTGACTTTGGAATACTCGCATACCTATCTCGAAGAGGTAGCGCAATTCTATGTTAACGCGGAAGTGCAGGACGAAGGAATCAAGTAGTCTGTCCACCGCAAGGACATAATAATAAATGCTAAAGACCTTGCGGAGCACTGTTTGTTGCCGTCGGAAGGCATGAAGGAGATTAATGAAACTGATGTTGATTTGGCTGCTGCATGGAAAGAGATAGCCAAACCGGAGTGCACTGCTAAGGTGGTTTACACAGCTGATAAGAAGCTGCTGAAGGACGACTATCATAAGTTGATGGATGTCATATCAAAGTGTGTAGACATGAAGTTTGGAAGCTTTAATCAGTTGTCCAAGACAAAGCTGATCGTCATGGCTCGATCATGCAGGGCAAGAAAGTCACCGGCCGAGTTCGAGTTCATGTCTGACCGAGACTCGCCGAGAATGTGATGAATAAGTCATTCAAGGAAGACGAATCCTTTGGAGGATCTCTTGGATATGGCCTCGTGATTGGCCACTTGATGGAAGTGAAGGGTATTCCTCTTCAACATGGAAAACCCTTCCATGTCAATAAGAAGATGTTCAGGGCAAACCTCTCTGGAGCCCAGAGGAGAGCCCACGCGAAGAAGGCGGAAACAAGTGAGGGGGAATCAGCTGAACCCGAGGACACAGCTGCTACCCCTCCACCAAAGAAGAAAGCTGCCCAAGCAGCTGCGAAGAACAAAGTTGCCCCTACCGCTAAGAAAAAGGATGCACCTGCCCCTGCAGCCGAGTTGCCTGCCCATGCAGCCGAGTCTCCTGCTCCTGCAGCCAAGGCTGAGAAGGAACCCCAAATACCTTCTCCAGCTATATGAAAGAAGAGGACTGCCAAGTCAATGAAGGCAGCTCTCTCCAAGAAGGATGCCCCGGCCCCCGCCGCCAAAGATTCAGAAGAAGAAGAAGAACCAGAAGTTCCTCTGATTCAGACCAAAAGAAGAAGAATTTTCAAGCAATCAGAGCTTGAAAAGAGAGCTGAATCTGCCATTCAGCTGGAATCACAAGTTAAGACTGTCGGTAATCTAGAAGAGCAATCTCCCGAAGTTATTGATGTACCTGCCAAGTCTGCTGAGGGTGATCAGCAGAGGCCTACTGAAGACCCAGCTATGCAGAAGACATCTGAGGATAGTGAGGCGGCAGAGACGACTGAACCCATAGTTGAAAGAGTTGTTGAAAGAGTTGTCTCTCCACCTGCCACTAACGCTGCTGAAGGCGAGGAGCAGCATAGTATCTTGCCTTCAATCCCTGAAAAGAAAGGACAAGAAGAAGATGATGATGATGATATAATCATGTACTCTCCAGTATACCCAGACATTTAGAGCCGTCTCAGAGAATGGAGAGCATGGAAGCTAGATCACTCAAGGGCGCAGTTCGCTCACCCTGAGTATATCAAAGAAGAGGAGGAATTGCTGCGATTTCTCGGAGTCAATACTGTGCTACAGGCCCTAAATGAAGAAAATTGCATGGGTATTCTTCACATCATCAGTGAGAAAGAAAAAGAGAAAGCAGCCGAGGAAGCACAAACTCTTGAGAAAGCCATGATGTGTGAGTTCACTGGTTATCTAGATCACACTCATACACATCTTGATGTGCTGTCCGACAGTGATGAAGATATAGATCCCATTGCTGCAACAGAAAAGTCAGACATGCATCAGGCTCTGAGGGAATCTAGAATAATGCATGAGCAGCAATTGGTTGAAGGACCAGGAGAGTCGTCTCAATCTCTCTTGCAAATTGACCCTTTGGGAGTGGTGCAGCAGATTGCCACAGACATCGCTGCAGCCACGTCCCCAGTGCTATCGGCGGATGGGTCCAAGGGAAATGGCAATGAAACTAGGATTTTGGGCACCCAAGTTGAGCCAACCCCTGAAGAAGGTGTTTTACCCCTGCCCCAGCGGCTAAGCATTCAAAAGAAAAAGTCGTGAGTCTGGGTTAGAGTCGGAGGATGCTGCAGATGACTCTAACTTGAAGTAAGGAAGCGAAGTGGAAACTGAGAAACAACCACAGCAGAGTGGCATTGACGAGGCTCGGACAATTGAGTATGTCCCAGCTGAAATGTCAGATACTTTGAAGGCTAATGACACTGTTCTTACAATCGTGGCACATGATGGAGATGCCCCGGGAGTTAACACTCTGGGCAGTGAAAGTGCAATCCTAGGGGTTGAGACTCCTATGGATGCCATGATCCAAGACCCTAAGACAGTTGCGACTGTCGAAGGGAATATTAAAGGCCTCACTGCAGTTGAGACTACTGGAGGTAGTGAAGGCCCAAGGGAGGTTGAGACTTCCCTGGGTAAAGCTCAAGAGACACAAAACATTACTCCTATTCAAAGCACTGAAATAGAAGAGGAGATAAGTGCACTTCATGACTCCTAGGAAAACTTAGACACATCATTCTTGGGGTCTGAAGATGAAGTTGAGTCCACCCCCGTTGCAGATCAAAGGGACCCAGCTGAGGATGTTCTCAAAACTATGAGTCAGCTAAGTGATAAAGCTGCTCATCAAAAATTGAACTTTGATGATGAGCCAAGTCCACAGATCTCATCATCATCCGATGACGCTGATGTTGCAGCAGAGAAACCGATTATTCACTTAGAAAAATCCACTGAGACCGAAGACGCTGTTAAGACAGTTGAGGCTCAGTCAGCTGGGCAAAATATCTCAACTGTCCCAGTTGAAACCGAGTCAATTGCGCAGGCTCCCACAGCTGCAGCAGTAACGACTACTCAAGCTCCGTCACAGGATCCCACAGTTGTGACCACTGCCAACTAAGCTATCGCAGCTGAGGTAAGAAGACCTGAATCATCAAAGGCACAACCCTCACAAACAATTCCATATGTGAGCGATGATGCCTTTCCAAAGGTATTTCCTTTCACGCCGATCCTACCAGACTTGGAGGAAGAGACCGCTGCTGAACAACGAAGATTAATCGTGAGAGAAGATCCAATCATCCCTTCTGACACAATTTTTCCAGCCGAGTTCAACTTTGCTGAAGAGTGGTCTGCAACTGAATCAAGTGACACAGCTGAATTTCGTGAAATCTTCAAGAAGATCTGTGAAGAGATTGAGAAGATCGAAAGACATCAAACCTCACTCGACTTAAGACTGGACAATAGGGATGCTACCCTTACATCAGATTTAAGAGGGATAGTGGTGCGGATCCGAGAATGGTCTCAACAGCAATCTGCCATGCGAATCGAGCAAGTTCGTTACTTAAAGCACTGTATGGCAGAATGCTTGTCTAGATGGCTGACAATGCTGATATCAAACAAATGATGCAGGCATATTGTTGGGAAATTTATTGTTTAGATTTTGATGAATGCCATGTAAAACTTAGAATAGGAAGTTGGCACCCCATTTTTGTTGTAAACTGCATTGTAATAAATAGGGCTGGCCAAGCTGAGTTAAGTCAGTTAAATCACTATGCCTAAACATGCAAAAAGACAACTGGAGACTAGAAGGAAGACTCTGCTGCAAAGACAATGAGTATTGCAAAGAAGAGAAGACGAACTCGATCAAGGAGCAGGTGAGATGCGGTGAGTAAAGTATCGATCAAGTCAACTCAAGATAGCCAAGTCTCAAGTTGAAGTGACAAGAGTCATCCAATGATTGGAAGCTTACTCTAAGTCACCTGGGAAAGCAAGGAAATGCGATCAAGTCGAGATAATTGAAAAGATCCGTTGCACGTAAATCAAGGGAATTACTTAAACAAGTAATACCTCCATACTACCTTTCTAGAAGTGCTCGATCCCGAAGCGTGCAAAAGGAATGAACCAATGGGAAGCACTACACTATGTCGAACTCAAAAAGTCAAGAACAATTCATACGAGGAAGTGGCAATTCCAAGGATCGCAACAAGACAAGCCAACGACCACAAGTGACTTTCAAAAATAAGCTTATCTCTTCAACGGGCAGATTTTTGAAAGATCACTATAAAAGGCTGAGGAATGACTCTGAGAGAAGGTTACCTGAACCACGAACATTCAAGAAAACATTTGAACTATAACCAAAAATATTCTCAAATCAGTCAAGATTAATCCTCAAGCCTACATTACGAAGAAAATCAATCCAACACTCACATGTGAAGGAAAGATAACTTCAATCAGTTGAAGAGGAAATTGTTGAAGAATCAAGGGGTCTACATTCCACGGAGGATTGTAGGAAGGTTCAAGGTCGAACCAGTCTCAAGTTTTTGGAGGCTTCGTGATCAAATCCAAAGAGTTTGAGCAAGTGGGTTGTAGTAGCAAGGCAGCTGCCCTGTGAAGAAGCGGAGTCGTACGAGAAGCCAGCTGCGTGACCAAGGCATCTCCAGGTGAGTCCCAAAGGATCAAGTCACCGTGTGATCAAGACTTGTATCTGGACTGTTACCACTTTGTATATTGATCAATACTTAGTGGATTCCTCCAGGAGTTGGAGAAGAGAGGAGTAGAAGAATTACCCCATCTTCGAACCTCTATAATAACTTGTCGTGTCATTTACATTTCAGCACTTTAATTCCTGCACTTTATTTATTTAACTCTGCTGATAAATTTGCTATCCACTTGATAATCTCTAAGTACTAAAACCAAGTATTAAATCAACACTAAACAAATTTTAAAGGTGTAAAGTCTTCCGCTGAAAACAAATCACAGTCGAGTTAAGTCTTTAGTCAAAACAGCTGAGTTATTCTATCAATAGCTCAGTCGAGTCTGTTGAGTAACTAACTCTGTTGATTAACTAACTTAGTTGTCCATCAAGGACTCAAATTTGTGAAGTATTAACTCTGAATATTTAAAAGGACTAAATCGAAAAGTTGGTAAGGTTTATTCAACCCCCCCTTCTAAACCTTACACTCACACCCCTTGGGACCTACAAGTGGTATCAGAGCGGTTGGTTCATTGAGCCTTCCGCACTGGTTACTGAACTAGATCTCCAAATTTTTCAAAGTCTGTTTTAGTACTTAAGTTCTTCAAAACTCCTTCTATCATTAAAAGCTATTATCATGGAAGCAAATTTGACACGCATCCCTATGTTCACAATTGAAGAATTTGATTATTGGAAAATTCGCATGCAGACTCATCTACCGGCATTACATGATGAGATGTGGATAGTGATAGAGGATGGGCCACTGCAAATTTTAAAAGTGAACACAAATTGTAAGAGAGTTGCAATTGAAGGTGAAGAGAGATGTTGCTCCCGCACGGTCATGGTTGAAAAACCAAGAGTCGAATGGACAAATGATGACAGAAAAAGATATAACTTGGACAATGTGGCCAAGGACATTCTTTACAAAACCTTGGACAAAGCCATGTTCAATAAAGTCAAATCATGCAAAACGGCTAAAGAAATCTGGGACAAGCTAACATTGATTTGTGAAGGCTCAGAGCAAATCAAGGAAAATAAACTATCAGTGGTTGTACAGAAATTTGAAAATTTCAAAATGATCGCAGGAGAGACCCTGGATCAACTGGATGCTCGGTTCACAGAAATTACCAACGAGTTATCTGCACTTGGAAAAGAATATACACAGAAGGAAATATGTATGAAGATTCTAAGAAGTCTCCCAACTGAGTGGGATATGAAAGTCATGGCTATGAGACACTACATGGACCTATCCAAGACATCCAACCATGAGCTATTCTCAGATCTCAAAGCCTACGAATTTGAGCTGAGAAGAAAAGACCAGGAAGAGACAGTTGTACCCAAAACAGCTGCTCTAATTGTTAAGGATGGCAAGAAAGCTTAGGTCAAAGAAGTCATTGACCAAGAGAAAATAGCCCTGATGATTAAAAGATTTAACAAGTTCTTCAACAAGAACTACAATAGAGGCAAGGGCGAATCCTCCAGAAGACACTCAGCTCCCTCCAAGTCAAGGGAAGATAGGCCAACCAAGAGAACAGAGCATCAAAAAGTTGAATATCAAAGGGTCGACAATCCAAGAATGGTAAGAGCCGATCAAAAGGTTGAAAATCTATCTTTGAACTGTAGGCAACCAGGTCACTATGCCATTGATTGCCCCATATCCTGTAGTCAACAAATACAGAATGAAGAAGAAAGAAAGGTCTTGAGAGAAAGAAGACAAGAAAAGAAAAAGGCAATGTTGGTCTGAGATCTGCAAACAACCAAGTCAAGAGACACAAATGATTGAGAAAGTAGTGAAGTGACTACTCAAGTGACTCGAAGAAGAAGCCTTGATATGTTTGATGGCCAAGGAACAAGATCAACCCGACCAAGAAGATGAGGTACACTCTAACTCATCACACTCGGTCTAGTGATAGTGATCGTGACACACACACCTCATCACCCACTCGATCTTTATGGTTCATTAGGCAAAATGATGAAAGATTTTGAACACATTAAATCCTCACACACACTACTAAATGAGGAAAACACCTACTCAAAAAACCAAAAGTCACAACCCGACTAAGGAGATAAGTACTCTAAGTCAAATAGTTGATGAGAATGAAAGTTTAAAGACAAGCTAATAGCGAAAATAGTGCTATAGAAAAGAGGGAAAATGACCTCAAAAATGTGATTGCCTCATTCACTAAGGCATCTAAATCATTGGATGATCTTATTATGAGTCAAAGAGAATGTGGAGACAAGACAAGATTTAATTCCTCCTATGTCAAGCTCCAAAAGTGATTTTGGAAAAAGGATCTTCTAGCAATGAAGTATCTCAAAATCCAAAACTCCAAATGGTGCACACACATTTATCCCAAAGCACAATTACAAACAAACTGGCTTTGGTTATAAAGGAAAAGGAAAACAGCCACCCGTTGAGTGTCTTTGAGGACAAAGAGAAGAAATCCAAAAGAGTTCCTCAAAAACTCCAAACAGAAGTACTCAGTAAAGAAGAAACAGAGCTACCAAAAACCCTTAAGTTCTATAAAAGAAATACATATGAAGGGAATGGTAGAAAATACCCAAGCCAAGTCGATTGGAATAATGTGAACTATCGAAAGACCTATGGAATACAAGCCAAAATGGCAAAGGCCTAGAACTCAAGAAAGGCCATTCCAAAGGTATAAGAGCTTTCATCAAAGACACATATGCACCTAGGCACTACACTCGAGATATCACAACTACCCAAAGAAGGCAATTGCTAAAACACATATTCAGCATACGAGACAAAGAGACAATTGTATGAACCTAGAATCCCCAAGCAATTTGCCAAAATTAATTATGATTATGGCACTGATAGATGGCAACCCCTTAGAGTCAAACCATTTGGTATAGGTTGGTTGAGTCATCTTACAATACTAACCCCTCAGGACCCAGACAAGTATGGGTACCTAAAACTTAATTTCCTTGTTTGCAGGTTCAAGGAACAGCTGAGTGCCAAGGAACCTGGTACATGGATAGTGGTTGTTCCAGACATATGACAGGAAACAAGAAAAATCTGTCAAAATTCAAGGAAGTCAAAGGAGCAAAAGTCATATTTGGAGGAAATGAAGCTCCAGGAGAAATAAGAGGCATTGGATCCATCAAGAAAAATGGATTAGAAATCACAGATGTTGCATATGTTGGAGGACTCAACTTCAACTTGCTAAGCATCAGCCAACTCTGTGACAAGGGTTATAATGTTGGATTTAACATGGGTATATGCCAAATCAAGGATACTGAATCCAATGAGGTTGTGTTGCAAGGATGCAGACAAAAGAACATGTATGTAGTATATTGGTCAACTGCAACACCAAGCACTTGTCTATTAGCAAAGAGCACAGCTGAATCAAGTTGGTTGTGGCACAAGAAGCTGAGTCACCTGAATTTCAAAACTATTAACAAGCTTGCCAGAAGCAATCTTGTGGAAGGACTTCCAGACTCAGTATACAAGAAGGAGAGTATATGTGATGCATGTCAGAAGGGAAAACAAATCAAATCATCATTCAAAGAAAAGACATGTCCATCTTCAACAAGAATATTGCATCTGCTACATATGGATATATTTGGTCCAGTTGAACCAGCTAGCATAAGTGGGAAGAAATACACCTTGGTGGTAGTAGATGACTACTCAAGATATACATGGACAATATTCATGTGTAAGAAGAAAGAAACTCTCTGAAAAACTACCACAAATTGATGAAGAGGATTCAAAATGAGAAGAGCCAAACCATTATCAAAATAAGATCGACAGAGGAACCGAGTTTGTCAATGGTATAATAACTCAATATTGTATAGGAAATGGTATTGGCCATGAATTGTCTCAAGCAAGGACTCCACAAAGAGAATGGAGTTGCGAAAAGAAGGAATAGAACTCTCAAGGAAACAAAGAAGGACCATGTTAGTCAAGCGGGTTACCCAAAAGATTTTGGGTCAAGCAATAAACACAAAGATGCTACACTCAAAATAGATGCATGATAAACAAACAACCGACAAAGACTCCCTATGAGATTTGGGGGAGAAAACCAAATGTTGCATATTTTAGAATATTTGGATGTAAATGCTTCATCCATAACAATGGCAAAGATAATTTGAAGGCTTTTGATGCTAAAGTCGATGAAGGTATCTTCTTGGGATACTCACCAAAGCAAAGCCTACAGTACTCAACAAGAGGACTATGGTTACAGAGGAATCCATTCAAGTGGTGTTTTATGAGCCAAATGTAAATGGAGAAGACATTGAAGAGTCACCGATAAGTTGAATCAACCAACCATGCGAAGAGTCCCATCTTTGAAGCTGAAGCTGGAATTATAAACCCAGATGAAGATGAAATAGATGAGTCTCAAAAATAGCTAGAAAATCTGCAGCTAAGTGATGACGAGAGAGCTGATCAAAGCAACATAGCTGCAAGACGACTGAATCCAGCTAACTTACTCCAACCTGATGTAATATGGCTGAGTGACCATCCACCAGAACTAGTCATTGGAGATATAAGAGAAGGTGTCAAAACAAGATCCAAAACTCAACAAGAAGCCATGTTAACATGCTTTATCTCACAAATAGAGCCTAAAGATGTGTCACAAGCATTGGATGACACACATTGGATTCAAGCTATGCAAGAAGAGCTGAATCAGTTTGAAAGAAATAAAGTATGGGAATTAGTTCAAAGACCCACCCATCAAAATGTTATTGGCACTAAATGGGTGTTCAGAAACAAGATGAACGAGGAAGGTTCTGTGGTAAGAAACAAAGCAAGATTAGTAGCCAAAGGATATTGCCAAGAAGAAGGGATAGATTTTGATGAAACATTTGCCCCTGTAGCAAGATTGGAAACTATAAGGATGTTTCTTGCCTATGCAACTCACAAGAATTTTATTGTATATCAGATGGATGTAAAGAGTGCATTCCTTAATGGTTTATTGGAAGAAGAAGTGTATGTTGAACAACCTCCAGGATTTGAGCAGAAGACTCTTGGAGATAAGGTATACAAACTCAAGAAAGCTCTATATGGATTGAAACAGGCACCCAGAGCATGGTATAATACACTGTCACAATTCTTAACTGGGAACGGATTCACAAAAGGAAAAGTGGATAGAACACTCTTCAGAATTCATGACATGAAGAGCATACTGCTTGTTCAAATATATGTGGATGACATCATTTTTGGATCCACAAACAAAGAACTGTGTGATAAATTTTCAAACCTCGTGCAAAGCAAATTCGAAATGAGCATGATGGGAGAGTCGACATTCTTCCTTGGACTCCAAGTGAAACAAAATTGAAGGATGGAACCTTCATAAGTCGACAAAATACACCGAGATTTAATGAAGAAATTTGGTATGGAAGAGAAGTCTTCTCGTGAAAATACCAATGAATACATCATCAAAATGGATATGGATGCGGATGGCAGGGCAGATCAAACAAGATACAGAGCACTTATTGGATCATTGCTCTATCTCACAAAGAAGCGGGCCGGACATCACTTTTTGTAGGTGTATGTGCAAGATTTCAATCTGCTCCAAAAGAAAGCCACATGATCACGCCAAGAGAATCTTGAGATACTTGAAAGGAAGCCAAGAAGTTGGCTTATGGTATCCAAAGGAAGGTGGATTCAAGCTAATTGGCTATTCGACTCGACTATCTTTGGATGTAGAGTTGACAGAAGAGCACCTCGTGCACATGTCAAATGCTTGAAACAAAGCTAATTTCCTGGTTTAGCAAAAAGCAAAATTCAATAGCCACCTCTACAAATGAAGCGAGAATACATAGGCTGCGGGCAAACATTGTTGCCCAAGTCCTATGGATGAGACAAAGAAATGAGAGACTATGAACTTGAAGAAAAGGAAATTCCAATCATGTGTGATAACACAAGTGCAATTGCAATCACTCAAAATCTTGTGTTGCACTCAAGAACAAAGCATATCGATGTCAGGTATCACTTCATAAGAGATCATGTTGAAAAGAAGGACATCACCTTGAATATATTTCAACCGATAAACAGGTTGGTGACATATTCACAAAACCATTATGTGAGTCAAGATTTGAAGAACTCAAACATGAGTTAGGGTTAATTGAGCTGACCTGACACTCAGAAGACTCAAAGAAAAGAAATGAAACACGAAAAGGGAAAAAGTGTTGAACTCTAAAATCAGCTAAGTGAATCAGCCATATCGGAAAGACAGTTGTACCGAGTTAGCTGATAGCTGAATCACTAGGAGAACTGTGAGAAGAAGAGTTAAATCTACTAAGGGATAAGTTTAGTCATTTATGAGCAAAGGGACAAAAACGCAGTCGTTTTTACTAAGCGGGAATGTTTTTAAGAATGACGTAAGCATAATTATGACGTGTATAGGCAAAAGCTGCACACCAAGCTTATGATTGGATATAAATGCTGCCGCATTAAATACGAGACATTAAATGCTAATCGGGCGTGCAAAATCTAAGCCGTTGATTTCGATCACATTTCAAAAACCACCCGCACGTCCTTTCAGGAACCATACTTAAACCATTTTCGTCCATTTCTCTCACACATTACCAAAAACTGTTCACTTTTCTCTCTCAAAAGCAAAGGCAAAAACTCTCTCAAAAACCCTATCAATCTTCAAATCATCTTCTAAGTTTCATTCGGTGAAATACTGAAAAATGGCATCTACTCACGATTCTGTCAAGCTAGGAAAACAAATTCACACCAGGTCTACTGTGGATTTCAAGGGTATGGTCAAACAAGGGTCCGATGACGCCCTCATAAAGAAGATCGCTGAAAAACTCGAAACGACTGGGCTAAAACCATTTATGACGATGGACTTTCCGATGACCTATGTGGAAGAGGTCACACAGTTCTATGTGAATGCTGAGATTCACGATGAGGGGATCAAATCCTCTGTTCACGGGAAGGAGTTCATCATCAATGCCAAGGATTTGGCAGAACACTACTCATTATCGGCGGAAGGAGCACCAGAAATCAATGAAGCTGATGTTGACTTGGCTGCTGCTTGGAAGGAAATAGCCAAGACCGACTATGCTGAAAAGATAGTCTACACACACAAACAAGAGGTCTGCCAAGGAGGACTACCACAAATTGTTGGACATTGTTGCCAAATGCATAGACATCAAATTTGGCAGCTTTGACCAACTGTCCAAAGCGAAATTGATCGTATTGGCTGCGATCATTGAAGAAAAGAAAGTGAACTGGGCTGAGTTTGTCTACAGCAGACTCTGCGAGAATGTAGGAACAAATCCTTCAAGGAGAATGGAGCATTTGGAGGATCCCCGGGATACGGACTAGTGATTGGCCTACGTGATGGAGGTAAAAGGAGTCCCTCTTCGACATGAAAAGGTGTTCCATGTAAACAAGAGGATGTTCGAGATCAAACCTCTCTCGCGCACGAAGAGAGCCTACGCTAAGAGAGCGTCGACACGAGTGAGGGGGAATCACCGACCACTGAAGATACAAATTGTCTCCTCTCCACCAAAGAAGAAGGTTGCCCTGCGCAGTGCTAAGAAGAAGATCGCTGCTCTGTAGCAAAGAAAAACAAATCTGCTCCCCCCCTACAGTGAGTCACCTGCCCCCGCAGCCGTGTCTCCTGCCCCTGCAGCCGCAGCAGAGAAGGATTCCCAAATACCTTCTCTGGTCATTAAGAAGAGGAGAACTGATAAACCAAGACGGCCAACTCCTCGAAGAAAACAACAAAGACGCCCCCCGCCGCCCAAGACTCGAAGAAACCTTGTCGAACCGTAAATCCCTCTCGGTTCAAACAAGAAGAAGGAGAAGAATTTTCAAGCGTTCCGAGCTTGAGAAGCCGGCCGAGTCTCGTCACTCACCGAAAAGATACCGAGACTATGGAGAAGTAGAGTCTCCGAAGTAATTGATGAAACGCCAAGTCTGCTGAGGCCGATCAATGAGAGGCAACTTGAAGACCCAGTATGTAAACGAAATTGAGAACAAGGCACACCGAGACAACCAAATCACCTGTTGACAGGGTTGTTTCTCCACCTGTAATAGATGCCGCCGAAGGTGTCGGCGGTGAAGTCTGCTACCTTCAATACCGGAAACGAGGGCCAGCAAGAAGATGATGAAGACGATTTAATCATGCACTCTCCATTATATCCGACATCCAAAATCGTCTGCAGTGAGTGGAAAAATGAAAGTTGAGCCTATCCAGTGCGCTTTCAACATCCGAGTTCATTCTTTGAGGAAGAAGAACTCTTGATTTTCTTGAGGTGGACACATCTTGCAAGCCCTTGACGAGATAATTGCATAAACATACTGAAATTCGAAAAAAAAATGAACAAAGGCTAAAGTAGCCTAAAGAGACGCGAGAGGCACGTGAGAAGGCCAAAGACATCCCCCCTATCACCGCACCACGTAACATACACATCCTCACCTTCACGTCCCATCGTAAAGTGATGAGAACATGGACCCTCTTTCGCCACGTAAGAGTTGCAAATGCAAAGAAGCAATGGAAGAATCCAAAATCCTTCATGAGCAAAGGATGATGGAGGGACCAGGAGAGTCCTCCAAAACACAAATGGAGATAGACCCAATGGGAGTGGTGCGATATTGCCACCGTTGTTGCTTTGCCACCACTTCCCACTCACTCGGAAGAAGAAAACTAAGGAATTGGCGATGAAACCGGGATAGTGGGGACCCCATTCAAGCCAACCCCTAATGAAGGTGTCTTACCACCCGCCCCAACTACCGAATACTCAATGGGAACAGTGAGTCCGAGACGAGTGACCCCATTACAAGTCACTCACCGTGGTGTGCCGGTGGGGGAAACTCCTCCACTGCGGCATGGTCGGAGGATCTTTGCAGCCTAACTCCACAATGAATCTAGGAGGCGAAGTGGAGAAGGAACAAACACAAAGTACACAAAGTTGTCATCGACGAGGCTCGAGCAGATTGAGACTCTCGGCTAAGGTGCCAACCGCTCTCGAAGGCTAATGACGCTCGCGATGCGATCGAGGAACGAGGAAGGAATAGCCCGGGAGTTAACACTGGCGATTTAAAAGTGCAATCCATGGAGTTGAGACTCCAATGGATGCCACCGCAAAAGACCCTAAGACAGTGACACACGAAAGGGAAGTCCAGAGCCTCACTGCTTGAGACTGCAGGAGGTAATGAAGGCCAACGGGAAGTTGAGACTTCCCGGGGTAAAAAGTCAAGTACGTAACATCCCTCCTGCTATCATTGATCCATCGAAAAAGGAGATAAGTGCACTTCACGATTCCCGGATAATCCTGATGTAACCTTTCTGGGATCGGAAGCGGGCGATGAAGCCGAGTCATCCCCGTGACTAATCGAAAAGACTCAAATGAGGATATTCAACCACGAGTAAGTCGACCTCAAGTCTACTCGTCAAACCTTCAACTTTGATGAGCCACCCATGGAAATCTCATCATCGTCCGATGACGCTCGATAAGGCCGAGGACCAGTCCAACTCACGTGGAAAACCAAATGAGACCAACGAAGCTGTTGAGACAAATGAGGCTCGGCAAGTCGGGTCAACTTCACAACAGACCCCAGTGAAACAGTCCATCGCGCGAGCTCCCAAGTGCAAAGGGTTCGACTCCATAAGGAACTTCACGAGCACCACTCATCATTGAAGAAATTCCAGTTGCTCGTGATGATCCCTTTGTAGAATCATTTCCCTTCTCTCTAGAGGTACCCGACCTCCCTGAAGAGTCAGAGAGAGATCTCGCGCGCTTTCACGGACTGATCCTGTCATTCCATCGTATACCATCGTTCGGTGACTATGATTTTGACGCTGCTTGGCCGTCACCGCCCGCGGGAACATCTGAAGTTCGGGATGTGTTCAAAGCATTATTTGCTAAAATTGAACCGATGGAGAGGCACCAGGCCTCGATGGACATGAGACTGGATAACAGAGATGCCAACCTTACTGCTGACTTGAGAGGCATAATAGTCAGAATCAGGGAGTGGTGGCAACAGCAACAAACAATGCGCGTGGAACAAGCTAGATATTTCAGAACATTGTTCAACAAGTTGTTGGTATGGCGAGCTGAGAATATTGATGCAAAGACAAAGTTGTGAGAACACATTGAGCACATGCATGAATCTCACACTGCTGAGATCAAGCTGCTGCGTGAGCAAAATAAGAATGAGCTCCTGCGTATGGAAGAAAACATGGATCGAAAATTCAGCCTTCTCATGGTTGAGATGAAGTTAATTACAGCTGAATCCAACGCTACTCGCTCTGAGTTTCGCGCCGCATACTCCGCAGCAGACTCGAAACAAAACTTGGCTATCAGCAGACTCGACTTCCTGCTCGCTAGCTTGTTTCCAGGGGTTCCTCTCTCCTTTGATGATGCCAAAAAGGGGGAAGAGGAATACCTAAAAGCAAGAGATCCTCAAGTTGAGAAGGAGGAGCAATTGAAGGGAAAGACAACTGAGGAAGTTTCAAGAGAAAAGAAAGGGAAGTCTGTTGAGGGGGAAGGATCGAGAGATGTGACCTTGATGATTGCACAAACCCCCCAACAAGGTCTTGTCACAGCTAATATTATCAGCAAACTCCCAGTGACTCTGCCACTCCAACACTCTGCTGTACCTATGGTGACAAGAAAAAAAAAGACAGATTGAAGCGAGGGATGGAGGAAGTGGAAGGAAGGATGAATGCCCGAGTTATGGATATTTTGAAACAACATGGAGGCATTCCAAAGAGACAGAGACACTTATGCCATCTCGATGCTTTAAATCGAGCCGAGATCGATTGATGAATTCAAAACGCCGCATCTCGAAGGATACTTCGCAAACATGTCCATGGCTCAAGCCTGGGACTTGTATCTTGGGAAAAGGGTCTCACACTATGTGAAGAAGGCGACAGCAAAGCAGACTACCGAAGCGACGCTCTGCTGGTCACTCTGCTAGTCACTCACCGGGAAGAAGACCCCAAGATAATACACGCCCGAGAGGAAGAGGTAGAGGAAGAAGCGATGGTGGAGGAAGAGGTTTGCACGAGACCTCTGCCCAAAAACAATGAGTACATAGATCCAGGCAAGAAAGGAGGGATCTACTGGGCTGGTTTTGACGAAGTAGCAAATCTACAAGTGGCTAAAAATAATGCTGAGTATGTGAAAAGAATCGAAGAAGAAAATAAAAGACAAACTCAGCTATGGGAGGAGAGACAAGAAAGAATAAGAAGAGATGAAGCTGCCCTGAAGGCGTATGAAAAGAAAAAGAAAGCAGCTGAAGATGAGAAAAAGAAAAGAAGACCAGAAGATGACAGAGCTGAAGAAGAAGAAAGAAGGAGGAAGCGAAGGAGATGAAGTGTTGATGTCCACCCGTATTTTACTATGTAAATACATTTTATGTAAGTCTTCCGCAATAAATTTGTAAATTCTCTATTTTTGCGTAGACACAGAAGTTTGCTCTGATACACTTTGTAAACAGTTGTGTAAAGGACAAGAATGTTATGATCAATAAAAGAATTGATTCTACGCATACATTCTCTGTGAATGCACTATCTGTATGTATCTTTGCTATTTACATTTTGAATGTTTTAAGTTTTGGCATCATCAAAAAGGGGGAAATTGTTGGCAAATTTATTGTTTAGATTTTGATGAATGCCATGTAAAACTTAGAATAGGAAGTTGGCACCCCATTTTTGTTGTAAACTGCATTGTAATAAATAGGGTTGGTCAAGCTGAGTTAAGTCAGCTATGCCTAAACATGCAAGAAGACAACTGGAGACTAGAAGGAAGACTCTGCTGCAAGACAGTTGAGTATTGCAAAGAAGAGAAGACGGGAACTCAATCAAGGAGCAAATGAGATGCAACGAGTAAAGTATCGATCAAGTAAACTCAAGATAGCCAAGTCTCAAGTTGAAGTGACAAGAGTCATCCATGATTGGAAGTCGACTCTAAGTCACCTGGGGAAAGCAAGGAAATACAATCAAGTCGAGATAATAGAAAAGATCCGTTGCACAAAATCAAGGGAATTACTTAAACAAGTAATACCTCCATACTACCTTTCTCGAAGTGCTCACCCCGAGAAGCATGCAAAAGGAATGAACCAATGGGAAGCACTGCACCATGTCGAACTCGAAAAAGTCAAGAACAATTCATACGAGGAAGTGGCAATTCCAAGTACTGCAACAAGACAAGCCAACGACCACAAGTGACTTTCAAAAATAAGCCTATCTCTTCAACGGGCAGATTTTTGAAAGATCACTATAAAAGGCTGAGGAATGACTCTAAGAGAAGGTTACCTGAACCACGAACATTCAAGAAAACATTTGAACTGTAACCAAAAATATTCTCAAATCAGTCAAGATTAATCCTCAAGCCTACATTACGAAGAAAATCAATCCAACACTCACCTGTGAAGGAAAGATAACTTCAATCAGTTGAAGAGGAAATTGTTGAAGAATCAAGGGGTCTACATTCCATGGAAGTTGTCCATCAAGGACTCAGCTGTGAAGTATTAACTCTGAATATTTAAAAGGACTAAATCGAAAAGTTGGTAAGGTTTATTCAACCCCCCCTTCTAAACCTTACACTCACACCCCTTGGCACCTACACATATATTGAAAGGTTGCATGCATCTCACAAAACAGAAATGGAGTTGTTGCAAGAATTCCAAAGAAAAGAAATTTTGCATCTAGAGAACTCAATGAATGATAGATTCAGCCTTCTTATGGCTGAAATGAAGTTAGTGGTAGCCGAGTCCAAGGCTACTCGCTCAGAATTTCGAACAGCTTACGTAGCGCAGCAGACTCCAAACAGAACTCCGTGCTCAGCAGACTCGACTTTATGCTTGCAGGCATGTTCCCTGGGGTCCCTTTTTCCTTTGATGATGCTAAAAAGGGGGAAGAGGACTCCCTAAGGAAGTTGAAAGAAGAGAAGTTAAAAGTATCTGAAGCTAGATGAAGGGAAAAGCAGCTGAGAGGTAACGTTCAAAGGATTTGACGTTAATGATAGCTGAAACCCCTTAGCAGGGTCATATTACGGCTTCTATTATCAGCAAACTTCCAGTGACTCTGCCGATCGAACACTCTGTTGTGCCAATGTCAGAGAAAAGAAAAATCATCGAAGCAGGGATGGAAGAATTCGACAAGAGGACGGATGCCCACATTGAAAAAGTAATGAAACAATTTGGTGGCATTCCGCCAGGGAAGGATCAAGATGGTATTCCTAACAATGGATCTGAGCCAAGATCTGTTGAAGAATTCAAGACGCTCGAATCCGAAGGTTATTTCTAAGGGATGTCACTAGCCCTAGCCTGGGATCCGTACTGGGAGAAGGGTCTTACATTGTGCGAAGAAGGCGATAGGCGGCGAGACTACAAAGACCACTCGGTGCAAGGAAGACTCTGTGCAAATATACACCCAGAGGAGGAGGAAGAAGTGGTGGTGGAAGAGGTTCTCGACCTCGTCCAAAACCCAAAAACATTTAATATGTAGATCCCGGAAAGAAGGGAAGGATCTACTGGGCTGGGTATGATGAAGTGGCAAACCTAGAAGTGGCAAAGAAGAATGCAAAAGCCGTGAGAAGACAGGAAGAGGAGAACAAAAGGCAAACAGAGCAATGGCTCGAGAGGAAGCGGAAGGATGATGCTTCTAAGAGAGCTTATGAAAAGAAGCAGAAAGCATCTGAAGAAGAAAGAAAAAAGAAGAGAGCTGATGACTTCGGCAGAGCTAAAGAGGATAGAAGGAGGCAACGAAGGCGTTGAAGTATTGCTGCGAACCCTTCATGTATTTTACTTATGTAAATACACTTTTGTAAGTCATCTGTATACTTAGTGAAGTTTTCTGTAATTTTTTTTTTCACTTTGTATCAGTATCGTACCATAGATGTTGTTGCTCTGATATAAAATGCTCTGATACCAAATGTAAATAGCTGTGTAGAGGACAAGAATGCTATGATCAATAAAACGATTGATTCTACGCATACATTCTTTGTTACTGCTTTGTCTGTATGTATCTTTGCTGCTTACATGTTGTTTAATGTCTTTAAGTTTTGGCATCATCAAAAAGGGGGAAATTATTGGGAAATTTATTTTATAGATTTTGATGAATGCCATGTAAAACTTAAACTAGAAAGTTGGCAACCCATTTTCTTTGTAATTTTCATTGTAATAGATAGGGCTGAAAAATCTGAGTCAAGTCAACTACGCCTGGAAATACAAGAAGTCAACTGAAGACTGAAGTAAAGACTCCACTGTGGAACAGCTGAGTATGGCAAAGAAGGAAGATCAAGAACTCGACTGAAGATGTATCACCTGAGGAACAGCTGTGTGAAGAGTCAGTCAATGTCAACTCAAGAAGCCAAGTCTCAAGTTGAAGTGATAGATGAGTCACCCAATGATTGGAGCAGACTCAAGTCACCTGCGGAAAAATAGGCAGCAGCCAAGAGGAGTTAATAGAAATGAATCCGTTGCACAGAAGTCAAGAACATTACTTAATCAAGTAATACTTCCATGCTGCCAGGTCTTAAAATGCTCATCCCAGAAGCATGCAAAAGGAATAAACCAATGGGAAGCACTGCACCTCGTGTCAGAACCTGAATAGCTGCAAATTCATTAAATACGAGGAAAGGTCTACATCTCAAGATTGGGGAGCAAGAAAAGACAAGCTAACGAACACAAGTGACTTTTGAAATCAACCTATCTCTTCAACGGGCAGATTTTTGAAAGTTCACTATAAAAGGCTGAGGAAATTCATTGAGAAAAGGTTACATAAACCACGAACAAGCAAGCAATATTCAAGCTGAAAACCTGAAAATATTCTCAAAGATATTCAAGCAAATCCTCAAGCCTAAAACTCGAAGGAAATCGATCCAACACAAAGCTGTGAAGGAAAGACAACTTCAAACAGTTGAAGAGAAAACTTTTGAAGAATCAAAAGGGGTCTACTTTCCAAGGAGGATTGTAGGAAGGTTCAAGGTCGAACCAGTATCAAGTTATTGGAGGGCTTCGTGATTAAATCCAAGGGCTTGAGAAAGTGAGCTGAAGTAGCAAGGCAGCTGCCCTGTGAAGAAGCTGAGTCGGAAGAGAAGCCAACTGTGTGACCAAGGCTGTCTCTAGACTGTTGACCACTTTGTATACAGATCTTTTACATAGTGGATTCCTCCAGGAGTTGGAGAAGAGAGGATTAGAAGAATTACCCCATCTTCGAATCTCTATAAAAATTATATGTGTCATTTATCTTTCAGCACATCTACATTTATGCATACTTACTTTATATCTGCTGATAAACTTATTTGTTGTTAAAACAAGTTTAAAACAAATCAAAGGGTTGTTAAGTCTTCCGCTGATAAAACCAACACAGCCAAGTTAAGGTTCAGGTTAAACAGTTGAGTTATTCTATCAACAGCTCTATCGAGTCTGTTGAGTGGCTAACTCGTTGAATAACCAACTTAGCTGTCCCTCAAGGACTTAGCTTTTTGTGTTAACTTTGTAATATTTTAAAAGGACTAAAATTGAAAAGTTGGTAAGGTTTATTCAACCCCCCTTCTAAACCTTACTCACACCCCTTGGGACCTACAAATGAAAAACATATGGGCAAGCCTAAAACGAGGGGGTGATGGAAATATTCGCGTTAGAAGATGTGGATAGTAAACCTCAACAAAAACTGGAATTGAAAGAACTCCCTAAACATTTAAAATATGTGTTTTTAGAAGCAGGAGCGCAAAAGCCGGTGATTGTTTATGTTGTACTTTCTAAATAAGAAGAGGGAGAATTGTTGGTGGTGCTTAGAAAATTTAAAATGCAATTGGATAGGGGTTGAGTGATATCAAAGGGATTAGCCCTGCTATATGCATGCATAGAATTATTCTAGAAGAAGGGGCTAAGCCTAGTAGAGAAGCTCAAAGAAGATTGAACCCCGTTATGATGGAAGTAGTGAAAAAAGAGGTATTAAAACTCGTAGCTGAATAGGTGATATACCCGATTACGGATAGTGAATGGGTGAGTCCGGTGCATGTTGTACCAAAGAAGAGTGGGATAACAGTTGTAGAGAATGAAAAGGGTGAAATTATTCCCACTAGGACCACGACTGGATGGAGGATGTTCATAGATTATAGGAAGTTAAATGCTGCTACTAAAAAAGATCATTTCCTCCTTCCCTTTATTGATCAAATGCTTGACAAACTTGCAGGACATAGTTTCTATTGTTTTTTGGATGGTTTGTCAGGTTATTATCAATGGCCATCGCACTAGAGGATCAAGCAAAAACTACTTTCACATGCCCGGTTGGGACTTTTGCATTTCGACGAATGTCGTTTCGCCTTTGCAATGCGCTAGCAACTTTCCAAAGGTGCATGTTTTCAATTTTCTCTGACATGATTGAGGACTTCATTGAGGTATTTATGGATGATTTTTCTGTATTTGGATCCTCTTATTCTGATTGTCTTAATAAGTTGGCTAAGGTTCTTGAACGATGCATTGAATGCAATTTAACTTTAAGTTGGGAAAAAAGCCATTTTATGGTGACAAGCGGAATTGTTTTAGGCCATGTGGTTTCAAAAAGAGGTATCGAGGTTGATAAAGCTAAAATTGATGTTATTGAAAAATTATCTCCTCCCATTAATGTTAAGGGCATTAGGAGTTTTCTTGGGCATGCTGGATTTTATAGAAGGTTTATTAAGGTTTTTCAAAAATTAGCCAACCTCTTTGTAAATTGTTTGCTCAAGATGCCCCTTTTGATTTTGATGAAAAATGTTTGAATGCTTTTAACACATTAAAAGAGAAATTGATAAGTGCTCCTGTTGTTGTTGCTCCTGATTGGTCATTACCTTTTGAAATTATGTGTGATGCGTCTAATCATGTTGTAGGGGTCGTCTTAGGACAAAGAATTAATAAATTGCTCCATGTGATTTACTATGCTAGTTTGACTCTTAATGATGCACAAGTAAATTACACTACCACTAAAAAAGAACTATTAGTTGTTGTTTTCTCCTTGGATAAATTCAGATCTTACATTGTTTAGTCTAAGGTAATTATTCATAGTGATCACGCAGCCCTGCGGTACTTGTTGAGTAAGCCACAAGCTAAATCTAGGTTAATTCGGTGGATTTTGATGTTGCAAGAATTTAATGTTGAAATAAAAGATAGAAAAGGGTGCGAGAATGTAGTAGCAGATCACTTGTCTCGTCTCACTCTTACTGATGATACTCTTGCTTCTCATAAAAATAAGCATATAATTGATTCTTTCCCCCATGAGCAATTATTTGAAGTTACTTCAATTCCTTGGTATGCCGACATTATGAATTATCTTGCATGTGGAATTGTGAGAACTAACCTTTCATTTCAGGAAAAGAAAAGATTTTTATCTACTTGTAGGTCCTACTTTTGGGATGACACATACCTGTTCAGAATCTGCAAGGATGAAATTATCCGAAGATGCGTTCCTGAAAACGAACAGAATGATGTTTTGGCATTTTGTCATGAAATGCACTGTGGTGGGCACTTTGGAGGCCGTAAAACAGCCTTTAAGGCTTTACAGTCAGGACTCTATTGGCTAACATTGTTCAAAGACGCACATAATTTTGGGCTGACATGCGATAGATGCCAAAGAACTGGAAATATTAGTAGGAGGAATGAAATGCCTCTGAATAGTAACTTGGTAGTTGAAATATTTGATGTGTGGGGTATCGATTTCATGGGCCCCTTCCCTAAGTCTTTTGATTATGAATATATACTTGTTGATGTTGACTACGTGTCCCGGTGGGTTGAGGCAATCCCCACGAGGACATGCGATGCTAACACTGTCATCAAGTTTGTGCGGGAAAATATTTTATGCAGGTTTGGATTCCCGAGAGCTATCATTAGCGATGGGGGAAAACATTTTTGCAACAAATTGTTCGAAAAACTGATGAAGAAAAATGGTATCACACATAAGGTAGCTACACCTTATCATCCACAAACTTCCGGGCAAGTAGAAACCACCAATAAACAAATAAAGGGGATTCTGGAGAAGACAGTAAACCCTACAAGGAAAGATTGGGCTACCAAGTTAAATGATGCGCTCTGGGCATACGAACAGCTTATAAAACAGTTTTGGGAATGAGCCCCTATAGACTAGTTTTCGGGAAAGCGTGTCATTTACCAGTTGAAGTGGAGCACAAGGCATATTGGGATATCAAAGCAACAAATTTCGACTTGGACAAAGCAGGAGTCGAAAGGAAGTTGCAATTGTCTGAACTTGACGAGCTTCGTAATGAGCCATATGAAAATACGCGAATATACAAATATAAAGTCAAACGATTGCACGATAAAAGGATTATCCATAAAAATCTCGAACCAGGTATGAAGGTCCATTTATTTAACTCACGATTGCATGATTTCCAGGGAAACTAAAATCAAGATGGAATGGGCCATTTGAGATCGAAGAGGTATACCCTTACGGAACGGTAAAACTACTTAATCCAAGGACGCATGAATCTTTCAAGGTGAATGATCATCGGGTTAAGCCATATTTTGAAGGGGTATCTCGGGCGAAAAAATTGAGAGCATAGGCCTCGAAGAGGTCACTTAAGAACTATACTCAGGTATCGTCAAGCTAAAGACGTTAAATAAGCGCCTCTTAGTAGGCAACCCAAATTTTTTCCCTTTTTATATTCTTTTTATTTTTCTCTTTTTATTTTCTCGACTAACCGTATGTAATGGTTTAATTGAGTTTTCTCTTTTTTTTGTATAAGTTAAATAAAAAAATGCAGTCTGTGCGTGTGCGGCGCCACAAGAACACAAAGAAAGTAAAAGGCGCGGCGCCCGCAAAAGACAGTCTGCAGCCTTAAGTTTCGCAAATTGGGGTTTTCAAACACAAATTTTCCCCCCAATTCGAAAATCCTCCCTCCCCTTCCAAATTCTCTCTATCATATCACAAAATTCACCCGTTAAAACCACATTTCGCTCCGATTACCCAATTCTAATCGATAAATCATGCATAGAAGGGCCAAAAGGGCTCGAAATCAACAACCTAGGGTGGAAGAAGATGACCCGATGAAATCCAGTGGATTTAGCCGAGCAATTCAACGCTCCCTTTCCAATTTATTCTTCTTCGAGAGGTACCTCCATCTACCTTCTTGTCTATAGAAACATTGCAAGAATTGGGGTTGCTTGATGAATTTATGGGATTTGTAAAAATTTTTGGATGGAAAAAATTTGCCCCACTTATTTCTAGGGTGTTGATTGAGTTGGTACTGGAATTTTATACGACATTGCATTTTTCAGATTCACATCTTATGGATTTTACATGTCGTCTGTTTGGGGAGGAATGTGAAGTAAATTTTAGAGTAATAAAATTTGTTTTTGGGCTATCTAGGCATGGTATTCGGGCAGTGCCAAATTCATTTAACCCAGCTGAATTTTGGGCAGAACTGATGGGTTATAATAACTTTTCTACAAAGGGACCCGATGAAATCCATCGGATTTAGCCGAGCAATTCAACGCTCCCTTTCCAATTTATTCCGAAGAAGAAGGCCAAAGGTACAATAGCCTACTCTCTCGCGAGGTACCTCCATCTACTTTCTTGTCTATAGAAACATTGCAAGAATTGGGGTTGCTTGATGAATTTATGGGATTTGTAAAAAATTTTGGATGGAAAAAATTTTCCCCACTTATTTCTAGGGTGTTGATTGAGTTGGTACTAGAATTTTATACGACATTGCACTTTTTGGATTCACATCTTATGGATTTTACATGCCGTCTGTTTGGGGTGGAATGTGAAGTAAATTCTAGAGTAATGAAATCTATTTTTGGGCTATCTAGGCATGGTATTCGGGCAGTGCCCAATTCATTTAACCCATCTGAATTTTGGGCAGAACTGACGGGTTATAATAACTTTCCTACAAAGGGAACCCCAAATAGTTTTATTACAGACCATGCCTTATTGCACAAATTCATTACTCACTGCGTTTTTGGAAAATATGAGAGTAGTCCGGTGACTACTCCAAAGTTGTTTTTTATATGGTGCTTTCATCATAACACCAAAATTTGCACTACGACATTCATTTTCGACACTTTGTACCGCAACCTTCGGAACCGTAAGCATAAGCTGGGTTTGGGACACTTAAATTTCCAACTAGCTATTCATTTTAACGTAGTCCCTGATCATCTCGGCCACCCTGTTGAAATTCCAAGTGGGTCCTTGAACACAACTTTGCTAAAAAATACGGATTTTCTAACAAAAGAAGGCACTTTAAAGGATCCCACCTCCCGAAAATGTTTTCGTAGTGATACATGGAACCCGATGGGTATTCTACCACGCCGACAGGAACCAGTAGGGGAACAGTTGGGACACATGAGCGAAGAGCACGAGGGTGATCCCGATATTCACCCTCCACACAAGGGTTTACCACCGCGAGTTGATCCATTTACAGTCGGTCTCTCCACTAGCACTAGTCAGGGCCCTACCATCTATTGGGAGGCCGTTATGGGACGCTTTGATACTATGTAGAGCCAGTTTGACCACTTTCAACATCAAATGACCGGGCTCCATGAACCTATGCGAAACATGAACACGAGGGTCGAGTCCATTGACACTCGAGTGCAAAACATTGAACAGAACTGGGTGAACATGTCTTTCTCGCCATTCCCGCCTCCACCGCCTTCGGATACACAACAGTGACACTTTTAGAGTTTGTTTTTTTTTTTTTTTCCTTTTTTGTGTGTTGCATGCGTATTAGTGTGTTTCCATTCCGTGTTGTCATTAATATAGTTTTAGTGTTTCTATTTTGGTATTATGTTTCCCTCCACGTATGTTTTTTGTAGAATTGTAGGCGGATGTATCTATCATACCATTATTCAATCATCGCATTTTTCAGAGACGTTTCTTTTTTCTTCTCTTTTACTTTTACGCATTGAGGTCATTGCGTGATGTAAGTGTAGGGGGGACATTTTGTCGCTGTTAAGAATTAGGTGATTGCTAATGGTTAAGTTTTTAACTTGCCTATTGATTATCCCAAGTTTAATAAGGGTGATGTTTAGTCAACTTGAAATAGATGTATTAATTTGAGTTTCAAATATGAAATGACTTTGTGAACTTGATACGTAGGATTTGACTAAGTCATGAATTAGCCTTTGGGGTGAACGAATGAGGTGACGGTTAATATATAGTCCGAGTTGTGGGGCTTGAATTACGAGATTTCATTGATGTGAATTAAGTTAAAACCCTGTTGTGATTTGTGTGTACACAAAATTTCTAGCCTCGCAAAAAACAAACAAGCATATATAGCCAAAAAAAATCAAAAATAGCCATGATAGAGCTATATATAAAAATAAAACAATCGAGATTATACTTTGTTGATTAAGTTGCTTAGTAACTAGGAGCATTCATGAGCCCCATGTTTGACTTTTACGTAAAACGGCGGCTCAAAACATGAGTATGGGAAACCACCCTAGGAGTATTTGGAAAACATCCGAAGTTTACACCTTGTGGAATAATATCTCGAGAGTTCTAGCGCAGAAAAAACAACAACAACAACAACAACAACATGGCTAGTAATTGTGGGTTCGGCATCACGCACGACCTGCCCGTGCGCGCACGCACGGGGCGTGCGTTCCTGGTCTTGCTCCTGGCAACCTTCGTCATCACACACGATCAGCCCGTGCGTTAGTGCACGGGTCGTGTGTGATTCCGAAGTTTCATTATTACCTGCAATTTTAGACCCCTCATTCTCCATTCCACTCCACAAATTAATGGCATTGCAATGTTCTCTCGGGTTAACCTCAGTATTGCTTGGAAATTGCCCCCTTTTATGATGTTCACCAATGATAGTAGCTAATTGGCCAACTTGAATTTCAAGATTTTTCATTTGTGAGCTCATAGTATTAGCTAATTGTGTAACCTGTGTCTCAATCTTGTCCATCTTAGCCTCGTCTCTGGTAAATCGGTTCCTCGTTTCGTTCATAAATGAGCTCGTTTGACTCATAAACGAGATGAGGGCATCTTCCAAAGATGGTTTACCTTCCGCATTAGTGATACTATTGGACGCATTGAACCCCGGTGGTGGTTGCATCACATTCTTTGTAATCGTGTAGGAAAAGTTCTCATGGTTCCTCAAGCCCGGATGGTAGTGTGATGAAGTCGCATTGTTCCGGAAATTATTAAAATTTCGGTTATTTACATAGTTAACCTCCTCCATCGGATATAGAGGAACTCCCCCACTACTTGTACACGTACTCGCTTCGGCCCCTTTTGTAAGAACACTCAAGTGATTTGTCAATACCACCATTTGAGCCGTCAATGCCTTAATTGGGTCCAAATCCAAAACTTCAGCAACCCGTTGTACATTTGTCCTCTCGGATGGCCATTGATAGCTATTCATGGCCATCTCTTCAAGAAGATTAAAGGCATCTTGTGGAAATATCGCTAATAGGGCCCTCCTACTGCGGCATCAACAGACGATCTCGTCTGTCCCATTAACCCATTGTAGAAGAAGCACAGTTGTTGATCTTCCGGAAACCCATGTTGTGGACATCTTCTAAGTAAATCCCGAAATCTTTCCCAAGCCTCGTATAATGGTTCGGAGTCGAACAGTCGAAATTGGGTAATCTCACTCTTGAGTTGCAAAGTTTTACTCGGTGGAAAGAATTTGAACAAAAACTTTTGGCTCAATTCATCCTGTTTTGCATGTTTTTGAGTATTATTTTTGTGTGTTTTTGTTTTATTTTGTGTGTGATTATGCATATTTACGTAGCTTTAAGTATTGGTTATATTGTCGAGTGTTACGTAGGGTGTTTTTGTCATTTTTATAGGTTATGATGAAAAGAGGCTCGAAAATAGATAAAAAATGGAGAAAATAGGCAGTAGGGGTGCGGGCGCACAAGACAACGCGCAGGCATGCACGGCATCAGTCGCGCGGGCGCGCGCGGGAGACAGAATGCGGGCGCGCGAGGAAAGGCGGTGGCAAGCAACGCGCGGGCGCGCGCGGTGTCGTGCTGAACACGAAATTTCTGATTTTTTTTTCGATTTTTGGCTCTTCCACCTTGTTTAGGACTCTAGGCTTATAAATAGGACTTGGGGAGCCCCTATTTTCGACACACCTTCATTCATAGCACTTCTAGACTTTAGTTTTTGGTATTTTTCTCTTGCTTTTCATCATTGGGATTGCTAGGGTTCTTCCCCCTGAAGTTATTTTGCTACTTAAGCAAAGAGTAAGATTTCTTCATCTCTTTTATCTGATTTCAATTGTTTGGTGATTATTATTGTTGCATGATTATGTTTATAATTGTTCTCTTTCCTTCAATTGAGATTATGATCCCATCTCCAAGCATGAACTAATTTCCTTGTTCTAGGATTAGGATGATTTGATTCAAACAAACAAGCATGTATATTGATTAATTGATCTGCTTTCCTGAATGAATTGCTTTATTTGATAATTGAATGTTTGATCAACTTTTGATTGTTTTGGGGGGATAATTGAGATCGATCGAAGATATTATTCCTAGACTAAATTTATTGAGAGGGTTAGATATGAATCAGAGATGTATTATCTAACCCTAGATGTAATGAAAATAGCAAATTATGTTGGGATAGCCCTAATCTGTGAATACTAGAGTTATCAGATCTAGACCTAGTCTTTACATATTTGTTATATTTGTTAACCGCGTGATCAAATAATTGATATTCTGCTTGCAAGTTTGATGAGATTAATCCATAATCCTAGACTTTCTTCCATATCTTTTTCTCCAAGTTTATTCGTGTTTAGTTTTAATTCGTCTTTTTAATTGTTTTCTTTTAGTTTATTTAAAACCAACAAATCTGGTTAAAGTGTTTAGGATTTATTTTCTGTTTATTGTGATACATAACAATTATTTGCCGGCTAAATCTTGTATTATCTAACCCTAGATTTAATGAAAATAGCAAATTATGTTGGGATAGCCCTAATCTGTGAATTCGAGAGTTATCATATCTAGACCTAGTCTTTACATATTTGTTATATTTGTTAACCGCGTGATCAAATAATTGATATTCTGCTTGCAAGTTTGATGAGATGAATTCATAATCCTAGACTTTCTTCCATATCTTTTTCTCCAAGTTTATTCGTGTTTAGTTTTAATTCGTCCTTTTAATTGTTTTCTTTTAGTTTATTTAAAACCAACAAATCTGGTTAAAGTGTTTAGGATTTATTTTCTGTTTATTGTGATACATAACAATTATTTGTCGGCTAAGTCTTCCTTGAGAGACGACTTTTGATTAACTTGCTACCCTACAATTGATTTCGTTCTCTTGCGAGGATTGTTAGACTTTTATAGGTGTTTAGTGGTCGAACACATCCCATGTGCTCACACTCCCTTGAGTTAAAGTGCCTAGCCAATTTCTTGCCTTATCCTCAAAGAGAAAAGGAATAGGCACAATCTTATAGCATCATCTGAAACCCCGTACATCTTTATCGTGTTGCAAATCTGTATAAAGTGCGCAAGATGAGAATTGGGATCCTCGGTTGCAAAACCCCCAAACTGGTTTTGTGGAACCATGGAAATCAATGACGGCTTTAGCTCAAAATTATTGGCATTTATCGGAATATGTGCAATACCACCTTAATTACGATTCGTTTGTGGGCGAAAGTAATCACGGATTGCTTATTGTTGGACTGGTATCGGTAATTCGTTGTTGATCTTGTTTATCCCATCGTCACCCCCGTCATTTCCTTCCAAATCCCCCATAGTTTGATTTTTTTGTCTTTCTGCCCGTCTAGTATATGCACTGATTCTCCTTGCGAAAGCCTCAACTTCCGGTATGAGCGGTATTAATTCTCCTCGCCTAGAGCGGGTGTTCATGCATTACCTGGACAAACTCAAAGGAAACAAATCAAATAATGTATGAGTAAAATTAAATAAAATAAAATGAAAGAAAAAATTTCTAAATTAAAAATAATTCTATTTATCACAATAATAGCACCAAAAATTTAATTAGTCCCCGGCAACAACGCCAAAAACTTGTTCGCCTTATTTTTAGCTTCACCACAAGTGTACGGTGTAGTTTACAGAATAAGGTAGCAAGGTCGTATCCATAGAGACTAATAAATTAGTGTACTAAGTATTGAGATCGAAATAGTCTTATTTTTATTTAGACGATCGTAATTGGATGATTGTTGTGGAAGTAAAGACAAAATATACCATAAAATACAAGTCAAGAATAATAGTTGAAATATCAAGAGAATGAAATGGATTCCTGGGTTATGGTTTCGATTAATATCTCTCTTATTATCCAATTTAATCAAAGCCAAAGTTATTATCAATATTCCTATAAGATGATCACAAAGGTATTTTATCCTCCCTCCCGAGATGTATATAAAGTGTAGATTGAAATATCTATGCTAGTATCTCTACTCAACAATAGATACACAACTCCCAAATGCACCAAAGATCAAATATCCTCACAAATATCCACAAACCTCTCGATTATGCAAATATTCATGTCAAGTACTCAAGATCTAGTATTGAAGCTCATCTCTCGAATTATGAATCAATACATCAAACATGCTAAATCATTGGCCAAATGATAAAATAAGAATAAGTACAAAGTACTCAAATAGGCTTCAAAATAATAATTTCAACTAAGATTAAAACATCCAACAAGAGTCAATTAATTTACATCCAAACACGGAAACCACAAGAAGTTTAGATACACATGATAAATAAACAACTCATAGACAAATTGTTCATGCTCATCTATAAGCTAGAATGAAAGATTAAGATACAAAGAGTGAGAAAAACTTAGGGAAATGGATAATCTCTCGATCAATCTCCAATCCTTAAGCTCCGATTTGACCCGATTCTTCTCTTGATTCTCCCTTGATGAAGTTGGTCTTTTTCTTATGTTCTAGGTATATTCCCAGCCTTCCTCTCCCCTGGTGTGCGCCCCCAAAAGTGGTATTTATACTTTTTTGGAAGGCTAGGTCAATGTGTTGTCAGATTGGGACATTCCAGCACAGACGCGTGGGCCGTGTGCATCACACATGACCAGGTCGTGCGTCAGGCCGTAGAAATGGTTGTCTCTCGAATTGAGGCACGGGCCGTGCGTTGACGCGTGCCCTGCCCGTGCGTCATGCCGAAGGTTGAGATCTTCAGGTGTTCTCACGCATGGGCCGTGCCTATGCACACGGGTTGCCCGTGCGTGGCCTTTTCTTGCCCGGTTTATCCGACTTCTTCTCATTTTGGCTCCCAACTAGGTGTATGCGCTCGATTCTTGATGGTTCTATATCGCAATGCTCGTATTTGTCCCAAAATGTTTCCAAATATCATTAAATTCCTGCAAAACGAGCAAAGCGTAATACCTTTTCCACAAATAGTGAATATATACCATTTTACTGAGTAAATACATGCTTATCTACCAATTATATCCATGATTATGCCCCAAAATGCATGCAAAACTCATACTAATCACCAAGCTCAAGTGGTGGAGCACTTTCGCCGCTTCTCACCCCCAACCTTTAATGGGCAAGAAGGACCCGCTTATGTAGACGAATGGTCGATATCAATGGAGCGCACATTTGAACTGATCGGGTGTACTGAGGCACAACGAATCCTTTGTGCTCGATGATCAACTAAGTACAAGATCTTTGGTCAATGGTGGATGAGTTATTGGAGATTGAGGTCTGCCGAGGAACGAGCAACCCTAACATGGGAAGGGTTTAAGGAGATAGTAATAGAAAAATATTGTCCCCAACACTATCGGAGGCAAATGGAACGCGAGTTTTGGGATTTGAAGCCAGGAGGAATGTCAGTTACAGAATATGAAAGAAAATTCAACCAGATGAGTTTCTTCGTGGAGCACATGGTAGACATTGATTGTAAAAGAGCACTGAGGTTTCAAGCGGACATACGCCCATACGACATATTATGGCAGGTCATGGGGTATTATCGTATGCTGAAATAGTTTTTCGGGCTCAAGAGATTGCCGCTAGCCAGGTGTTCAACCGACAACAGACAGGGAGTTTGGGGAAACGAAATTGGAGTGGAAATCAAGACGAGAGGGGAGATCAGAATAAACATGCGAGAATCGAAGTGAAATCTGGACCAGACACCCAGACTAATAAACCATTATGTGCCAAGTGTGGGAAAAATCACAATGGAGACTGTTTGTTGGGTAAAGATGTTTGCTTTAGATGTAAGAAGCCAGGGCATGCAACATGGGAATGTGTTACTCTGAACAAAGAAAAGGGGAGAAAATGTCAAAGCTCTAAAGGACAGGCCGAGTTTATGCTATGACTCATAATGAAGGTACATAACTAAATTTTGAGGACGAAATTTATTTAAGGGGGTAGAATTGTAACACCCCATAAATTATTTGATCTTTGGGATAGTGATTTTTGACCTTTTAAGATTTTAACTTTTGGTCCAACATAGAAATACCCCTGTTATTATTGTAAGCCGAGTAATTATTACATTGATAGGCCTGTTTTATAAGCCCACTTTATTAAAGCCCATGTGTATTTTATTTTATTTGAAAATCTGCAAAATTTTTATTAGCAAAAAGGAGTCCTCATGTTTTATAAAATCTTTATCACATAGAAAAGAATTTTATTTGTACATATCCAAATAGATTTAACCTAATACATGGCCTAATAGAACAAGGACTCTCAAGCCTAAAAACATATATATTTGCAGATATCTCCATACCCTCAGAGCCACCAAACTCACGTGAACTCTCAGAATTCTCAAAGCCTCAAATCTCACATTTACACTGTAAAGGTAGGAACTCCAAACAAACTCTTTTTGTCTATTCTTTAGTATCACCATCAAATTTCCAGACCTATAACATCCGACTCTCAGCCCATCACCGCCGTCTCCGAAAACCCACCGAATAACCATCAAGCCACAAGGTTCTAGTCAAACTCAAAAAAAAACACACACACACACAAACCCAGGAGCTGGAGTCTCTGTCCGATCGCCCGCCGTTTGCCGACGTGGAAGAATATGGTCGAGTCCACCGGTAAAGAGGACGAAAAGGATATTTGTTTTTTGGGGAGGATTCTATAGAGAGAAATTGAGATCGGGGTGACAGGAGTGTTGAGAATTTTTAGAAAAAAAAGGGATGGTGTGTGACGAGAGGCAGAGAAGAGTGAGAGACGAAAGGAGTTGGGTCAAACTTTATTTTTTTGAAGGAATAATGAGAGAAGAGAACCAGAGAATTGGATGAGATTGAGAGAAAGATAGATATGGACAAGAGTTTTGAAATTTTAGAGAAAGTGGGATAGATGGTTATGGGCAGAAAGTAGAGAAAAAGGAAAAGGGGGTTATTTGGGTTGCTGATATTAGTAGTTGAGGACATGGGATTAGAAACTTTAGGAAAATGGATTTGGGAAATTACAGATTGAACCTCCAGCTTTGAATCCTTACAAGTCAGCCCATTGATCCTAAACTTTGACCCTAAATTCGATTTATTCCTACCCTTTATTTTCTTTCCTTATTTCTTTAATCTTTAATTCTAAAGCCATGTATTAAGTTAAATTTATTTTTATATGTAGGAAACGATACTTTCGAGATCTAGGATTTTCAAGCTCAAGAAATTCCATTCTTTTTTCAAGTCACGGCTGCATATTAAGGTGGGGTTTACTGCTTATTGTCTACTTTAAATGTCTTGTTATGATTGTTATATGTATGGGCACGTTAAACATGACATGACACGAAGGTACTTAATTGTACATCACGAAGGTACTTAATTGAACAAACGTGAACGTACTTAATTGTACACCCACAGTTAGCCTACGGGCTTGTTTGATCAAACCATGAAAACCATATGTGTGTATGCAGTGATGATTATGCTTGTGTATTTGATTTAGACAATGCGTTCCCACTGAGTTGTTGATAGCTCATCCCTTTCATTTAACAATTTTTCAGGTTAGGAGTTTGGCGTGGCACGTGGTGGATGGATGTGATCGAAGTCATGCAAAGTTTTCTTTTGAAATTATTTTATAATTATTGAGAGTTTTTTAGACAATGTTTACTATTTTAATTTTCCTTTACGCATATGGATTATAGTTTAATGTTTTCTTTAACACAAGTTATTTCATTTCCTTTGAAATTAAATTTAGTAGTCTATTTCTCTTTAACTGTAGGATATTTATAAAACTTTTTATTTAGCGAAAAATTTATCTATAGTTTCACTCTTTATAAAATTAGGGTGTTACAACCGCCGCCAGCAGCTCGTCAGCACCACCATCTCCACCAAAATCGCTAACAAACACCTAGAAGGATCCTAACATACCCTTTCACAACCCAAACACCAGAATATGCAGCCAAAATTCATAGTTTTAAAAGAAAATAATATAGAAAGAAGAATGAGAAAGAGAGATGATCACTTCCTCCATGTGTCGTCATGCGCCTAAACACTTAAAATCCTCCGTCATTCCGTAGTCACTAACCTAGAAACTCCGGCTGTCGCCCTTTCTCTCTTTTGCCGTCTGAAATCCACACATATAAACCACAAGCTCGCGTGTCATCTGCTAGAAGCTTCACCGCTTCCGCCACAGCCCGTTGCGTCGCTCACCATACTTCGCAGCACTTTGTCTCGTCTCGCTGTGGGTGGGTGTACATGTGTGCACAATGTTGGATTGTATGGCTTATACGAGTAGCAAAAGGAAGGGTTGAATTTCCATTTTGATTAGGGTTAGATTTGGGGGGTGAGGAACTAGAGGGAAATTTTAATTGGGTCAAACGTGCATGGATATGATGGTTGTTTCACAATTGTATGGGTGGTATTTTTGCAAAAAATTAAGGTGGGTGATATTTTTATAATTTTTGGCTCTAAAGATGACATTTTTCCAATTTTCCCTTAGGGATGGCAAATTCTCGTGGGGAACCACTCCCGTTGGTACCCGAATAAATTGGGACGGGGAATCCCCGATTAATTCGGGGATGGGGATTCCCCGCTTTTCTGAAACTGGGGATGGGATGGAGATGGTATTTATATCCCCCGTCCCATCCCCGTCCCCATCCCCGTCTCTGCCCCCGATTAGATGAAATAGGAATTCTCCGTCCCTGTCCCCATTCACCGAAATATATATATATATTAATTATGTTTATATGTTTTTTTATTTTATTAAATCATAAAATTCAACCCTAAAAATTGTATTTTTATATTGTAATGATTTTTAATTTTTAAGATTACAAGACTTTGTATTTTGAAAATTGTTGTATTTAACTCAATTTGTTAAAGTATTTTATATAGTGGTGTTATTATATGATTAACTAGTGATTCATCATATTTTATCTAATTTAATTATTGACTACTTTAAGTTAAAAAAATATTTTTATAATTGTTTTTATTAAAAAATACAAAACGGGGACCCCGAATCCCCGCGGGGACCCCGTTCCCCGAATGGGGATTCCCCATCCCCGTACTAAATGTCCAAAATGGTGAATGGTATGGAATTGGTATTTGAAATGAAATTTGGGGACGGGGATGGTATGTCCCATACCAGCTCCGTCCCTATTGCCATCCCTATTTTCACTTATGCAAATAATCCCAAATTGATATGGCGAGTGAAGGACACAGTACACGATTTGCGAGTGGTCCTAATTTCTGGAAAAAAGAATAATTCCCTTTTCTTCCCACATACTCAAATTTCAAAACACATTAACAAGTACTCACTCGGTAAGCAGGACTTTGGACTGCTTAAACAAGTGAGCAAAAGACAATCCAATCACCGGCCGACATATATTTCATACCGTATTACGTTTTGACTATATACCATTATTAATATATACGAGTTTTTAAGTATTGATTCGTTCACTCACTGCAGAAAAAATAACTCAAGAAAGCGACCGCCAAAACCCAGCCAAAAACGCTCCCATAAACCACAGCCGCTGCCGCCGGGAGCCCTCGCCGGCCCGCCGCCGTCTCTCCGCCACCCTTTTGGAGAGTATTAATTAATTACTTTGAAATATTGCAGAAAATTCCAAAAAAGAAAAATTAGTGCCTGGGGTGAAAGTTGAGGAGCGGCTGATGGCTTGTCTTCTGCGTGATAGGAAGCATTAAAAAAGAATTTTATTTGAAGGAAAAAGGAGGGAATTCAAGCAGCGATGAGGGTTCTTCGATTGATGTTCTTGGTTTTCTTTCTCGAGTTAAATGGTAATTGTTGCTTTCTTGATTCTGTCTACTTTTTTGTATCGTTTTCTCTCTTTCTCTGTTTTCTTTCTTTTTTTAAGTGAAATTATATAATATGTGATTTAAAGCTCTGATTTCGAATACCATCTATTGAGATGAGTTTTGCTTTTGGATCACTGATCATGATCACTTTCCCAAAGAAGGATGACCAATTAAAATTTTGAATTTAATTGGTTTTTGTGCCTCTTTTTTTTTTTTTTTTTTTTTTGTGTTAATTTTAAAGTTCTCGGTTTGAAGTTGAATATGCTGGCAGACACTCAATACTGATAGATAGATGCTTATGCTGGTGTATAACTTTCCAAAAAAGTCCATTATCTAGGTAGATGCTACCCAATGGCTTTAAGAATCAATTTATTCAGATTAGACAGACATGTATGTTATTTCTGTAGAAAAAGATGAATACATAACCAGTTTTGAGTGATTATAGTTCCGAAAATTTTCCGAGTGCCTGGATCCTAATAACTATGGGTTTAGGGTTAACTGAATTAATTTTATTGAGCTAAATAGGATTTTGTAAGCTCAATCTTAAACCATTATGGAATCAAGTTTAATTAAACATCGATAGTTTGTTTGGGCTAAAAACTTTGTTATTGCCACTTGTATAATTGAGGAAATGTGATCTTTGTTGCTTATGGTATTTGCTACTTCTTACAGCACATATGGCAACAGCGTTCACTGGAACTTATGGAGTCAATTACGGTAGGATAGCAGATAATATACCCTCACCCGAAAAAGTCGTTACATTACTTAAGGCTGCAAAGATCAAGAATGTGAGGATCTTCGATGCAGATCACAGTGTTCTAAATGCTTTTAAAGGGACTGGGCTTGAGTTGGTAATTGGACTTCCGAACGAATACGTAAAGGATATGAGTGCTAATGCCGATCACGCATTGACTTGGGTCAAAGATAATGTGAAGGCATTCCTTCCCGAGACGCACATCGTTGGGATTGCGGTGGGGAATGAAGTTCTTGGCGGAAGTGATTACGATCTGGCGGTAGCTTTATTGGGCGCTGTGAAAAATATATACAACGCCACTAAGAAACTCGGGGTGGATCACGTGGTTCAAATCTCGACTGCTCATTCACAGGGTGTTTTCGCGAACTCGTACCCTCCGTCTTCGTGTATTTTCAAAGAGGGTGTCGATCAGTTAATGAAGCCACTTTTGGAATTCTTTACGCAAATTGGGTCACCGTTCTGTCTAAATGCGTATCCCTTTCTGGCATTTACTTATAATCCGGGAAAAATTGATATAAATTATGCTCTATTTGAGCCAACTGAGGGGATATATGACGAGAAAACCGATTTACATTACGATAACTTGCTCGATGCTCAGATCGATGCGGCCTATGCGGCCTTAGAGGACGCTGGCTTCGAGAAAATGGAAGTTATAATTACAGAAACTGGTTGGGCTTCTCATGGGGACCAAAGTGAACCTGCTGCTACACCGAGCAATGCAAGGACATACCATTACAATTTGCGTAAAAGGTTAGCCATGAGGAAAGGAACTCCAATGAGGCCAAGATCTATGTTGAAAGCATACATATTTGCTTTATTTAATGAGAATTCCAAACCTGGGGCTGGTTCGGAGAAATACTATGGACTGTTTAAAGCAGATGGGAGTATCTCTTATAATATTGGGTTTCCTGGACTTAAATCTTCATCTGCTGCTTCTTCTCGTCTCTCCGTTAAGGTACTCTAGTTTTTTTCCAGAATATCATTCACAATTTGGCTATTACGATTATTGTTTGATTATGTTTTGAATATATTCACGGGGAAATTAATGTTCTTCTTTGTGAGTTGCTCTGTTAATTTTCTGGTATCTGGTGAAAAAAATAAAGATTCTCTATTTTAGTGTTGCTCAGACATATCTCTACTTTGTCGGCTTAGGCGCGTATAGAAAGATTCAGCTTACACGGTTTGCAAGTCATAACCTCCTTGAAAATGCCATTTAATTCATTTAGTTGACGATTTGTATTTTCAGTCTCATTTCCAGGCAACCTTATACCATATTTGTCGAGGCCAGTTTTATGGTTTTTCTCCCTGCATGTCTTTCTAATCGAGAGAGATCTAAAGTCAAAATCTCAACTATTCAGAACTTTATAGTGTTTTTTTTCTTTTACAGAATATATTTATTTCATTTAGTATCTGCACATATGTTGGGTGGTTTTGCTGCTGTATTTAAGGGGGGAAAGGAATGAATAGTTAAGAATTTATTGTTCAAAATGATTACTATATTTAACCATTAACAAAACCATAACGCGCCAAGGATGTTAGCGTATCTTTTCAACACTTAAACTTTTATCACTTTTGTGAATTAATTTTTGACGTGTTTAGGCAGATATCATGTATTTTTATGCATATTTTAGCTTGTATTTAAGGGGACAACAGTACTCCCCGTTGTTAACAGAAAAACATGTTAACAAATCAATGCTCTATAATTCATTATGACTGAAGGTTCAGTGATACAATTTAGACTATCAATGATCAGGCTTATTCGAAGCATCAATTACTAGTAGTAGAGGGTTTAACAGTTTCTATCAAGTAGATATATTACATAAGCTGGCATATGTATAGAATTTTTAAGTTCTGTTGGAATTGAATACAGAATGATTGAGCTTTTGATATAATTTCCAAGAAACTTGGGTTATGCTAGCCCAATAAAAGTATTTCTATATGATGACTATGTCAACAAGAAGAAAGAAAAACACGAAAACTTCTCATCTAAAGCAGGAGATATATAAAAGAACTAAATGAATGAACATCTGAATATGAAGCTGAGAAAAATAAGTCGAAAGGCTTGTTGCTGATACGCTTTGATGCTTTTTGCATTTTGAATGTTTAGACAAGAAACTCTTTAAGTATTTTATGTGTAATTCTTTCCCTGGAGTTGGGCAATTAAGAAAGTGTGCACATTATATCTACAGCTTCTATTCACTCTGAAGCACGAAAAATAATGTTAGTTACATCAAGAAATCGATGTAAAGAATTGCTTTTGTATTCAATATATGGTAAAGCTATGACAGGTGAGTGATCTAGTTTTGAAAAAAAAAATCACCTTAATAGTATGCCTATTGGACTGAAATTCAACAAGAAACAAATATGATTGTTTAAGCTTTTCCCAAGGTTTTCATCTTGGATTCACACAGTTTAACTCTATATGACTAGTTTTTAAGTCTTCCTGAAATCTGCCTTATAGTCTATAAAATGTTATATATAGAACACAATATAAACAAGTCATATTTTGAATATCAAAAGCCTCTGACACTGTGCATATTCATTTTTTCCCGATGCCATGCCTCATAGTATCTATAATGTCCTCCATCTTTTCTAATGTAACGGTTGATAGCAATTGGTCTCACATGCATCTACATTTTGGGAATAACAAAACGCTCAAGTTTTTTACCTTCCATGAATACACTTTTTGGAGATGTAGATTTTTTTAGTTTCCGATTAAGCTCTTATCATTTCCGATTAAGTTCCAAACATAAGTTATTGATGTTGATCTTATGGTCATTGAATACAATGGCTGGAATATTTTGAATTTCAACGTTTACTGCCAGCTATGCTGGTTATGGAGGAATACTTTGTCTAAATGATGTTAATAGTTCCTAAGTCTTCTTACTACCAATTGCCGATTCATCGAAAACTGTATTATCGGTTTTCCTTTAGAACCACCAGATGTCTAGAAATGGCAACACCGGATGTCAATAATTCCTAAGTTTTGTCAACTCATCAAAAACTGTATTATGGGTTTTCCTTTAAGACTACCAGATGTCAATACTTCCTAGGATTTATTTCTACCAATTGTCTATTCATCAAAAACTGTTGGGATGATTACAAAAAAAGAACCTGAGGTTTGGGCTTATTTCCAAAAGAAAACCCGGAGATTTTTTTAAATTACAAAAAGCTCCCTCTGGTTTGCGTAGGTCTTAATTTTAAGGTGGTAGCTGTAATATTTCTATCTATCAAGAGGTTTTTGAAATATGTTTTAATTTATGTAGGGGGGAAATGTAAGATAGAGTCAACGTCGAGGGGTTTTTTGCAATTTTAAAAAATCTTTGTGGTTTTTTGTAATTAGCCCGAACCTAGGGGGTATTTGTAATTATCCCAAAACTGTATTATTGGTTTTCCTTTAATACCACCAGATGTCTATAAATGGCACAATTGTCCAGGCTTAACTTGGTACACGACTATGTCGCTGTGTTGTGTGCCATTTTCGTGATGTTACATGCTTTCCTCTTTCATTTCTTACTATCTCAAATGTTTTCTTCACAAAGGTAATTGAGCCATAGAAATATTATAGAGGAGGCTCTCATATTGGTCTCTTCATACTTGAGTATGTTTATAACTAGCTAACCACCCCAATAAATTTGTCCATTGTTTTCCCAATATTAACTATTAACTACCTTCCAACAAAATTCGTTTTCTTTTACGAACTTTTACGTATTGATTATTTTAGATCTCCTTATCTTATTGTGCCAGCATAACTAATACGAATTGTGATCTTTTACGAGTTGGCTTATACACTATGTCCATTTTACCTGTATTAAGACTCCATACCTACACTAGTCATCATCATCATCAACTGCACCTTATCCCACTATGTGGGGTCGGTGGTGTGAAGTTTATAGTGTCAATTAATTGTTTAAAATTAGTTAACACTACAAATTCACACAAAAAGCAAAGTGGCAAGTTTTACGCCGGATGCCCTTCCTGATGCAACCTTCATTCGAAGGAGAAATGAGATGAAATTCCAAAACCATCAGCATCATAGGTTTTTCCACTTGCATGGAAAATACGATGAGACGGCGATGAGTTGAGATAGTTGCTCTAGTCATGTTCCATTACATGATTGATATTGTAAAAATCAACATGTAGATCATGGAACATGACCACACTAGTATGAGACAAATTTCTACTTCATATTGCTTTTACTTAATTCTATCTTATTAAATCATGTGTGTTTGTTTATTACAAATACATTTTTGTTGTGAATATACACGAGTACTCATTGAATCTCACTGCACGGGAACAACTTCACACAAAAGGCAATAGTAGAACATTAGCATGGACAAAACTCTCAAGAAATATGAACAAGAAATAGACATTTATATAGTGCATAGGAATGAGTAAATACGGATTGCTCCAAAATTATAGGATAGGGATAATTAAAAAAACTACCCCTGAGGTTTGGTTTAGCCTAATTACAAAACACTCCACTTATCTTGCAAAAAAGAAATAACTGTCGAGGGGGTATTTGTAATTTTGAAATATAACTGTTTTTTTTTTTTTTTTTTTTGTATGTATGCTAAACCTCAATGATAGTATTTGTAATTAAACCCTTATAGAATATTGCAGATTCTGTAATTTACACAGTGACTAAAACTCGAGAGGGATGCCAGAATAAGGGCGCGATTGGATATACTTTCATTTTGAAAATTTTCATTTTGCTAGAGAATAGTGGTAAAAAATATTTTAGAAGAAAAAATATGAATTTTGAGATTGTGATTGGATGTGAGATGGAAAAATAATGATGAAAGTTGATTTGATTTAAGAATAGTAAAATAATGATTGGTAGTTAGAAATGTGTGAGTGAATGAATAGTGAAATTTGTGGGAGAATGTGTAATAATGATTAGTTTTTTGTGAAAAAATGTGTAGATGTGATTGGTGATAGAAAAAATAAGAAAAAGTGAAAGTAAGAGAATAATATATTTTCCGAAAATTTTCCTAAACAATCATATGTTTGGTGTAAAAAAATTCTCTAGCGGAACGAAAATAAATTTTATTTCTTATCCAATCGCGGCCTAACTATTGAAACACTGTAGCAGTCTCCTGTAATAGATTTATGAATGCATTGCAGATTACAAGTATATATATTCTGTATCTTTATTTTTGCACTCGTTTGGATTAATCATTAACCTATCGCCTTTGTGATTGTTCCATTATTTCAGGATCTTCGAGCTGGAAAGTGGTTTGGATCCTATTCATTGTTATTGGCAATCTCAGCTCCAATATTAATTTTGCTTTTGAGATTATGAGACTGAGTGCTACTATATTTAAACATGAAGTTCAATTTTAAGGATCTTGTAGTTCTAGGTAATTGCTTTCCAAAATCAATATTCTGTAATTTAGGAATATCCAATATAAACTCTCTATACCCATTAGCAGCTGCTGATCATTTTATTTATCCCATCAGTATCTGTTCACTCTTTGGAATAAGATATATGTTTGGTTTATGTGTTCTATTCTTCTTTTTTTTTTTTTTTTTTTTTTTGTCATCAAGTAATAAATACCACGTAATTCTTTGTTTCCTTTTCAAGAAAAGTGAAGCTTTATACATGCCTAAAGGAGTGAATTACTATTAGGGATAATTAAAAAAAAACCTTGAGATTTGGGCTAATTACAAAAACCTCCTTGAGGTTTGATTTTGTCTAAAATTTAAGGTTTAACTGTAATATTTCTATTAATGTCATGGGGGGTTTTTGAAATGTTTTTTCCTTATGAAAGGCAAAAATTTTAGATGGAACAAAGGTCGAGGAGTTTTTTGTAATTTTCAAAAATCTCTGGATTTTTTTGTAATTAGCTCAAATTATCAGAGGGGTTTTTGTGATTAACTCTTACTTACTATTATCCCTGTGGTGGATTACAATCCTGATAGGCGAGCCTCCAATTTATATTTGGAAATTTTTTAAAAAGTGCAATTATATGATTGTGAATCCAGCATGCGCTGATAGTTGAAGGTATTGCATGTGCATGACTTGAGGTTGTTGCATTGGCCTGTGTTATAGAAAGATAATACTGAAATATTTGATATCTTGTGTGCTGTGAATATAGTCCTTCATGTGGTTATTCGAAGCATCGTGTATGTATTTCGCGATTATCATATAGATTTACTACCACAAAAATGCTCGTCATTGACTTAAAAGGGTTATATGTGTTGGGAACAATGAGGTGGATGTGAACCCAATTAAACGGATCTTGGGCAGATAAACAGGTCTCCTTGAATTGGTCTCGGACCCGTCCCGCTATATATAATAATAATTTTTTAGATATAATCAATTGATAAACTATTTTTATTTTGATTTGTTTACTAAGTACATAAAACTACCATTTCATTTTATAATGTTGTGTTTTTGTTTTTCGAATACATATTTCTTCACGATAGAGTTTCATAGTGCATGATGTGTTTTGATTTTATTGTGTATTGCATATTATTAAAAGTTTTATGTTTGTGGCACTTGTATGTGCGTATCTATTGCGTTTGTTAAATATAAATGAATGCAAGCAAAATAAAAATAAGAGATAAATATTTTGTACCCTCCAAACTTTACCTGTTTTTACACTCTGTCTCCTAGACTTTATTTTGGTTCATTATGCCTCCTGCACTATGAATATTTTCGCACTTTACCATATATTGATAATTTTGTCCCTATAGTTTTGTAAATATCTTTTAATAGTTTTAGAAATCCATCTAACCTCCAATTTGTTGCATCTGGTCCCCAAAATTTATAAAATTATCATATAATCCAATCAATATGAATTTTACTCCAAAATAGTTTGTTCCCGGATTTATCAATGTATAAGAACTAAACTGGGTCTTTTGATTTTAAGATAGGATATAGTCCATTACGACCATATCAGGCCCAACATGCTTCCGTAAGATTAAAATATCCCCTAGAATTCATACCTTTCTTTGACTGAATCTGCACCAGGTGAGATGGCTCGCAACACAACCAGTCGGAAGATTAATGTCCCTAGACTGTTTGACAAACAGTTTGCACTGTTCAACTTCAACCAACAGGGAAGATGATCTCCAAGTTATCCGACTCCTTCAGCTCAGCACAGTCTTGGTCCGTTTCCTACTCCAGGCGTATAAGATAATTCTCAAAAGGGATAAATTAATAGAACATTACGAAACCATGTTGAAGCAAAAGCCTCTTTTTATTAAAAACTTCTAAGAAATATATATTACATCAGTAATCTCCTTTTGGGAGGAGAATACTTTTTTAGCCTCTCATATATGAGGCTTGCACTCTCTTACACATAAAACTTAAAACTTAAAACACACTGAAGATTTAAACACTCAACTATTTTTACAAAGGAAATTTATTTTTAGAAGACTAAGGGATGTTGATTGATGCCTTTAGCTTTCCCAAGCTCTTGTTTATATAGATGTAAGGATGCCTCTATCTTCTTCTATTCTATGTTGTAAAAAGCGCTAGGCGGCAGACTGGGGCCTAGCGACTAGGCGAAACCTAGGCGGGGTTAGGCGGGACCTGGGCAGAATTAGGCGGGCCTAATCGGAAAAAAAAAATCGTAGGCGGACAAGGGGGCCTAGCGCCTAGGTGGGGATTAATCGGGGCTAGGCGGGGACTTTTACAACAGAGCTTCTATTATTGCACCCACTTGCTGAAATAAGTGGAAGCCTCCTCAGCATCACATGGTTTGGGCCCTCTTTTGTCTGGTATCCAAAGTTTGTTGATAAGGCTCCTTTATCTGATGACTTTCTTTTTCTGTCTTTTAGTTAATGGAAGGAATATTATGACGTCACTGCTCACGTCATTTGCTTGAATTATTGGCATCTACCAGCTGGATGTCAATCTCTTTCTTGTTATGACCCACCTTTTGTCTTTTGGGTAAGTGGGTATCACATGTTACCACCAGATCTAGGGAATCTACTTTTTTGGTGGTTCCCGAATTATTGGATACTTCGACAGCTTGTGTGATTTTCCTTCTCCGTCTCCGGGACATCTCCGGTCAATCTTTGGCTGGAATCCTTTACCAAATTCTGGCTCTTTTTGATTTGGACATTCTATGCAAATATGATTTTCCCAGTGGCTAATATGAGCCATGTTACAGTATTTCCGGCGAGTTTCTTTACTCCCCGACGGCTTGTTTTCCCAAAGAAGACTACTCTTTTTCTCAAATAGGTCTTCTGCAAATCTTGTTGTTTTTCCTGTCATGGTGTTTAACAGGAATGATCCATTCACCGAATTCTGATAAAACTTGAACGAAAAATTGACTTTGTCCATCTCTGTGAGACAGACCCATAAACCCTAAGCTCATCTTGTTGAAATTTGATCTTCAGTAAAAGACGTAACCAGGGTAACTTCTTCCGAACTTACTTCCTTGATTCTTTTGAAAGCACGTTCGTATGGCCTTCGAAGCCAAATGTAATGGAAGGCTTCATGATTACCTTTTCTAATTTCCAACGGGATCTGGAGCTGCACTAATGAAATACAGTTCCAAAGTATCGCTGCGTTTTAGGCTCTCATTGTTGGACCAGTGCTCGTATACTGCTTCCTGGATCCAATTAGGCAATAGTTTTATCTCTGGGAAAGCAGGGGAGGTAGTATAGATTGAAGCCAGGGCTCCAAATTTGTACCACCGCTTGACCTCTTGTGGATTGGAGTTTGGTAACATCCACACCCTTGGATATGTTCCAGAAATGTCGATCTTCATTCTCTCTGGATGTACCCCTTCCCTTGAAATAAGTTTCTCCCAATTTATTTGATATTCATGCCAAGAAGAAGAAACTTTAATCTCGTTAGTATCAACCTTAGAATTGCCCGTCATAGGCCTAAGATTGATCTCTTCGTCCTTTACAACGGAAGTGCTGGGTTGACATGACAACTCGAGATTTGACTCCGGAGTATCATCTTTTCCTTAAGCCAACATTTCTGCCAGCTTAGGACCTGTGCTAGAGGTTCTTGAATCCTCTGCTACAGGTTGGGGATCCCCGCGCTCTAAACGCTCCTTTTATTTATTAGCGGCCCGGAGGAGTGACACTTGAAATGTCAATCTCAAATGAGAATGAGATCAAACACAAGCTCGTATGCAATCGGTTTCTTTGTCTTGATCATTCTTTTGCAACCTTCCGGCCAAATCAGCATTGATAGCCAGAGTGTCAAATTCTCGGAGAAGCATCTCAAGATGATCGTCGAGATGTCTTAATGCTGTGAGGATGGAATCAGCTTCGATTCCCTCCATCTCTTGTTAGAAAATCTGCAAGAATATTTTCATGAGATTTTATAATGACAATATCATAATTATAATATTGGCATTCAGCTTGCCATCTAAGTAATCTAGCCTTTTATGGTTTAGATTCAATTTTATTTTCCAGAAAAGCCTTGACACTTGAATTATCAAATTTTAATGTAAACTTTTTAGCCAGTAAAAATAAAGGCCATTTTTTGAAAGCCTTTCTGACTGCAATGAATTCTTTTTCGTTTATATGCCATCGATTTGCTTCACTGTCTGTAAAAAGACCGTTGCAATATCTGCATAGCACTTTGCCATTTGTTGTGGCTTTTTCGTTTGGAAGCTTTTTGCAAACTTCCTTAAGCTCTTTTATCCCTTCTTGATGCTCAGCTTCCCATTTGAATATGGCATCTTTTTTTAGCAATGGGCTAAACACTCTCCTGTAATGCGCCAGATTGTTTATGAACACTCCAAAGTAAAATTAACAACTCCGAGAAAACTTTGAAGTTATTTCTTGTCTTTCAGCGTATCTAGAAATCCTTGTATCTTTTCCACAATATGACTTTGTAGGATGATTCCAGATTCATCAATTTCGATTCCGAGGAATTCAATCTGTCTTGTAGCAATTACTGTCTTCTTTTCTGAAAGCACTAATCCTTCTTTGTGACAAACATCTGAAAATATTTCCAAATGTTTGAGATGCTCCTTCATATTCTTTGATGCAATTATGATATCATCAATGTATACAAACATGAAACTAAATAATCCTTGAAGAGATTATCCATCTTTCTTTGATATATTTGGGGCGCATTAACCAATCCCATCGACATCACGTTCCAAATATAATGTCCTTGTGGCGTGGAGAAAGTTGGGAACTTCTGACTTTCTTCCTCCATTTTAATCTGGTAGAAACCAGACTTGCAATCGAACTTTGAGAATATCTTGGCACCTTTGGTGCAGTTAACCAGATGTTCTCTGCTTGGGATATAGTAATTAATAACAAGTCTGGCTTTCCTCTTTTGATTTCTCCATGTTTTCTGACTAAGAATCCTGGACTGATGTATGGAGAAACTTCTGGTGAAATCAACTTAAGGTCAAGATGTTCCTTAAGTATCTTTTGCATATCCTCACGATCCTCCTGGTTCATAAGGATTGCTTTGAATCTCATGAACTCGTACTCCTTGCCTGGTTTAACTTTTAAGGAAGCTTTGAGCTCGTTCTTATCCCACCATGCCAAAGGATTTTCATTATAATTACTTTGGATCTTCTTCTTGATATCCTCGAGTGATATTTGTTCTTCTAGGGTAACATCACCTTGTGGATTCTCCATTAGGCTCATCATCAATTCTGCAATAGCCTCCAGAGGTACTCGTTCTTCACCTTGTATACTGAATGAATACAAGTTATTATCCCATCGTTTTGTATCTTTTTGCTTCGAACCATATTGTCGAAAGGATAATAATGCATCACCAAATCTTTTTTTATCCGCCATTTTTGGATTTCGAAGTTTGGCTTTATCACCACGCTTGCTGCGAAAATTAATAGGCATTTTTCTATAAAATGCTTCTCGTAGTCTCTGGACAATATCTTATGATCACATAATGTTGTGAAAATAAGTCTTCTTGTCTCATTCTCTTGTGTTAATCTCTTAAATGTTTGTAGGAAATTGTTTCCTAGCAAAACATCTGCTTCTGTATCGTGGAAATAGATTGGTGGCGTCTTTACTTTGTACCTTGGGGTACCGCCTGCTCCTCTGATCATGATTTCTGCTTGTTTAATTCCTCTGTTAAGGATGAGAATCCTTTTAGAGAAATCTCTTCCTGCAATAGCTGGTAAATCTTCTCCAATTTCTGTAGGAAAAACATCCGGCTTTGCAGTACAAATTTCGGCACCTGAGTCAATATAAGCGGCGAAATACTCAGCCTTATATTCAGCATATAACATTCTAATCGAAATGTATATGGAGAATGGACTAGTGGTCATCTAATTCTGTATCTTTTATTAGTCACTGTGAACTCTATTCCATCTTGTAATCTTTCCCAAGGTTTATGATCCTCAAGAAATTGAATACCCAGTATTAATTGCTCTGGGATTTTCCCTGCTATTCCTGTGATAGTTAGCTCAATTTCACCCATCTTTAGGCTTCCTTAATACCTTCCAACTATAGGTTTTTGGAGATAATATAAAACATCACAAGGAAAAATATTATCCTTTTGAGTGATGTCAAATATTACTTCAACTTCTCTCCATCTTTCTCGACATTTTAGCTCTCCTTGCGTTTTGAAAACATCTGAGATTCCTGAACTGTACTCGGTCTTTTTTTTTTCCAACGGCTACTGCTTATCATTCTGTCTTGTTGGAAAGACATCCTCATTGGCTCAACTCTGAGACTTCGACTTTTGTTGAAGACTGGTTGATCTTGAATTTGCATGTCGATCTCCTTTATTGTTGGAGACTCAATAAGTTCTGGTAGAACTACCCTGGCAAAGTCCTCAAATATTCTTGAGACTTCAATAAATTCCTTTCTTAAGAATACTTCTGAATGGTATGTATTCGAAAGAGCATATGAAATCTTGTATGTAATCGAGTATGGCATGTTTCCTTCTTTCATCAAATCTGTCCTTTTGAAATCTTGATGAAGGGTTAAGGCTCTGTTGAAGTCTCGATCTCCCAAATTGTATGCAATTCTAGGATATACATTAAATGCCAATTTCCCAGCATACAAATTTCCTGTGACCGCTCCAAGGCATGAATCCTTGAGATTTGAGATTCGCTTATCAAAAATGGCTAAGTTGAGTGGTGAATCAATCCCTTCTTGGAATGTTGCTTTAATAAAAACTCTTATGGCTCCGATGTGAATCCATGAGAGTGTATTTTCAACTTCTCTTTTGACTGTGCTTTTGATCTCCTGAACTTCTCGGTAAGGGACCAACTGCATCTCGATCAGGTTACCAGTAAGATCCATCGGGATGGCTAATTATCCGGTAGTTACTCTGTGGATAATTTGGTGCTTTCTATTACGAAATCCAATCTTATCCAAAGCCTTTTACATAGCTCCAATTGTAAATCCATCATATATCTGAAGCTTTGGATCTTCCTTCATAATTCTCATAAGAGTCTTATGAGAAACTGTAGTGTGGGAGAGGAATCCTGACATATCCTCCCTGACTGTCTGCTGAAGAATTTCTTCTTCACTCTGATTCTGAACTAGATTCACTTCCATTGTCAAAATAGATCTCTTCTTCGTAGATGCTTTCATCTGAGGGTAGATCCTCAAATTGATACACCTGGATCAAATCTTGATAATAGGCAGCTTCTTCGAATTCTGGTGTAGCTTCAAACTGTCTAATTCCTCGCTTTTGATTATCTGGGCAATCAATTGAGATATGCCCTATTGCTCCACATGTCCAGCAATTACAATCTTCGAAACTTTCTTTAGCTCTGGTGTGAGCTCGCCTGAAAGTTCTTCTTCCTGAGGTTCTGCTGGTGCTTCCTTGATTAGAACCTGATGAAGAGGCTCTACTCCTGCTTGGTGCTGGGCTTTGTCCTGATTTGTAACTTTGGGCCTTCTGTTTCGACCAAAGCCTTCTAGGTCTCCATGAAGACCTACTCCTTTGCTGCTACTTCCACGGTGGTATGGATGGCTTCTCTCCTTCTTTTTCTCATGCCTCCGTGGTTGACCTACCACAACTGTTGGAATGTCATCATCTGCGCAACGTAGAGGAACTTTTTTGTTAATTCCTCGTAATCTCTTATAATTCCTGTATAGTGCTGCCTGATGGCAGATAGTTTGGCCTTTAGGAATGACATTCTTCTGGCAACCGCATCTAAATCTGTTGCACTCTTGTATTCCCTGATAAGCATTTCTCTCTATGGGCTCGGGATTTTCGCAAAGAATAGTTGTGAAGCTTCTTTGTCTTCAACCTTGGACTTCCATTGGTACTCGTTGAACAACTTGATATGTCATAACCCGAAACATTTGCACTTCTAAATTATCATGGTCAATTGTCATAAACCCGAAACATTTGTACTTCTAAATTATCATGGTCAATTATTCATAAACATCACTTCGTGCATTTTAAATTGCATATCAAAATTAGAATGCATGTAATATCATGAATTTTTCCAGTTTTAGCATAATTACATGCATTGTTTTTTTGGTATTTCACATTTACATTATTAATCATATAAAGTGGTGAAATTTCAAGTTCTAGCATAAAATTACACGTGGTAAACTTAGATGCGATTCGTGTCATCAACATGTCTACTGGATAACATATATGAGAATTAATATTTTACTAAAACACATGAAAGATAGTGGGATATTAAATTTATATAGATACAAGATTATAGTTAAGATAATAGTTTTATTAAAGAATGATGATAATGATAATAAAGTATCAAGAAAATAAAATGAGACTAGAATTACAATATTTGCTATTAGATTAAAAAGATATCATAATAAATGGAAAAAAAATAATAAACTATTCTTATGAAGTAATATAAGGGAACAGGTAGACACCAGATTCTTTACTAATGTGTATATTAAGTAACATATGTATTATATATATGTATATGTGGTCTGAGGTGTCATTATATATATATATATATATATTATATACATGTATATATTGTAATAAAATATATAAATATGTGGGTTTACACTTACCCTCTTAACCTATTCTAGAAAATGGATAAACATGTGGAACATGGATAAAGATATACATTTAGGAAGTTTGGGATTTTTATAAGTTAATTACACAAACACAAATCTTACGCCTATATATGTGTGCAAAAATATAACTAGTATATATTCTCGTACACCACCGCCTTCTGGAAGTAATTAAAGGGATAATTGATATATACACACATAAACACACAGACAAAATAGGAGGAACGAGAAAGTACGGGAGCTAAGGGCAGACGTCCAAAGAGAATTAGCTGGTAACTTGTAGTTCTACTTTCTTGTTTAATTAGTAGTCTTGATACCATTAAGCTAATTTAAATGTGTGTATATATTGTTTTAATTTATAGAAAAGAAAAACAAATGAAGATAATAATTAGTTTTGGCTTAGGAACTAATTTCTGGACAAAGGACTTTGAATTGTTTTCAGATTAATGATATTAAGATAACAATTCTTATTTTGATTAGGAAGATAAGAAATAAATGAATGGAAAAGTTCCAGCTTTTTCACTTATAAAATTGCTAATTAACTCTTTATTTTCATTAAGTGCCGATTAGACCATTAAGATAAGGGTAGTAGTTATACTGGTAATTGCAAATATTTATCTATGTATTTGTTTGAAGATTACAAAAAGGCAATAAAATCTGAAAGTGGAAGTTTTTTTTTCAAACCTTCTCAACGTTCTCAATCAAGCCTGTCTCAAATAATCCATATCCAGCAAGAGTAGATGAAAACATGGGGAAATTGAGATATGCCTTCACTTAAATTAGGAATTATAGCGATTCAAATTCTCTTGCTTATACATGTTACAAATAAAATTTTGTTATTGTTAAATGTGATTTTCTATTTGGTTATGTATTTTTATATGCTAATAGGTCTAAATCTTAATAAAGGAGCAGATAAAGCCAATTAGGCAGGAACATCGGAATAAGGACATCACTTGTGAGTATAATCTTTTAGCTTGTTATTTGACTTGTGTGATTATATGATTAATGTATTGGAATGAATTATTTACTTATTTGACTATAATGATTAGTAGCTTATCGTGCCCTAATGTGAATTGCATGATTCTCTATGATGATATTGCGATGAAATTGAGATATATGATCTCGATGTGATGAGATGGATATAAAATTGAGATGTATGATCTTTATGAAATGACATTGAAATGGGATTGAGATATGTGATCTCCAATGATGTTATTGATATGGAAATGAGTTATGCGATCTCTACTGATGTTATTGATACAGAAAGGAAATATGTGATTATAGAAATGCATTCATCAGAGATTAATGGATTTTGTTATGGCCACTAATTATCTTGAATCACAGAATTACAGTCATCCAGAATTTCTGGATTACAGAGTACCGTACGGCCACCCCGAGTTCACTGAACTTTACGTGAAATAAAGAATTACAGAGTGCCATGGCCATATTCGTGATCACGATTTATTCTTGGTATTAGTTGGCCCATAACAATAAAAGAAAATGATCATGCACGTGCATTTATATGTTTATAAATGATATGATCAATTGATTGTGATAATGTGCTTGTGTGATGTTGAATAACTTGTTATTGGATTATACTTGTTGAGCTTGCAACTCACCAAATGCAATGTTGTCAATTTTTAGTTGTTGTAGATAAAAGTTGATCAGTGAGGTGTGACAGAAGTTAAAGCATGGATCAAAGGTCGGCCGGCTGGATTCCCATCCTTCTCCCTCAGCTCATCATTTGCATATAATATAGGGAGTTTTATTTTGATCTGTATATAAAATGGCACGGTCGTTAATGTTATGTAATATGGGTAAATACACATGCGCGAATGAGTGTTGCTAAATCATTTGAGTAAATGCTTCCGCTTGAACCGAAAAGGTTATAGCTATTGTTTATTATATTAATCTTATGCGTAATGCAGCTGTGCTGCCTATGAACTCTATTTTTATACTATATAAATACGTGTTACAAGGGTAAGGTTGTTACAGTTTAGTTTGGTATCAGAGCCCGGGTAGGGGTTCTGTAGATCATGGCATGACATGTGCATTATCATTAAATGTTATAAGAAAGTTACAATTTCTGTCATATTTTAGGCAAAGGATTGTGAGTGAAGAAGCACATATACATAATGATGAGCAAAGTGTTCACGGAGGGGAAGGAGCAGCCGAGCCAGAGTCACACTCATCTCACTCACCTATGCATCATGTGCATGGAATACCTGCTCATTTTGGGTATCCACCTTATCCACTGGTAAATCCCCCTGAACCACGTGAAAGAAAATATGATAAACTTAGAAAGATGGGAGTCATTGATTTTGTGGGTACTCTTGACCCGAGGTCAAACGTGGTGAAACGAATGAGAAAGGGTTCTAAACTTGATGAAATGTACTCTGAAGAAAAGTTTGATTATGCGATCACTCCTTCAGGGAAATGCGTATGATTGGTGGGAGACTATACCACATAGTACTGTTCAACCACCTGTATTGACATGGGATGATTTTCTAAGAGAATTTCATGATACATACTTGCCAGAAGTTTACAGAGATCAGAAAGAAAAGGAGTTTCTAGAACTTAAACAGGGAAATCGATCAGTTGCCGAGTATGAAGTGTTATTTAATCAGCTTTCTCATTATACCCCACATATGACAGCCACGGAAAAGAAGAAAAGTACTAGATTTGAATCGGGACTCCGTTTTGCTATTCGAAATCGTATTACACCCACAGATATGGAGTCTTATAGTAAGTTGAAAGCAACAGTAATACGTGCTGAGAAATTGGAAGCTGAATCAAAACAAAACTTTCAGTATAATAAGAAGGGACAAGGTGAAGAAACTGGAGGATTTAGAAATAGAAAGGAATTTACTGCGCCTGCACAGAGGAGCTTCCCAAGCAGTTCAAAAAGTGGTAGTTTTAGGGGTGCAACACCAACCTGTAAGAGTGTTAGTTCAACACCAACAATAAGCACATGTGCACATTGTGGTAAGAATCATTATGGAGAATGTAGATTGCTTACAGGAAAATGTTTTAGATGTGGTGAACCTGGACATATAGCAAGGAATTGCATAAAACCACGCGAGGAACCCACAATTGAGCAAACTAGATTTAGTGGTTTCAACCCTAATAGAGGTAGGGGTCGAGGAAGATTCAGTGTAGGAAGAGGTCTTTGGTCCGAAAGAAAGTCAAGCGGCGGACAACAAGGTCCAAATCGAGTTTTTGCTATGACACAGGAAGAAGCTAAAGCTGCACCAACCGTAGTTACTGGTAATCTCTCAATCTCTGATACAAATGCTTATGTTTTATTTGATCCAGGAGCAACACATTCATTTGTTTCACAATCATTTGCATCACATTTGGGTAATAAACCAGAAACATTAGGCTATGATTTACTGGTTCGAACCCCAGTAGGGAATGTGGTGATTGTAAATACTGTATATCGTGATTGCAAAATTTTGATCGACGAATCAGAATTGAGTGCTAGCTTACTTGTTATGCCCTTAAGAGATTTCGATTTGATTTTGGGTATGGATTGGTTAACCGAACACCATGCTAAACTGGATTGTTTTACAAAAGAGATATCGTTAGAGCTTCCTGATCAGACGCAGATTGTATTTAAAGGGGAAAGAGAAATTTTGCCTACATGTATAATATCTGCATCTACAGCTTTTAAAATGATTAAGAAAGGCTGCGAATGTTACTTAGCCCACGTAATAGACACACGTTTATATGGTTTGAAACTTGAAGACACTCCAGTGGTTAAAGAGTATCCAGATGTATTTCCCGATGATTTACCCGGATTACCTCCAGATAGAGATATAGAGTTCACCATTGAATTACAACCTGGTACAGCGCCAATTTCTATCCCTCCTTATCGAATGGCACTTGTTGAGTTACAAGAATTAAAGACCTAGCTACAAGAACTGTTGGATAAAGGATATATTAGACCAAGTGTTTCGCCATGGGGTGCACTTGTGTTGTTTGTTAAAAAGAAATATGGTACACTGAGATTGTGTATAGATTATCGGCAGTTGAATCGAGTAACAGTAAAGAATAAATATCCATTACCTAGGATAGATGATTTATTTGATCAGTTGCAAGGTGCTAGAGTTTTCTCAAAGATTGATTTGAGATCAAGATATCACCAGTTGAAGATTGCAGAGGCTGACATTTCAAAAACAGCGTTTCGGACTAGGTATGGCCATTACGAGTTTTTGGTAATGCCGTTTGGACTGACTAATGCACCCGCTGTATTTATGGCATTGATGAATAATGTGTTTAGACCCTATCTAGATAAATTTGTTATTGTCTTTATTGATGATATCTTGGTATATTCTAAATCTGCTGAGGAACACGAACACCATTTGAGAATTGTGTTGCAAACCTTGCGAGAGAAACAATTGTATGCAAAACTCAGTAAATGCGAATTTTGGTTAGATCAAGTAATCTTTTTGGGACACGTTGTTTCTGGTGATGGGATTAAAGTTGATCCACAGAAAATTGAAGCAGTGATTAAATGGTAAAGCCCAAAAAGTGTAACAGAAGTTCGTAGTTTTCTAGGTTTAGCCGGATACTATCGACGATTTGTTGAGAATTTTTCGCTTATTGCAACTCCACTGACAAAATTACTACGAAAAGATGTTCCTTTCAAATGGACAGATAGTTGCCAAAAGAGTTTTGAAGAGTTAAAGAAGAGGCTTACCACTACCCCAGTTTTGACTATTCCTTCAGGTACCGATGGATTCGTTGTTTACAGCGACGCTTCTTATCAAGGTTTAGGATGTGTTTTAATGCAACACGGTAAGGTTATTGCGTATGCGTCTAGACAACTTAAACCATACGAGATGTCTTATCCTACTCATGACCTTGAGCTAGCTGCGGTTGTGTTTTCTTTAAAGATATGGAGACATTATCTATATGGTTCTACATTTCAAATTTTCACTGATCATAAAAGCTTGAAATACTTATTGAGTCAGAAAGAGTTGAACATGCGTCAGAGAAGATGGCTTGAATTGCTGAAAGATTATGATTGTACTATCGAATATCATCCAGGGAAAGCTAATGTTGTTGCTGATGCTTTGAGCCGATAAATCTTATGGTATTGTTTCTTATCTCTCGGTGCATGCTTTACCCTATCTACTAGATATGAGGAAGATGAATGTTGAATTGAATATAAATGACATGGGTGTTTTATGTGCTTCACTTGGTGTTCGTCCTATGATGATTGAAAGAATTAAACAAGCACAATTTCGTGATGATAAACCCACCAAGATTGCGAAAAAAAAGTGAAACAAGGAAATAGTACATCATTTGTTCGAATAGTGATGGTAGTTTGACGATCAATAATCGACTTTGTGTCCCTGATGTTGATGGCTTAAGGCATGAGATAATGGAAGAGGCTCATACTGCACCATATGCCATGCACCCAGGTAGTACAAAAATGTATCAGACCTTAAAGAACCATTATTGGTGGCCCAGAATGAAGAAAGATGTAGCCGAGTATGTTTCAAAATGCTTAACTTGCCAATAGATTAAAGCCGAACATCAAGCACCAGTAGGTAAATTGCATCCATTACCTATTCCTATTTGGAAGTGGGAGCGTATTACTATGGATTTTCTTTATGGTCTGCCGATGACACCGAGGAAAAATGACGCAGTTTGGGTTATTGTTGATCGACTAACAAAGTCAGCTCACTTTTTACCATTTAGATGGGGTTCTCTCTCTAAAAATCGCAAAAAGATATGTGAATGAGATTGTTAAACTACATGGTGTACCCTTGTCTATTGTTCAGATCGCAATCCTCGTTTTACGTCTAGATTTTGGGGTAGCTTACAACATGCATTAGGCACTAAGTTACATTTTAGTACAACATTTCATCCACAAACGGATGGGCAGTCAGAAAGGACTATTCAAACTCTAGAAGATATGCTTCGTGCTTGTGTTCTTGAATTTAGAGGTTATTGGGATGAATATATTGCGTTAAATGGAATTTGCATATAATAATCAACATCATAGCAGCATTGGTATGGCGCCTTATGAAGCATTATACGGTAGAAAATGCAGGAGTCCAACAAGTTGGGATGAAGAGGGAATACGATTATTGGATGGCCCAGATCTGATTCAAGACACAGTTGAAAAAGTGAAAATAGTTAAAAGTCGTTTAAAAGCAGCTCAAGATAGACAAAAAAGTTATATTGATCAGCATAGACGGGAAATGGAATATGAAGTTGGTGCGAAAGTATTTCTCCGTGTTTCCCCTTGGAAGGGTATTCTCAGATTTGGAAAAAAAGGTAAACTGAGTCCTCGGTATATCGGCCCATATGAAATACTTGAAAGGGTTGGACCACTGGCTAATAGGCTTGCCTTGCCACCTGAACTATCTCAGATTCATAATGTATTCCATGTTAGTATGCTTCGTCGATAGAGATCAGACCCGTCACATGTTCTTCGAGATGAACCTGTCGAAATTGCTGATAATCTGAGTTATGTCGAGGAACCAATTGGAATAGTGGGATACAAAGAAAAACAACTTAGAAATAGAGTGATTCCGTTGGTAAAAGTTTTATGGAGAAATCATTCTAGAGAAGAAGCTACATGGGAAACGAAACAACACATGAGAGAGCAATATCCATGGTTATTTACTGATACAGGTACAGATTTCGAGGACGAAATTTTTTAGGGGGGGAGAATTGTCATAACCCGAAACATTTGCACTTCTAAATTATCATGGTCAATTATTCATAAACATCACTTCGTGCATTTTAAATAGCATATCAAAATTAGAATGCATGTAATATCATGATTTTTTTCCAGTTTTAGCATAATTACATGCATTTTTTTTTGGTATTTCACATTTACATTATTAATCATATAAAGTGGTGATATTTCAAGTTCTAGCATAAAATTACACGTGGTAAACTTAGATGTGATTCGTGTCATCAACATGTCTACTGGATAACATATATGAGAATTAATATTTTACTAAAACACATGAAAGATAGTGGGATATTAAATTTATATAGATACAAGATTATAGTTAAGATAATAGTTTTATTAAAGAATGATGATAATGATAATAAAGTATCAAGAAAAGAAAATGAGACTAGAATTACAATATTTGCTATTAGATTAAAAAGGATATCATAATAAATTGGAAAAAAAAATAATAAAATATACTTATGAAGTAATATGAGGGAACATGTAGACACCAGATTCTTTACTAATGTGTATATTAAGTAACATATGTATTATATATATATATGTGTCTGAGGTGTCATTATATATATATATATATATATTAGTACATGTATATATTGTAATAAAATATATAAATACGTGGGTTTACACTTACCCTCTTAACCTATTCTAGAAAATGGATAAACATGTGGAACATGGATAAACATATACATATAGGAAGTTTGGGATTTTTATAAGTTAATTACACAAACACAAATCTGACGCCTATATATGTGTGCAAAAATATAACTAGTATATATTCTCGCACACCACCGCCTTCTGGAAGTAATTAAAGGGATAATTGATATATACACACATAAACACACAGACAAAATAGGAGGAACGAGAAAGTACGGGAGCTAAGGGCAGACGTCCAAAGAGAATTAGCTGGTAACTTGTAGTTCTACTTTCTTGTTTAATTAGTAGTCTTGATACCATTAAGCTAATTTAAATGTGTGTATATATTGTTTTAATTTATAGAAAAGAAAAAAAAATGAAGATAATAATTAGTTTTGGCTTAGGAACTAATTTCTGGACAAAGGACTTTGAATTGTTTTCAGATTAATGATATTAAGATAACAATTCTTATTTTGATTAGGAAGATAAGAAATAAATGAATGGAAAAGTTCCAGCTTCTTCACTTATAAAATTGCTAATTAATTCTTTATGTTCATTAAGTGCCGATTAGACCATTAAGATAAGGGTAGTAGTTATACTGGTAATTGCAAATATTTATCTATGTATTTGTTTGAAGATTACAAAAAGGCAATAAAATCTGAAAGTGGAAGTTTTTTTTTTCAAACCTTCTCAACGTTCTCAATCAAGCCTGTCTCAAATAATCCATATCCAGCAAGAGTAGATGAAAACATGGGGAAATTGAGATATGCCTTCACTTAAATTAGGAATTATAGCGATTCAAATTCTCTTGCTTATACATGTTACAAATAAAATTTTGTTATTGTTAAATGTGATTTTCTATTTGGTTATGTATTTTTATATGCTAATAGGTCTAAATCTTAATAAAGGAGCAGATAAAGCCAATTAGGCAGGAACATCGGAATAAGGACATCACTTGTGAGTATAATCTTTTAGCTTGTTATTTGACTTGTGTGATTATATGATTAATGTGTTGGAATGAATTATTTACTTATTTGACTATAATGATTAGTAGCTTATCGTTCCCTAATGTGAATTGCATGATTCTCTATGATGATATTGTGATGAAATTGAGATATATGATCTCGATGTGATGAGATGGATATAAAATTGAGATGTATGATCTTTATGAAATGACATTGAAATGGGATTGAGATATTTGATCTCCAATGATGTTATTGATATGGAAATGAGTTATGCGATCTCTACTGATGTTATTGATACGGAAAGGAAATATGTGATTATAGAAATGCATTCATCAGAGATTAATGGATTCTGTTATGGCCACTAATTACCTTGAATCACAGAATTATAGTCATCCAAAATTTCTGGATTACAGAGTACCGTACGGCCACCCCGAGTTCACTGAACTCTACGTGAAATAAAGAATTACAGAGTGCCATGGCCATATTTGTGATCACGATTTATTCTTGGTATTAGTTGGCCCATAACAGTAAAAGAAAATGATCAAGCACGTGCATTTATATGTTTATAAATGATATGATCAATTGATTGTGATAATGTGCTTGTGTGATGTTGAATAACTTGTTATTGGATTATACTTGCTGAGCTTGCAACTCACCAAATGCAATGTTGTCAATTTTTAGTTGTTGTAGATAAAAGTTGATCAGTGAGGTGTGACAGAAGTTAAAGCATGGATCAAAGGTCGGCCGGCTGGATTCCCATCCTTCTCCCTCAGCTCATCATTTGCATATAATATAGGGAGTTTTATTTTGATCTGTATATAAAAAGGCACGGTCGTTAATGTTATGTAATATGGGTAAATACACATGCGCGAATGAGTGTTGCTAAATCGTTTGAGTAAATGCTTCCGCTTGAACCGAAAAGGTTATAGTTGTTGTTTAATATATTAATCTTATGCGTAGTGCAGCTGTGCTGCCTATGAACTCTATTTTTATACTATATAAATACGTGTTACAAGGGTAAGGTTGTTACATGATATATTCGTCAATATGACAAATATCATGTAACTCGAGGCAGTAGAGGGCTTATTTATATCTTTTTCATTTTTCTTCTTCCAATCCCTCAAAATAGCATGTGCCGATAAAATGGATTTTGAATAATTTTGCCATATTATCAGCAATTCCTTTTAATGATTCTCCAACTGTGACAGTGCTTTTCATATCTACTCCCTTCATATCCCATGTAATCTTTATAGATCCTTCAAGACTCATCTCAAGGAGTAAGATGAATCCATCCTTCATAAGATCGAGGGTACCTAGGATGCTCTGATACCAATTTTAAGGATCGAAAGACCATAAGGAATAAATGGAGAAAATACAATAATTTGTATAACCTAGGAGGTAAAGTCCAACGATATTAAAAGTTCAAATAGGAAACTGAAAACCATCATACCTATTTGTAGGGGTAAATCCGTAAATTTAGGCAAAGTGCAAAAATTTTCAAGGTTGAGGAGGTAAAGTGTACCATTTCAAAGTTCGGGAGGTATAGTGTAAAATTCGTTTAATTTGGGAGGTTTCTCGTATTTATCCCTAAAAATCAATATATGCGCGTCAAATGGTTGTTCTTACAAGCGTAAATCTGTCACTTTCGTTAAATAAGTATAGACAAAATAAAAATCAATGCTTGTTGGTCATGGGTTGAACCCTCAGTGTATGGAATCGGGAGTGGAATAGGGAAAGTGGAACAAGAGATCTCATCCCCTAAATTTAATGCTTGGGACGAGTGGTTTTTGACTTTTGGGTTTAACTATTTCTTAATGGGATGGGTCTTAGAACAATTATATTGTCATTCTTATTTCTAGATTCTAACTCCGGTTTGGCATAGGAAAAAGTTGTTTAAAATGAAAAACAGGTATGAGAAACTGTTTGTTAATAATTTCGGATTGACATATAGGCATGCCGAGGAAGCTGTTAAGACAGCTGAGGATCAGTCAGCTCCGCAGGCTAACACAACTGCACAAGATGCCGATGACGCTGAAACAACTGAGACACATAGATAAAAAAAACTGTCATGATTCAGGAATCCAGTAATCGATGCGTGCAAAGGAAAAAAACACATACTGAAAAACATGTTTGTTTGTTCGACTTGTTTTTTTTTTTAAACAAAAAAAATCATTTTACCTTCTCATTTTTCATAAAAGTAACATATCAAATCTATAATTTTAACTTTTAACCCTACAAATAATGATAATCTATCAATTCTCAACCATTATTCCAATCAATTTATTCAAATTATACCAGTGGGATTGTAGGTCCCAAGGGGTGTGAGTGTAAGGTTTAGAAGGGGGGGTTGAATAAACCTTACCAACTTTTCGATTTAGTCCTTTTAAAACGTTCAGAGTTAATACTTCACATCTGAGTCCTAGATGGACAACTAAGTTAGTTAATCGTGAGTTAGTCACTCAACAGACTGATCGAGTGTTGATAGAATAACTCAAATTGTTTTGACTAAAGACTTAACTTGATTGTGGAATGTTTTCAGCGGAAGACTTATCACCCTGGAATTTTGGTTAAGTATGTTTTAATACTTGGTTTTAGCACTTTGTTGATTATCAATTGGATAGCAAATTTATCAAATGAGATATTAAAGTAATGTGCATAAATTAAAGTCTTTGAAATGTAAATGACACAATAGATTTTTATAGAGGTTCAAGATGGGGTAATTCTTCTACTCCTCTCTTCTCCAACTCCTGGAGGAATCCACTAAGTATTGATCAATATACAAAGTGGTTAACATCCGATGCAAGTCTTGATCACACAAATGACTTGATCCTTTGGGACTCGATGCTTGAGATGCCTTGGTCACACAAACGGCTTCTCGTGCGACTCGGCTTCTTCACAGGGCAAACCTTTGCTTGCTACTACAGCCCACTTGCTCAAGCTTCTTGGATTTGATCACGAAGCCCTCCAAAAACATGAGACTGGTTCGACCTTGAACCTTTCTACAATCCTCCGTGGAATGTAGACCCCTTGATTCTTCAAATGTTTCCTCTTCAACTGATTGAAGTTGTCTTTCCTTCACAGGTAAGTGTTGGATTGATTTCCTTCGTAACGTAGGCTTGAGGATTGAACTTGAATGATTTGAGAATATTTTTGGTTACAGATATTGCTTTTCTTGCTCGTATTTGTTTTTTGATTGTCAAGGTAACCCCATTTCTCTCAAATAGATTCCTCAGCCTTTTATAGTGTTCTTTTTAAAATTTGCCCGTTGAAGAGATAGGCTAATTTTCAAAAGACACTTGTGGTCGTTGGCTTGTCTTGTTGCAGTCCTTGGAATTGACATTTCCTCGTATGAATGATTCTTGACTTTTCGTAGATCCGACACAGTGCGATGCTTCCCATTGGTTTATTCCTTTTGCACACTTCTGGGACTGAGCACTTTAAGAAAGGCAGTATGGAAGTATTACTTGTTTAAGTAATTCTCTTGACTTCCGTGCAACGGATCTCTTTCAGTTGTCTCGACTTGACTACATTTCCTTGACTTCCCCAGGTGACTTTGAGTCAGCTTCCAATCATTGGATGACTCATCTGTCATTTCAACTTGAGACTTGGCTATCTTGAGTTGACTTGACTGACACTTCACTCAATCGTATCTCACCGCACCTTGATCGAGTTCCCTCTTCTTCTTTCTTTGCCACACTCACCGCCTCACAATGAGTCTTCCTTTTAGTCTCCAGTTGTTTTCTTGCATGTTCAGGCATAGCTGACTTAACTCAGCTCGACCAACCCTTTTTATTAAAATGCAATTTACAACAAAAATGGGGTGCCAACTTTCTATTCTAAGTTTTACATGGCATTCATCAAAATCTAAAAATTAATTTCCCAACAGGGATTCATCACAACCTTTTTGATGGGCTCAATCCAAATGTTAAAGGCTCAAATAATTAAAATATAAGTTTAAGAATTTAGAGAAGTTACCGGAAATGCCTCTACTTTTGAAAAAAAAAGTCATTGTTTACGCTCACATCACTTTTGTACTCTTTTTTTCTTTTTTTACTTTTTTATGCTCCTGTATATTTTTGGTTATTTTTACGTTTTTTTCAATTTTTTTTCTTGTATTGCTTTATATGTTATATATGTTGTTTATATTTGTCTCTTGGTTGTTTCTATATTGTTTCATTGTTGTTTTGATGTTTCAATATAACTTTTACTTATTTTTTACGCTCTTTTATGTTCATGCGTTTTTTTATATATTGTTTCTGTTGTTTTTGGGTTGTTTTCTATAATGTTTTTAATGTTGTTCTGATGTTTCTTTGTTGTTTCCATGTAGTTTTTAATGTTTCAATGTAATTTTTACCTATTTTTAAACTCTTTTTATTGATGTGGTGTTTTCTATATTGTTTATGTCGTTTCTGGGTTGTTTCTATATTTTTTTTAATGTTGTTCTGATGTTTCTTTGTTGTTTCAATGCAAGTTTTACCTGTTTTAAAGCTATTTTTGTTCATGTGGTGTTTTCCATATTGTTTTTGTTGTTTTTAAGTTGTTTCTATATAGTTTTCAATATTGTTATATTGTTTCTGAGTTGTTTCCATGTTTTCGATGTTTTCAATACATGAGAACAAAAACTAAATTGTGTTTTTCTATTCATGTGTTGTTTATTATTTTTAATATATTTTATTCAGTAGGTGTTGTTTTATGTGTATATTTCTTGATTGTTAAAAGTTCGAGTATAAAATTGATTATTTAATGAGAGACAAAATTATTTTTCACTTAAATTTTATTAGATGAAACATGTTTGAAACAATCATGAAATAACGACGTAAAAATATCCGAAAAAATTGGCGGGAACGTAATAAAGTCCAAAAAAAAGGTGGGAGCGTATAAAGTCAAAAAAGGCCCAGAAGAGTAAACAAATGTCCATTTTTTTTGGGAATATTGGGCAATTGTGCCCAAGCCCAAGATTTTATAATAAAGGTTCAATAGGGTATTTGTTTTTGTGGGTCTAACGGACCTTTATACATACACCGCGCAACATCGACTAATAACTCAATTTTGGAAACTTATCAATAACCCCATTAACCTCATTTTAATATTGTCGGCTAGCTCTATTCTAACTCGACTGACTTCTTTCGAATTGAGATTTTGTTCAGGTCCTTTCCTGGCAAACAGATCATTTATGCAACATGATCTCCATTAACCGTAATATGTACGAACAATCAGCGGAAAGAAAGTATCTCATTCTCTTGCATTTTAACCCTCTGACTCATAGAAACAGCTTCCATTTCTTAATGAATGCAATAACACAACTTCAGATCATGCAAAGGATTTGATGGGGACCTATTTAGACCGACCTGTATATGTGGGCTTGATGAAAGACCTGGGCTCATAATGAAAGCCCAAGCTGGCAAAGCCTAACCTGAAGGGTCCATCCGGAGCTCGGATAAGGGCCAATTATGCTGGCCTAAGGTAATTGGGCCGACCTCTCGAGGTTGGGTTGACCTTTAAGGATAAAGGCTTAGCTTTTGGGTAAGGCCTATGATTGGGTTGAAGTTAATGGGTTAGCAAAGACCAAGCTCTGGGCTTGGTAAGCCCAATAAGTAGGCTGGGCCCCAATTAAGAGACAAATTTAAGGGTCTGCTGACCTAAATGGGCTGGGCCCCTAATAATGAGTAAACTTAAGTGCCTCCCGAGCTATTGAGTTTGGGAGGTGTGCGGCGCAAAATGAATAATTAACCTAAGCCCACGTGTTAGCTAGGGTTTTAGCTTGGCTTGATAGGCACGCAACCCTAATTACCATACCTATAAATAGCGCACAAAAAGGTATGCCTCAGGTTAGAATTCTAACGAATGCACTTTATATACTTTTCTATTTTATTCTCTCTTTAGAGCGATCCAGATTTGTGCGTCGGAGTGGGTACGCCGAAAAACCCTTCTGGCTCCACTTATAACGGTGGTTTTGTAGGTCTCAGGTCAATCACGCATCAGAGCTTGGTTTTATTGGACGGCGGGCATTCCTAGACCGACCAATTGGCGCCGCCTGTGGGAAATTTGAGTTTTAAGACATGAGTTTAGGGTAGCTATGGAGGACGTACGGCGGAATCGGGAGATGATCTGGATAAAGTTTCGATCCAGACGCCTAAAGTGGTGACCGGGGAGCGCGCGCGCGCACCGCGTGCACTTGGTGTTGGGGTTGATTACCCTCCTCTGGGGATGGCTCGAGTGGCTGATCCTATGATGAGAAGAGGTGGTTTGGGACCTGGTTTCTTCCAGCAGATGTCTTCCATTATTAAGGCTGTTGTGGAAAAGGCCATGAGTAGCCGGATGAGAGAATTTGTCCAGCCTGCGGCAGCGGCGCAGACTGGACCTATGAATAAGATAGGGAGAGCAGGGTCGAAGAGCGCCAATATTGGAGGAGGAGAGTGCCTCCGTGGTCTTTACTCAAACGGCCACAGAGACGGATTCGGATTGGAGCGAAAAGATGGATGATCTACACAGGGAAGTGAGAGAACTAAACAAGAAGGTGTCTGGAAGTGGCTCGAGCTGATCGAGGAGAGGTACTCCTTTCTTGGAAGAGATTATGGCTGATGAACTCCCTTCCTCGTATCTGGCGTTGAGTTTTGAGTATGATGGCACCACTGACCCATAGGATCACCTGTGCCGCTTCGAGAATGATGCGGTGCTCTACAGGTTTTTTGATGGGGTAATGTGCTGGGTGTTTTCGACTATGCTGACTAAGTCGGCACAACAATGGTATAGTCAGTTGTTGCCGAATTCGATTAGAAGTTTTGACGAATTCAGCTCCATGTTCTTACACCAGTTTACCAGCTGTAGGAGGTACCAAAAGACCCCGCTGACCTTATTCAACAACAAACAGAGAGATAACGAGGGGCTGAAGAGTTACATTCAGAGGTTTATGGAGGCAAAGTTGGACATGCCCTCAGCGACTCAAGATATATTGGCTAATGCCCTTGCCCAAGGCTTGAAGGGCGGGGACTTCTTTGGGTCCCTAGTGATAGAACCGATGCGCACATTCGATGAGCTCCTAGCGAGGGGCGAAAAATACATCAATCTTGAGGAGGCCAGGAAAATGAAGCGTGAAGAGGGGGATAAGAGAAAGGAGAGGAAGGATGATTGGGATGAAAAAGCTTCCAGTAAGAAGCCTAGCCTCCCCAAGCCTGACCTGATGGGGGGAAGGCCTAGGTATGAGAAATATACACCCCTGGTGGCCCCCCAAGGGGATATTTTCATCGCAATTGAGCACCATCCAGACCTGAGGTGGCCAAAAACTTATGTTGAGACGCCCAATAAGGAGAAGTGCAAAGAGTTTTGCATGTTCCACAATAAGTATGGCCACGTTATGGATCAGTGTACCCATTTGAAGGATGAGATAGAGAGATTGTTCTAGGTGAGTCATCTGAAGGAGTTTGTGTATGTGGATAAGAGGAAGTCTAAGGGTAATTACCAGAGGGGTCAGAATAATTACCAGCAAAGGCAAGAGCCCGAGAAGAGAGCAACTGAATCAGGAACGGAGATCTCTTTCAGAGCCTTGATCGTTCGATGGAAAGCTCGAGAAATGGCATTCCACTACTATTGTATCGGTTGGTCCAGTGACACACCAACCATGCCCCTTCTCTTTCTCCGATCATAAATCCCCCTGGTCCCTTGTTCAGCCCCAGGTAGCGAACACAGACCAGAAGAGGGAAGGGATCCCCTCACGCTGCCGCCGCGGAAGAGGGTGATTTAGATGGTGATAGGGGGCCCATCTGCCGGAGATTCGCGATGGGCCAGGAAGAGCTACGTTAGGGCTGCAACTGCTAAGCATGCCTAGGAGCGGATGAGGGTTGAGCAAGTGTCTATGGGGCCGAATATTCAGTTTGGGCCGAAGGATAGCTGGGGCATTGTGACTCCGCATAGCGATGCCCTCGTTATCACAGCAACCATAGCGAACTATGATGTCCAGAGAGTTTTCATCGATACAGGTAGCTCCACCGACATAATATTCTATGAATGCTGTAGACAGACGGATCTGCAGGTGGAGTTGGAGATGGTGGATACGACTCTAGTGGGTTTTGCCAGGGGTTTGATTCAACGATTGGGGATGGTTACTTTACCCGTCTCTTTGGGCAAAGAACCATACAGAAAACTAGGATGGTGCGATTTCTAGTGGTGGATGCGACATCATCATATAATGTGATGATTGGGAGACCTTCCCTTAATCTTTTTCAGGGTGTTGTTTCGGTGTATCATTTGAAGATCAAATTCCCAGTGGATGATAAGGTTGGAGAAGCTGAGGGAGATCAGTACATGGCGAGGAAGTTGTACGTGGAAAGTCTCCAGATGGCAGAGAGGGGAGGAGCTCATGATGATGGTAAGGGCAAGGAGAAACTCATCAAATTAGATGAGGATCCGATGGAGCACGTGATGCCAAATGAGGAGTTGATGACCATAGAGTTGGTCCCAGGCGACCCCAGTAGGGTCAGCAAGATTGGAAGTTGCCTTAGGGAAGACCTGAAGGAGGAGTTGATTGAGTTTCTGAGAAAGAATGTGGATGTGTTTGCGTGGTCAGCAAAGGAATTGGTTGGTATTGATCCTAGCATAGTTGAATGCAAGTTGAATATAAACCCATCGTATAGGCCTGTGAAGCAGAATAAGAGAAATTTTAGTCCTAAGAAGGATGCGATTGTGCACGCTGAGGTACAAACGTTGCTGGAGGCGGGGCATATTCGTGAGATACAATTTCCAAAATGGTTGTCCAATGCAGTGATGGTACCAAAAACTCAGGATGATTAGAGGATGTGCATAGATTTCTGAGATTTTAATAAGCCATGCCCGAAGGATTACTACCCATTGTCGCAGATAGATCAACTTGTTGACTCCACTTCGGGGTGTGAGTTGCTTAGTATGATGGATGCTTCGCAAGGGTACCATCAGATCAGACTAGCGGAGGTGGACCAGAAGCGGGTAAGTTTCATTACTTCTTTTGGCACTTTTTGCTATGTGGTTATGCCTTTTGGTTTGAAAAATGCAGGGGCTACCTATCAGAGATTGGTAGATAAGATGTTCCAAAGCCAGTTAGGAAGAAATATGGAGGTATATGTAGATGATATGTTGGTGAAAAGTGTAAAGGCTGAGAGGCATACTAGAGACTTGGCAGAAACCTTTGATACATTGAGGAAATACCAGATTAAGCTGAACCCAATGAAGTGTGCTTTTGCGGTCAGGTCGAGTAAATTCTTAGGATACATGGTAACTGGAAAGGGGATTGAGGCCAATCCCGAGAAGGTGAGAGACATTAGCGAGATGGCTCCACCTCGGGATGCGAAAGATGTGCAGAGCTTGACAGGAAAGTTAGCTACTTTGAACAGGTTTATCTCTCGCCCAACGGAGCAAAGTTTGCAATTTTTCAAAATATTGATGAAGTATAAGAAGTTTGCTTGGGATGAGGAGTGTCAGGCGGCGTTTGAAGAGTTGAAAGATTATCTGGCTAATTTGTCCTTATTAACTAAGCCAATTCCGGGGGAGCCCTTGTATTTATATATTTATGTGGGAGAACAAGTGATTATTACGGTGTTGTTGACAGAGGAGGGATCGGTGAAAAGCTGGTGTACTATGTTAGTAAGGTGTTGAGAAATGCAGAGCTTAATTATGCTGAAATTGAGAAGGTTGGGCTAGCACTAGTAACGACAGCAAGAAGGTGAGGCCGTATTTTCTTTCGCACAAAATTATTGTGAGGACTAATTTCCCTTTGAAGTGGCATTGAGTAAGCCGGAGGTTGTGGGTAGGCTGGTGAAATGGCTATTGAGCTTAGTGAGTATGAGATAGAGTTCCAGAGTAGAACGGCGATTAAGGCTTAGACCTTGGCGGATTTTGTTCAAGAATTGACAAAAGCCCTAAGTGAGGGAGGGGCGTGGATTTTGTTTGTAGATGGTTCAGTAGCTAGTTTTGGATGAGGAGCAGGCATCGTCGGGATAAGTCCAGAAGGGGTGGAAAGTGATTTTGCGGTAAGATTGGACTACAAGCTTTCCAATAATGAAGCTGAGTATGAGGCTTTCATTCAAGGGATTCGAATGGTCGTAACAATGGGAGCAACGAGTGTGCTGGTCCATCTGGACTCACAATTGGTATATAAACAAGTTATGGGAGAGTTTGAGGTTCGGGAGGAAAGGATGAAAGATATGTGGATGCGTATAAGGCATTAGAAAAAATGGTAAGTAAGGTGCAGATTTGTCAAATACCTAGGGAGGAGAATACTAGGGCAGATTGTTTGGCAAAGATAGCCAACTCGACTGAATGCGCTCCAGAGAGGCATATCATCTTGCTGGAGGAAAAGGTTTTTGCTCTAAGTCTTGAGGTTGGGGTGTTGGAGGAAGAAGATGATTGGAGGATTCCTATCATAGCCTATTTGAAGGAGAGCACGCCGCCGAAGGACAGAAAAGAAGCTTCTCGGGTAAAATTTTGAGCAACTCATTTTTGCATAATTGGGGAAAAATTGTATAAAAAGGGGTTTGGAACGCCGTTTCTAAGATGTCTTAGTAAAACAGAAAGAGAATATGTGCTAAGGTAAATACACGAGGGATGTTATAGAAATCATATGGGGGCTAAGATTCTAGTCAGGAAGGTCTTGAGAGCGGGATACTTTTGGCCATATCTAAAAAGTGAGGCCCAAAAGTTGGTGAAGGCTTGTGAGAGGTGTCAAGTGCATGCGCCGCTCATAAATCGACCTGCTGAGGAGTTGATGATCATGAGTTCGGCCTATCCCTTTTCTATATGGGGGATTGATATTGTGGGACCATTCCCTCCGGCTTCGGGACAGCGAAAATTTCTTCTGGTGGCGATAGATTACTTCAGTAAATGGGACGAGGCTAAAGCTCTGGCAAAAATAACCGAGGATGCGATGATGAAGTTTATTTGGCAAAATATTGTTTGCCGATTTGGGGTGCCAAGGGTCCTTGTTTCGGATAATAGAACAGTTCAATGGGGCTAGTATTAAGGCTTGGTGCGAGGAGATGAAATAAATCGATGTTTCACATCAGTGGCTCATCCGCAGGCTAATAGGCAAGTGGAGGTCACTAACAGAATCTTGGTACAAGGACTCAAGGCTAGGCTAGAAAGAGTTGGCGAAGCGTGGGTGCAGGAGTTGAGCTCGATGTTATGGCTTATAGAACAAATCCGAAGGAGGCCACAAAGGAGAGTCCGTTTAGTTTGGTTTATGGGATGGATGTGGTGATATCGGCAGACGGGATGGAGACTCATAGAATCCAGACATTTGAAGGGAAAGAGAATGAGATGTTAGCACGTGAGGCTCCGGATTTGATCAAGGAGAAAAGGTAGATGGCCTTTTTATAGATGGAAAGGACAAGGGAGCGGATCAGAGCGGCTTACAATAATAAGGTGATGAAGAGAAATTTCCAAGTGGGAGACCTGGTTCTGAGGAGGGCTGATGCGAGTAAGAACAAGGGCAAGGTAGACCCGAATTGGGAGGGTCCATTTCGGGTGATTAAGGTTTTGGCTGGAGGAGCATACGAGTTGGAGAGCTTAATGGAAAGAAGTAACCCCGAGCATGGAATGTTAGCAACCTAAAGAAATACTATCTATAGAAGAATAGAAGTTTATGTATGCAATAATACAATTTCCTCTTTTTAATGAAATTCAATGAAACAAGCTCACTTATCTGAAATCTTGTTGAACTCTGTTTACAATGGACAAAACGATAAAGTGTTTGAAGCTCGGCTCGAGCTGATACTTGTCCTCGAATTGAAAAAATGATCAAGTGTTTGGAGCTCGGCTCGAGCCAACACTCCAAACACCTCGGGCGCGATGGCCCAGAGGGCAAGTCAAGCTCAAGTTTGGATGCTTGTCCTCGAATTGAAGAGACGATCAAGTGTTTGGAGCTCAGCTCGAGCCAACACTCCAAACACCTAGGGCGCGATGGCCCAGAGGACAAGTCAAGCTCGAGCTTAGATACTTGTACTTGAATTGAAAAAAAGATCAAGTGTTTGGAGCTCGGCTCGAGCCAACACTCCAAACACCTCGGGCGCGATGGCCTAGAGGCCAAGTCAAGCTCGATCTTGGATACTTGTCCTTGAATAGAAAAAAAACGATCAAGTGTTTGGAGCTCGGCTCGAGCCAACACTCCAAACACCTCGGGCGCGATGGCCTAGAGGGCAAGCCAAGCTCGAGCTTGGATACTTGTCCTTAAATTGGAAAAATAATTAAGTGTTTGGAGCTCGGCTCGAGCCAACACTCCAAAAAAAAACAACAAAAGGAAGGTTGTCCAGTTCGAGACATCGGAAAATAAAATGGCATTGATCATTAGCAAGTACATTAAAGTAAAGTTGCATTGATAATGTGGAAAGTACAAAAGGTGCCCAGATCGGTAATTACAATGAGCTATTACAAAATAAGATCATCGGAGGCATAATCTTGAATGGAGAGATCGAGCTCATTGTCGGGAGGTAGCTCAGTCTCCTGGGCAGTAGGACCGGTCGTGTGAGTGAGGGGCAGCTCAGGATCAGGGACAGGAGGAAGGTTCCCTTCCAAAGCTCCAGAAATAGAAACTCGATCTACAGCAACTTGGCTGGCAGCGGCCCTGGAGGTCGGCTATCCAGGTCAAATCATTCAGAGCACTGATGAAGGCTTCGTCAGAAGAAAGGTTGACTTCATTAGCAACCTTAGAGAAAAAGAAGCCCTCAGGATCCTTGAGGAGAGCTCGGGGTCCATCCCGATTTAGGTGGGCTGGGCCCCAATTAAGGGACAAACTTAAGGGCCTGCTGACCTAACTAGGTTGGTCCCTAATAATGAGTAAATTTAAGGGCCTCCAGAGCTATTGGGCTTGGTAGGTGTGCGACCCAAAATGAATAATTAACCTAAGCCCATGTGTTAGCTTGGGTTTTAGCTTGGCTTGATAGGCACGCAACCCTAATTGCCAAACCTATAAATAGCGCACAAAAAGGTATGTCCCAGGTTAGAATTCCAATACACACACTTTATATACTGTTCTATTTTATTCTCTCTCTAGAGTGATCCTGACTTGAGTGTCGGAGTGGGTCGGAAAACCCTTCTGGCCCCCCTTCTAACAGTTATTTTGCAGGTCTCAGGTCAATCGCGCATCTGAGCTTAGTTTTATTGGACAAAAGATTGTAGTTACATAATGAGTTATGAGTTATTACTTTAAATCCTTGATATTCTTAGCATGGTTTTGGGAAATATCATTTTTACTACTCAAAAGATGTTCTAAAGTACTCAACTCACGTACCACTTAAATCGGCACTTCTTCAGCACCTCAAATAGGATGAGTAAGTGTGGGCAAGACGAATAATATTCGAGTGCTTGTCCAACTAAAAGACATAGTAATGACCTTGGTCGTCAAAGATACACGATTCATATTTTTATTCTATAGCCATCTGCGTTTTGAATATTGCTCTATATTTCACTGATCTGATTTGAGCGTCGAAGAGTTTTCGCCGGGATAATCCGATGCCCTAACGGCTTGTTATGTGGCAGTTAGTCAAATTTGCAAGTTTATTGTTAAAATTGTTAAGAAAATTAATGTAACAAAGTAGTCAAATAAGTTTATTATTTGGGAGAACTTTTATGACTTTGATATGGAAATTACCATATTAGCCTCGCCTAGGTCAAAATTATCATATTGACCTCGCCTCGCTGGGAATTACCAAATTACCCCCAGGATCCGCGACCTTTTTATATGGGTCCCAACCCGACCCGAAAGTCCGGGTCGGGTCGCCCGCGAGTTGGACACCGTCGATAGGGTGCCACGTGTACGATGATCCATTGCACGGTGAACAGTACTATAAATACAACACGAAAATCAAGGTAAAAGGTAACTTGTCATTATTCTAAATTACCTCGCTCTTTAGCTTTCTAAGTACCTCAACTACCTGATTCTGACTTAGGCATCGAAGGGCCTTAGGGGAGCCCATCCCTTGCTTAGCCTTGTGCGTCTGCTTCGGTACCCTCGAACAAAGTACCTCACCTCGCTTTTTGGGGACCCTAGGCAGGGCCATTCCTAACGTTAGTCGAGCGAGTCGATCGACTCGAGTCCGAAAAAATTACAAATTTTAGGGGCCCATTGTTTTGTATATCTTTTACATATTTAGATATATTAAAAAACATACAATTCTAATCATAGATTGTGTCTAGCCCAGCGGTTGCTGCCAACCTTTGCATTTGTATGACCTTGAGTTCGAATCCCCTCTGCTGCAAATGCGTCATTCCTTTCCTTTTTATTTGTATTTTGTTATTTTATAAAATAAAAATTAAAAGCTTCCTCCCCACCAAGAATTAAGGGCCCATTTTTTTTGGGCTTGTGCAGCCTTTGAACCTTGCTGGGTTCTAACAATTATCAATTTTAATTTTTCTTAGTGTCCTACATTATATTTCTCTATTTAAATTTTAAAATGCAAAAGAATAAAAAAACAAAAAGAAAGCCTAAAATAATTGGAAATGTGGGAACAAAATAGAAAAGAACCAAGCTGTTCATCCGTGGAAAATGAAAAAAAATCTCCGGTCAACCATGTCACAATAAATATTGAATGGGTTAGCTATGTTATCGATTGAAAAATGAATTATTGAACAATTTGATTATACTGATTTGATTAAAACTTTGTGGCCAAAACTGTAAGGCGGTTATATTTAAATAACTATTTGAATTTTTGAACATAGATGTTATATTAGTTTAACTATATTCGAATTGTTCTATATATTGCACGATATTCATTCTTTTATTGTTTTATCTGTCTTTTAATTTGTACAAAAAAGGGGCCCAATTTTAAAAATTCGATTCAGGCCACAAAAATAGTAGGACCGCCCCGACCTACACCTTGAAAAGACTCACTTCAAATCTGCGCCAGACCTCATTTACCTTCCTAAATCAGACTTCAACCTAGATTTATATAGTGTGTTAATTCTTAGAAGCTGAGAATTGGGAAATTCAATAAATAATGGAACCATTCTTAACAAGTAACCAAAAAAAGATCTTGTGATATTTGAAGTCGAAAAGATATGACCCGAGACTAGGACAAGTGGTTTTCTGTCTGGGCTTGGTCTGAAAGCTCGCCCACGTGATCAGCCCTTCCCCACCCATATCCAGATTCTTCGTAAACAACGAGCATACAACTTTTATTGGAATTCTTTGATTGGTCCATCGAAAATCATTTGATTTTGGAAAGGATTTTTTTTTTTTTGAGGAAAGATAGGAAAGGATTTGTTTGCGAAAATTGGGGGAAAAAAAAAAGTTGTGTTTGTTAGAAAGAAAAAACATGCATCTTTATAGTTAATCTTTTTACAAAAAATAGTTTTATATATTTAATTCAGTATAGATTTGTATTCATAATGAAGCCATACGTTGTATATTGAAGAATAAGATACCCACGACATACACTATGCTTACAAAGGCAACACTAAGTTCAATGTTTTTTGCATTCATCTCTCGCACCATAAATTACTATAACAGAAACAAAAGTATACATTAACAATTTAAAATAATAATTTGACATAATTCATTTTCAAGTACTACTATAAATAACAAAATTATGAAAACACTTAAAAGTTTCCATTTCTCGATTCTTATTAAAATTTAATATACATGGAAAGCGGAAAAATTAAAAACAAAGCACAATGCATGTATAATGTATTTATTTATATCATGTAGTAAATATGCTATTTATGTTTCTCATATATGAAGGAGTAGACATAAAAAAAAAATAACCACCAAGAAGGTAGTCGTACATGACTAGCTAGAGCTGTTAAAATGGGTCAGCGGCAACCCACCATTAGACAGGACGGGATGGGGAAAAACTCCAACCCAACCAATTCAGCCCAACCCACATTGGGTCATGGTTTAGATGGGCTAACCCACCAATCAATCTCTAGAATATTGGATGTTTCACATGATAATTTTGTTTGTACTTGTTTTCATTATGCACATATAAAATACAAAGATAAAGACAACCAAAAACTAAAATCAAATAAACCAATATATTATTCTTATTTTTTAAAATAATAGAGGATCGACCTGGCCCGACCCGAATCACTTCAATCCACAAACATGGGCCAATCCATTTTGACACACTTCTAAATGGGTTGCTAAAATGACAATTTTCCACCCACCATTTTTGCATGGTGGGTTTGGCCAACCCGACATGTTTACTCCATTTTGACACCTCTAGTCCTAGTTCAATTAGTATGACCTATCACTAATTGCGTTTTATAAGGTGATTGTGAGTTTGAATTTACTTGCATATATATGTAATTTGTGAACGTAACTAATCAATTTTATAGTGAAGAGTGTCATGACCTAATTCTATTTGAGCAGATTATAGAAGCAAAATTAAGTTATTTTAAAATCCATTGTACCCAGTTATGGACTACGATGTTGTTGGATAGGGATATATCCCATATCGATTTAATATGTGAGTGGACCGTGACTTATAAGTGAGGGCTAAGCCCCTCTTCTCCAAGAGGCATATTTTCCAGGACCAACCGTGATTTTAAGGCGTAACAACTGATCGAATTTAATTAGCAACATTTTTCATTAAGATTGTTATGTTGGTTGTATTTGTACTGAATTGGGTAACAAATCAGATGTTCCTCAACTCGGGTCACGGGCTAGCAAGGTTTAAGTATTTTATTCGTAGGAACTTGAAATAGAATTCACGTTAGGCTAGTTGGAGTGGCCCCAGCTAAAACCCTCTGATGCACAAGTCAGATCTGGTTATGAGGTATTTAGAAAATAGATAGTGAAGTAATTTTAATAGTAATAATAGTAAGTTACATTTTACATGGTTTTCGTGTTATATTCATAGTATTGTTCGCCATGAAATTTGGGTCTTTGTACACGTGTAATGATTTAGGACGGTGGATCTCTCGGTCGAGGTCAAGATGATATTTGCTGAATCATGTGCATTTAAATATTGAAAAAAATAAATAAAGAAAATGCCATATTAGAAACAAAGCATACACAAGGATATATACCGACAATAGATATTACATATAAAGCAATGTCATCCATGGTTGATTCGATGACACCCACTGGCACCCAAATGGGGTTTTTTGCTATTACAAAAAAATCTTGCTATTACCGAATACATGGTGATGTTAATGTAATTTGATTTGGTTTTAATCAATAATTAAAAATACGAAATAGATAATTTTGGATAAATTTTCCCAAGATTAGAACATCTTGTACCTTGATTATATTTCTGCTATTTTAGCGCTCCTTTTGTCTCTCGTATTTCTTCTGCGTTTTCATCAATCCGAGAAGGTACTATTCGCGGCCTCCTGCTTCTTTCCCTAAAATTTGGACTATTCAATGTATTTGCGGAAGTAAAATGGACATTTGGTAGATGAAAAACAACTTTATTCAAAGAAATATATTACAAGGATACAAGAGTTCTTCTCCATAAGGAAAAGTTCCTTGAATTTCCTATCCGCTCAAGGCTTTTCTTAGCTACACATATTGAAAGGAAAGATACAAGGTGGAAAGGAAAGATCTGAGGTGAGGTTGCATTCGAGATGCAGAAAATGAAGCCCTTTTATAGATCAAAGGTAGCTTCAATAATTTACATGGTGCGTCATGCATGACGTCTTTAGAGCCCACCCATGTGAGCTCAAGTGATGGTTCACATGTCTTTTCTTTTGAAAAAATTCCCAGTATTCCCGTCAATCTCATGTATGCATAAATTGCACTCATGTCTTTGTAGTTTTCTCAAGTAATTGACATGCTAGTAAAGGTCCGTCCCGTGCCCATTTTGTTGAATTTTTCTTCAAACCAAAGAATAGTCTCAATATCTTTTTCATAAATAATTTTTGGTGACCATGAGCACATGATGACCTTTTTCTTTACTGAAATTAACTTTAATATTGCTTTCATCATTTAATTTTAGCAATTTGTTAATCACTTTTTCTAATCCTCTAACACGAAGAAGAATGAGATCTTCTTTGTACAAAGACCGTTGTTTCCATCCTGTTGGGAGGATGATAACTTGCTTGCTCCTAGCTATACCAATTTCGATATAATGATAAGGACTCATAAATTGTTCTTCTTCATCCCCGATTATATTGTGCTTGAGACACTTATGAAGATATTTCGATCCGCTTGTTTAAGGACCTTAGTTAAAAAAGTCTTGATGGCTTTCTTGAATTCTTGAGGACCTCCAATAGATTTTTTGAAGGATAAATATTTTTAACTAGTCCACAATTAAATGCCTTGTAAACGTTCTGATCTTTTCCTTCAATAAAATTGAAATAGCTGATATCTTTTTATCGGTGGTGAAAAATCTTTCCTCAAGAAGAGATTTTGTACCAGCCTTTTGCTTTGGCAAAGATTTCAATGAAATCTCGATTTGAGAGATTAAATTTTTCTTTGTTTTCAAAGTTTGGTTCTTTTGGGAATTGAATAAATTCTTCCCAATGTTTTCATTTTTTCCGGATTTCTTAAGCGCATCGAAAAAAAGTTTTGAAAGAGTCTCTTGTTCGAAATGATTTCTAATGGTGCGATGAAGAAAGATGGTAAAGCAATTAGCTTCATTTAAAGCCTGCAAAGGATTTGAATTTTTATGAACAACATTAAATCCTTTTATAGCAAATGAGGCTTTGGCCCAAGATGTGTATATTCTGGGTTTTACCATTAAATACTACATAATAATTTTGCGGAGTTGGAATCTCCTTTTTCTCTTTAAAAACTAAATCGTGAGATTTAGATTTTTGACTTGTGTGTTGAATCCCAATTCCAATGAAGATGTTCCAGGGCGTAACCCAGAGAACAAAATCTTTAATAAGTTTTGTTGGAATAGCCAACTTTGGTGAGGTTTGTACCTCGGCTTTACTTTTTCCCAAAGTAAAAATAGTTTTATTCATGATTTAATTCAAATTCGATTTTCATATAAAGCATTCCTTCTTTTTGAACGATTGTCGAAATCCATCTGCTATTTTTGAATAGTCAACACTAGATTCTTGATAAGAACAATTAGTTCCCGGGTTTTTAGGCCCTAATTTATTTCCTCTGTCGGAATTGTTCCTGCAATCATGTAACAAATTCACGGGTTAAACAATCAAAGAAGAACATTTTTATTACCAAAAATGTGTTCCACATCAAATTCATATCTAGAAAACCACATTTGCCATCTAACAAGTCTTCCTTGTTTATAATCACAATTTTTAATTTCGGAAATATGTAAAGTTTTTATTTCTCTCGTACAATAAACTTGATTTAAAATAATGACTCTTAAAACAGATAAATACTCCTTTTCATTACTATGGTAATTTAACTTTTTGAAAGCTACCATACTAAATTTTTCTTCTAAAGTATTTTGTACTTTGGAAATTTTAATACACCTCCCCAGGAAAGAATCACAATTGATCATCGGGATTAGGATGATAAAGTTTAGGAAATTGTACTAATTTCTTTTTTATCTTTCCAATATAATCGATGAAAATTCCAAATATGATCATTTTTGAGCTTTGCTGCAAAGGCTTTCTTATTTCAACTAATCTAGGAATATAACTTTCAAAGATAAGTTAAGACTCCTAAAAATCTCTCAAGTTGTTTTTTATCCCGCAGTTGATCGGAAATTTATGCAAATGCTCCAAAATATGATTTTGAGGACAATGTGTTCCCTCCTCGATTTCTAAACCTAAGAAATTAATCTTTGTTTTAAACAAAATAATGCCTAATTGTTCTATTCTTTTTAACACAAGAGCAACATGCTTAAAGTGCTCATTCTCATTTATACTAAAGACAAGAATGTCATCAACATAAACAAAACAAATCCTCGTAATGCATTTTGCATATGTCTCAAAAAAATAAGCGATCCGAATGGAACAACGTTCCATTGAAAGAGTCCATCTCGGACAAGTAAAAGTCATAGCGGTTTTGATTCTTCATCTAACAATACTTGCCAAAAACCGGACTTACAATCAAATGAACTAAAAATCTTTTTTCCCCGAATGAGAGTTAATAGTTCATCTTTGTTAGGAATATTATGGCTATCTCCTATAGTAGCAACATTTATTGCTTTATAGTTGACTACCATTCTCTTTTTTCCTCTTCTTTTTCCCTTTTTTTCGTTTTCAACTAGGAAAGTTTGGAGACATATGAGGAGATTTACTAGGTGTGATAAGTTTTAATTCTAAGAGCTCACCTATTTGTTTAGTAAATTCTTCTCTATCTTTTGGACTATAAATCATGGGTTTAACCCAGACTATTTTCGTGGGATCTAAAAGCTTTATGGATGCTCTCATCCATTGTTTAGACTTAATGGGATCTATAGGATTTTAAAAAACTTTGTCAAGTAGTTGTTCTATAATACTAAATTTTTTCGAATTTAAATTGAAAATTTTTCTTCTTTAATATTAATATCATCTCCCCCCATTGAAAATTGTGGACTTCTTCTATTTTGTAAAGTAATATTAATATAAACATAAACTCAAGAAAACCAAATTTCCAATTGAGAAAGCTTTCTTTACTTTTGAAATAATAATAGGCTCGTTCTCAAAGAGTAAAACTTATTCTATCATAGAAATTGTATGAAGGGTTCATATAATTGTGAAATTATTTCAAGAATAAGGTCAATACCGATTCTTGTTGATAAATAATTTGGAATATGAAATATTTCCCCGCAATTCTAATTTTTATGTCTTTCTGGACTTTATTAATTAGAATTGTTTCGCCATTCGCAACTTTTACCTTTATAGGGTAAGGTGCTTGTTCCCAATGTTCTTCAGAATAACATATTTACTAAATGCAAAGGCTAGACTTTGTATCTACATAACAATGTAAATTGATTAATATCCGAGAGAATTTAAGTTTACCTTTAATATAGATGCTATTTGGATTTGTTACAATTTTGTTCCAAATCGAATCTAAATTTTCCCAAGAACTTCTTCAATCAAGATTGTGATGAATCCTCTCCAATTATTTCCATCGATTCAATGATAGTTTCAAAAGTGAAAACTTCGTTTCATTATCAAAAATTCTTCGATTGGTTCGAACTCGGAAATGATTCAAGAACCTCACTTAGAAGTTTTACCTTATTTGGGTAATCTTTTCTATTAGGACATTCATTAGCATAATGTCCTGCTCATTGCAAATCAAAGATTCGCAATTCTTTTTCCTTTAGACAAAATTTACTCTTGTCTTTAGATTCATTTTTAGGAATGACTTTCTTTCTAAAGTATTTTCCAGTTTAAATGTTTTTCTTTTCTTTTTCCATTTATATTTTCTTTTGTATTTTTCTTAAAATAACTTTTCTTTGGAGTAATACAACCATTTTATCACAACATTTTTTGTTAAAACGTTTTAAACTTTTCTCGCTTATTAAAAGCTCACAAATTGATGCAATTTCTTTTTTGCAATCGTCTTTGCAAAACCTAATGAAAACATTTTTACATCGATTGCTTGTTTTTCAAATTCTTGTAAAACTCTCTCTCCTATAATAGGGAGTTTTTTAATATCTTGTCTAACTAAAGACGGATATTCATCCCTTTATAAAGATTTTTCTCATAATCGCAAGTAAAATCATCTAATAAACAAATGTCGCAAAGTATCATGTTTGCTAATCGATTCTTGCTAAATATTTGCTCGATTAACTTTTCCTTGAACAAGTTCGGTTGTTAAGTTAATACCAAGGAACATAGTGTAAAAACTATTAATGACTTCTTCAAAATCATATTAGAAGTTTTTCCTATTGTTATCCAAGTAGTATTTTTACCATGGACTGAGCAATTTTGGTTCTTCATAAGCATATTTGAATAAGAAGACTAATATCTCTTGCCCAAAGGTCAATCAAATTTCTTCTTTTTTCTTTGGTTACACAATCTATATTGAGTGTAGGAATATGTCCTCCTTTTTGATCGGAGTTTTGCTTTGCTCTTTTGGCCAATTTACACCTTCTCGGTGTTTTTCTCTTTTATCTCTTGAAGTAGATGCATCCGCATCTTCCCGCTTTTTTATTGTCTATTCATTAAAATTTCCTAGAGGTTTATCTAGGTTTTCATCATCACCGGTTTCTTGATCATTGTCGTTTCAGTTTCTTTCTTAAGTTTGAACAAAACATTTTTACATCACTTTCAAGATTAAAAAGTGTTTTAAGAAAAGGTTTTTCTTCAAGTTGTTGTATAATACCCGACTCATCAAAGGTCATTAATTTAACAAGTTCTTGAATTGGTTCAAAACCATTGATTTCTTCTTGATTGTCAAGAATATGTTCCCAAAAATAGGTTTCAAGTTTCTCGAAAAACTCATTTTTTAGGTTGAAAAGGCCAAGTCAAAGCATTTGGATTTCTGATGAACCTAATTCTTCATTACCAACAAAATGATTTGGTGGTGAATATTTAAAAGTAACATTTTTTCAATAGTTCTATCTCCTTCTTTTGTAATAACTAAAGGATCTTTTTATTGATATCCTCAATTTTATCGGAGATTTTTGAATAATCTTACCAAAGAACAATCTCAAGATGCTCGGGTTTTAAAGTTCTTCTCTCTTTTCAAAAGATTCAAATCTTTTCTCAAGATCTCTAATCTTGATGGCTGATTTTAATCAAGGATTTAATCTCGGGGAAGTGTCATAGAGTTACTCGTTTCCAAGAACTCTTTTTATTTTCTCAAAATTCTCGGAAATATAAATCTATGCGTTTAGACATAGATTTTAGGAGTTCTCTATTAGAGAGTTCTTCAATATTTATGATGACTTAACGTTGGTTTGGAACCAATAAGTCGTTTTCCTTTAGATTGCCCATGAGTTTTCTAAGGGAGTGATTTGTTTGTTTCTTCAATCTTTCCAATATCGTAAAATACATCATCAATTTCAATGTATTCTTTTTTTCTTATAGTCAATCTTGATGACTATTGGTTAAAGCATATCCTACAAGATAAGTTATGTTCTTTATCGCTTTGTCAACGATCTCTCAAATTTATGTATGAAACTTAAGACTTGATCTAAGTTCTTGGTTGTTAAACTCAATCCGAACTAAGGATAAATTAACATAAATTTGTTGTAAATTAAATTACCTTGTAGGCACCTAAAATACAATCTTTTCTATCCTTAATTCGATTATCAATTAAGGCCATTTTTATGGGAGAATCTATTCCTTCTCTAAATTAACCTTGATTAGTATTTTAATCGCTCCAAGATGTAAAACACTAATTTTTGTACGAATATCTATAGGAATCTTGGCTAATTTACTATTAATTTCTTCACGAGTAATTAATGGTAAATAAACACCACCAGATTATCGAAAATGTCGATATGCATTTCTTTACTAGAAATACAATAAAAAATTTCATTTTTCCTTTTCAAAATATTATTCATCATTTTAGGAATAAATTTTGGCAAGTTAAAAACTTGTTCTTTTTTTTGATCTAATAGTAATTACATCTTTGAAAGTTTTTCTTGTTTAAAGATAATACTAGAGTAAAAACCCTTCGTGTTTTTTCTTGAAAATAATTTGTTGATCATCGAGAAAATTAGACTTATCTTCTATTTCCATTAAGATTTCTTAATTGCTCAAGATAATCAACTATTTATTTATTCTAGTTATGTAGATCGATCTTCAAATATAATCATGATTTCTCAACCGAGATCTTAAAATACTTTGTAAAATTCTTGCTTGTTCAAGCAAATCTAATTTTTCCTCTTTAAGAAGTTCAATTTCTTTCTCAAGAGTTAAACCAGGCATGTTTTAAAAATTTATTTAAAACAAATAATTTATTTTAGAACCGTATATCATACCAAGTTTTTGGCGATTTAAATAAATTTTGAAAAAAAAATAAATTTAAAGAAAATGCCATATTTTTGAAAAAAAATCATTTTACACAAGGATATATAAATTGACAATAGATATTACATATAAAGCAATGTCATCCATAGACATATAAATTTGTCTGTTTGAGCAGTTCAACCAGTCTTCTCTGACTTTAGTCTCTCTCATATCTTATATCAACCCATACTTATGAGCAATTACCTAAACCCATGTGTTAAGTCAACTATAGTCAAAATTATAGCAACTCCACCACCACCACAATTTTCTCTCTCTTTCTCTATCTCTCTACGTGGAACTTCTCCATGGGCTAACTCTCTCTATATATATCATATATATAATAGGTAATAGGTGTGAGCTCAACCTCAATCTATCATATAGAGTCTCTATAATTGAGAAAACAGCAACGCAATTATAAAGTTGCAGTTGGAAAATATCAGGGGCGACCAGAGAACACCAGAGAAATTGAAATGGCTGGGTTACTACTTTTCGCTGTTGTTATGGTGGTGGTAGTGGCGGCGGCTGAGCTGGTGGGCAACGCTGCTGCAGCCACCTATGTCGTCGGAGACACCTTCGGTTGGGGGGTTCCAGCTGGCGGCCCCACCACCTACACCACATGGGCTTCTCAGCATGTTTTCAGAGTTGGAGATGTTCTAGGTATAATTATCACTCTCTCTATATATATATCTTGATTATATAATATGATTATTGTGGTTAAAAGTAATTACTTGGGAGATTGGATTAATATTCTAGTTTCATTCATATATTTCTTAATTTTCTTCTTTTTCAATGAATTAAGAACCTTAATTTTAAGCTTCTTCTAGGTACACGCGCGGTACACCCAATTTGTGGTTGAAGGGGATTTAAGTCACTATTTTTATTTTTAAATAGTTTTGTAACTAATCAACTAAAACATTCATATACTCATAAACTGGTACGAAAAATATGTAAAGAAATTAGATAAGTGTTTACTAATTCTGTCCGGACGAAAATATTGATTTTATTTATATATATTAAGTTAAATGAAATTCAAACTTTCCCCCCACCTTAGAAGTAATAAATTTGGGTCTATTCTTAAGTCTAACTATTTCCCTAAAGCAATAATTAATCAAATGATTAGTAAGTTTTTAAAAGACTGACTGAATATTATCAAATATAGTAAGACTGATTTGAAAGTTCAATACTGTAAATTATCCAAAAGACCAAGATGATAAATAAATCAAAAAGTGAAGAATTTGATTTCCTAGTGAGCAGTACCTTTGAATAGATAGATTATACTTTTACATAGTTTTTACTCATGGCCTAATTATATTTATTTAGTCTTTAAGCATCATATATAGGTCACTACTTGGAGCTAGTCTGACTAACATTTTTATACCTGTCCCAATAGCCATCCATTTGTTTATTGTTAATACATCAAATATCATAGAGTTAGGCATCAAGAAATCATAGTACCTAAAATTGGCGTTGGGAATGTTTTGGTTCAAATAAATTTTTCTTCAATTCTAAGAACCTGAGCTCAATTCTTTGAAATCAAAAGGAATTACAGAACCATTAGAAAAAATTTGAGTCCATTACTCTGGTGATCTAACACCAGCATGTATTGATATTATTGAAATAGGAGACGAAGCAAAATATACGGAAAGAGACTCCACATTTGCGTCTAATATCTAATAATTTGATAACTTTTGCAGTGTTCAACTTCAGCACAGGGATACATGACGTGGCTCAAGTGACCAGACCAGCATTCGATGGTTGCAGCTCAACAAACCCCATTGCACTGTCAACCCTCGGCCCGACAAGTTTCACTCTCAACTCCACCGGTGACCATTACTACATTTGCACATTCGGCCAGCACTGTCCATTAGGACAGAAATTGGCTATCAATGTCACCACCACCGCCGCCTCAACTACTCCTGCTCCAACTCCCGCCCCATCATCGTCCCCTACCGTCATGCCGTCTCCAACCCCAACACCAACGCCAATGCCATCACCATCATCACCGTCACCATCACAAGGGCCATCGCCTGCAGGACCAACTCCTTCTCCCACACCTAGTGGCGGTGTAACTCCCTCTCAGTCACCGGCTTCAGAAATGTCTCCAGGATCGGCTCCATCATCATCCTCTCTCCCGACTGGGGACCTTAGCCCACCTCCACCTCCGAGCTCTGCCAACACAGTTGCTACTATTGGCGCTCCATTTATCGTATTTGCATCAATCGCTTATGGCTTCATGATCTAGACTACTTGGATGTATCAAGTAAATATTTTAATTGGTGCCACTTTATGTATACGTCTAGTTTGTGGCAGTTATATGGTCGTTTTATGTGCATTGTAATTCATGTGTGATAGGATCATTGTTTTGGGTTTAATCTCTTTTTCTTGGACTGATGAGGATTATAGATGGTGTGCCTATGTGGTTGTGGACTAATAAAATTCATTGGTTTTTCGGGTTTGTAACTCTTGTCAATTATTCGTCTACCATTGGGGCACACCATACTTTGAGCCAATCGAAATTTTTCATTAAATAATTTGATTATCTAATTAAATCATTGTTAGAGTAGGGTGCCCTGCACTCCAATCAGAATTGGATTTATCCTACTTGTAAAAATAATTTTATTGGAAATTATATTAATATAAAGGCGTTTTTCTTTATCTTATGTTTTGCATTTATTATTTAATTGCTCATAGATAAAGTCCTTAGATCATTTTAAGCTATAGGGTATGGTTGCACATTTGATGGTGATCATGGAACATGCCTCTAAGATTTTGATCTTAAACTAGTTTCAAGTCAATGAGTTTTTCAAGATAGGACATTGAATAACCCAGTAAGACTTGTGTATATGATGCATGCTCGTGAGACGATAATGTTACATTCCATTAACATTAGCGTTGAGACGCAAAATGGATATATGCGGGTCTTTGTTGGCGAACAAGTTCATCGAACATGACCCAATGGAAATTCTTATATGGAAACTTTGTTTGTCGAATAAGAATTTTCATATTGCAATAAGTACATGATTAATCCTCGTACTTGAGGCACGACAAAGAAATGGCGCGTGTCTATCCCGCAATACTTTGATTTATCTTTTGATTGCTTGACAATCACAAAGGGTATTTTGGGTATTGCAGACCGATGTACATGGAGGCTTGTATGTGGCCAACATAGAATTCGACACTTGTCTTTTGATAAGGGAATTTCCTGTGTTTTCATAGTTTGTGATTCAAAGACCTTGCAAGAAGACATCGATGAATTTGATTCATAAAAGAATCACTAAAACTTGAAATGAAACCACAGTTATTAAATCAATTGGGTTTCGATAAATCCATACCCAAGATTTAATCGGGAAATTAGTTGTCGAAAGGATTGTACATGTATGCAATTGCAATTGAAATAGGTTTACTCGCTATTTCACCTAATGATTTTGATCTTAAACTAGTTCCAAGTCAATGGGTTTTTCAAGATAGGACATTGAATAACCCAGTAAGACTTGTGTATATGATGCATGCTCGTGAGACGATAATGTTACATTCCATTAACATTAGCGTTGAGACACAAATGCATATATGCGGGTGCTTGTTGGCGAACAAGTTCACTGAACATGACCCAATGGAAATTCTTATATGGAAACTTTGTTTGTCGAATAAGAATTTTCATATTGCAATAGTACATGATTAATCCTCGTACTTGAGGCACGACAATAGCGTGTCTATCCCCGCAATACTTTGATTTATCTTTTGATTGCTTGACAATCACAAAGGGGTATTTTGGGTATTGCAGACCGATGTACATGGAGGCTTGTATGTGGCCAACATAGAATTCGACACTTGTCTTTTGATAAGGAATTTCACGTGTTTTCATAGTTTGTGATTCAAAGACCTTGGCAAGACATCGATGAATTTGATTCATAAAAGAATCACTAAAACTTGAAATGAAACCACGCTTATTAAATCAATCGGGTTTTGATAAATCCATACCCAAGATTTAATCGGGAAATTAGTTGTCGAAAGGATTGTACATGTATGCAATTGCAATTGAAATAGGTTTACTCGCTATTTCACCTAATGGGCTTCTTGGGTATTGGATACCGGTTGTGGCTCACACATTTGCAATGATTTGCAGATAATGACAAGAAGCAGGAAGCTTGTTAGAGAGGAGAAGGTCCTTAGGATGGGGAATGGAGCAAGAGTTGCTTTGCATTAGCTATAGGGGACTTGTTTATCTAGCTTTAGAGAATGGTTTTAAATTGTGTTTGAACAATTGTCTTTATGTTCCGGATATTATTAGAAACATTATCTCTATTCCTGTTTTGGATAGAGAAGGTTTTAAATTTGTCATTGAGAATGGAAGTTGTTCCATTTTCAAAGATTCTGCATTTATATATTCCGGTTATTTGGCGAATTATTTGTATACTATTACTCCCCATAAACCCATACTCACAATTCAACAAAATAAAAGAAAATTAGATAATCATAGTTCTTTCACTCTTTGGCATGCTAGATTAGGTCATATTTCTGAAAAAAGGATACACAAGTTGGCGGAAAAACTCGACCTTAGGGGAGAGCAAATATTGCCAACATGTGAATCATGTCTTAAAGGAAAAATGACTAAATCACCATTTGTTGGGCAAGTGGAGCGAGCCAAAAATCTGTTGGATTTGATCCATACGGATATTTGTGGACCACTAAGCGTTAGTGCACGAGGGAACTATCACTACTTCATAACTTTTACCGATGATTATTCTAGGTATGGTTATGTATACCTTATGAGGCTCAAATCTGAAGCTTTTGAAAAGTTCAATGAGTTTAGATATGAGGTGGAGAAACAAATTGGTCGTAGTATTAAGACTCTTCGATCAGATCGAGGAGGCGAATACTTGAACAATGAGTTTCTTGATTATTTAAAAGAGAATGGGATTCTCTCACAGTGGACTCCTCCTGGTACTCCACAACTCAACGGAGTTTCGGAGCATAGGAATCGAACATTGTTAGACATGGTTCGATCTATGATGAGTTTCACTACATTACCTCTTTCATTCGGGCTACGCCTTAGAGACGGCGCATACCTATTGAATAGGTGCTATCTAAAGCCATACCCAATACACCATACGAAATGTGGTGTGGCAAGACACCCTCCTACAAGTACCTCAAAGTATGGGGGTGTCTTTGCTTATGTGAAACAAAAATGGGAGATAAGTTAGATATGAGATCTACCTTATGTAAATTCGTGGATATCCAAGACGGTCTATAGGTATTATTTCTACGATCCTTTGGAACAAAAGGTGTTTGTTTCGAGGAATGCTACTTTCCTTGAAGATGAATTTCTTTCTGGAAAGGAATGGTGGAGTAGTAGAACTTGAAGAAATTCAGAACCAACGAATTTCCCGGATGTTGCCGCGAGATAACACGCCCGCCAAATTGGACCATCCGAAGCACAACCTCTTCGGAAATCCATAAGGGTTTCAAGGGCGCCCGAGAGGTCGAACCTTTTGTTAGAAAACAAAGAAGAGGGTCTCCTTTTGGATAATGATCCAAGAAGCTATGAAGAGGCAATGTTAGACATTGACTCAAAGAAATGGCAAGAAGCAATGCAATTCGAAATGGATTCCATGTACTCCAACAAGGTATGGACCTTGGTGGACCCACCACAGGGAATTATTCCCATTGGCTACAAATGGGTCTACAAGTGGAAGCTTGGAGTAGATGGAGAGGTAGCCACCTACAAAGCACGTTTGGTTGCAAAAGGTTATACTCAGAAGCAAGGAATTGACTATGAGGAAACTTTTTCACCAGTAGTGATGCTTAAATCTATTCGGATGCCATTTGCCATATCAGCATATTATGATTATGAGATATGGCAAATGGATGTGAAGACTGCTTTTCTTAATGGAAACATTAAGGAAGAAATCTACATGAAGCAGCTAGAGGGCTTCATATCCAGTGGGAGCGAGCAAAGGTTTGCAAACTCCAGAGATCCATTTATGGACTCAAACAGGCTTCAAGGAGTTGGAACATCCGATTTGATGAAACGATCAAAACGTTTGATTTTCACAAGAATCCGGATGAACCATGTGTCTACAAGAAGGTTAGTGGGAGCGCAGTTGCATTTGTTGTGCTCTATGTTGACGACATTCTACTCATTGGGAATGATGTAGGCATGTTGCAATCAACGAGGACTTGGTTGTCTAAACAGTTCTCCATGAAGGACTTGGGAGAAGCATCATTTATCCTAGGGATAAAGATCTATAGAGATAGATCTCGAAGGATGATCGGACTATCCCAGTCAATGTACATAGACAAAGTGCTAAAAAGGTTTAGCATGGAGGAATCCAAGCGAGGGTACCTGCCAATGAGTCATGGCGTTTCACTTTCTAAGGCTATGTCTCCCAAGACACCTGAAGAAAGAGAAATAATGTCTCGCATACCTTATGCATCCGCCATTGGGAGCATAATGTATGCAATGTTATGTACTAGGCCTGATGTCGCACATGCTCTTAGTGTCACGAGCAGATATCAATCTAATCCAGGGGATGATCACTGGAAGGCCGTCAAGATGATCCTTAAATACTTGAGAAGAACTAAGGATATCTTTTTAATATATAGAAATGGAGAATTGAAACTAGAGGGATTCACTTGTTAGATAAATGTTTTTATCATGATTTTGATGATTTTGTTCAAATGAGTTTTTATACCAAAACAATGTCCCTAAATGTTGTCCCAACACTTCCGATCGATCTAAAATGTTTTTACTATTTTTCGGAATATTTCTTGAAGTTTATTTTCAATAAAACATTGGACAACACATTTGTTTCAGCTCGACCGGCCGCCTATAGGGCAACCTGTACTGAGTTGAGTTGAGCTAAGAAACAAAACGGGACGTAAGAAAAAAAAAAGGGGCGGATGACGGCCGACGACAGTGGGCGACCGGTGTGGGCCGACCGGTCCGACCGCCGTGGCGACTGCACTCGCAAGTTGGATTTTTGTTCCGCACTTCTCTATTTCGAAAACGCTCAAGGCAACCGGTCACGCTAAGAAAGGCGGCCGGTCGCACTTTTCGACCGGGTCCCCGTGTAAAAATTCGCAGAATTCAATTTCAATCTTATCTCTGCGACGGTCGAACCCCTGTTTATCAAAAACTATCCGTTGCATTTTTCGATAACTTTTCCCTATTTTGTGGGATTGATTTCTAACACTATATTGATGATTTTAAATGGTTTCTTTTGCAGCAAATCACTCCCCAAGGAGGAGCCAATGTCCGGAAATCAAGCCAAGACCTCTCCTATAAATAGAGGCTTCATTCAAGCAACAAGATACAACACTCTATACAAGCAAAGAGCAAACAAAGCAAACACTTTCATATATCTTGTTGTATTAGCCTTAGCACTTTCACTTGCACAAATTTGAGGTCTAGGCTTTCAATTCTTGATTACACTTGTACTCATATTGTATCAATCATTATTGAGTTGTAATCTTGATTTTGGTCATCATTCAACACAAGACATCCTTGTGAGTATTCTTGTGGTAAGAATACACTTGGATGATCTAGGTGATAGGTGTTTGAAGGTTGTGGTAATCTTCAAAGGTGTTGTAAGAGGGTTGTGGTAATCCTCAAGGTGGTGTAAGAGGATTGTGGTAATCCTCAAAGTGGTGAAAGAGGGTTGTGGTAATCCTCAAGGTGTTGTATTAATTTTTGGTAAATTAATAAAATCTTTTTTTTTTTGAAATCCATCCCGGAGATACTGGGGTGGTAGAGGATTAGGCCCTAGGTGGGTTGAACCTCTTTAAATCAACGAGTGTTGTTTCTTTTCCGCTTTTACATTTTAGTTATTCACTCGTTGTTTCGAAAAAGAGGGTGATTTGCAAAAATTCGGCATAATCTATTCACCCCCCCTCTAGATTATTGTAGCCACTTGGACTTACAAGTGGTATCAAAGCCAAACTCTTTGGCTAGCTCGTTCCGAGTAAAGAGGAAAGATCCATGGCTACAAATGATGCTCATCTCACCACCGGCGCCTCTACCAATAAGCCACCACTATTCGACGCCAACAACTACGCATTTTGGAAAGACCGTATGGAGTGCTTCCTACAAGGGTGCGGGTTCGACATTTGGAATGTGGTCATTGAAGGAGTTGATCAACCAACAAAGAAATCGGAGGATGGCACCTTGGCTCCTAAACCTTTCAAGGAATTTGATGAAAATGACAAGAAGGCTTTTTCTCTAAACGGTAAGGCCTTAAATATTTTGCATTGTTCTCTTACCGCCACCGAGTACAATCGCATAAGAGGCATAAGGTCGGCACATGAGGTTTGGGAAAAATTGGAGACAATCTATGAAGGGACTAAGAAAGTCAAGCAAGCAAGAAAGACCATGCTTGTTAAAGACTTTGAAAACTTTAACATGTATGATGGCGAAAGCATCTCCAAAATGGTGGAAAGGCTTGACAATATTGTCAATCCTCTTGTGGCCCTCGGCAAAGTCATCTCCGAAGAAGACAAGGTGACCAAGGTACTAAATGCACTTCCCGCTCATGGTCCGAAAAAGTAACGACAATCACGGAGGCACAAAATCTTGAGACACTCAAGTTTGATGAGCTTATTGAAACCTACTTATCTATGAAGTCTATCTCAAGGAGAGAAAAATTCCAAACCATCCACAAATCAATCGGGTATGCAAATTATTCCTAAAGGTCTTGCTTCTTCTTCTAATAATGCATACTATGATAATGATGATGATGATGAGGAGACGGCCGCACTTGTTCGAAAATTTGCAAAATTTGTGAATAAAAATAAAGCAAGAAAACCAAGAGATAATGCTTGCTTTAAATGCGGAAAACCCGGGCACTTCATTGCCGATTGCCCAAAGCTCGATGAAGAGGAGCAAAAGAAAAGGAAGCCTTTCACAAAAAAGAAGGCTCTAAATGCGGAAGTCAAAACATGGGATGAACTACTCGAAACAACCGATGAGGAAGGAGAAACCGAACACGGTCTCATGGCTATAGACGATGAAAACAATGAGGTAATAGGGGCTATAACAACCATGGAGGATTCGAAATGGCTCGTGGACAGCGGATGTTCACGCCATATGACCGGGAGGAGAGAGCTTTTTACCAACATCAAGCTCCAAGAAGAGGGTATGGTCATGTTCGGCAATGGCAAAGGAAAAATTCTTGGAAATGGAGAAATTGGTAACTCTTCTTTCTCTCTTTGTAATGTTCTTTTAGTAGAAGGGCTTAAGTTTAATTTGATAAGTGTTAGCCAACTTTGTGATTCAAATTATGATGTTTCTTTTAATAAAGAAAAATGCCTTATTCTTAAAAATGGTAATATTATTTGTGAAGCAAATAGAAAAGGCAATCTTTACAAAATTTGTACTAGTGATTTGGTTAGTCAAAATGTTTCTTGTCTTGTCGCCAATAATGATTTAACGAATTTATGGCATAGGCGACTCGGACATGTTGGATACAAGAATTTGAAAAATATTTACAAAAACCAACATGTAAAAGGACTACCCAAATTGAATTTTGAAAATCTTGGCTTATGTGACACTTGTCAAAAGAACAAATTAGTTAAGAGTAGTTTTAAGCCCAAAATGAAATTTCCACTACCAAACCCCTACAATTGCTTCACCTTGATTTGTATGGGGATATTGGTACGGCTAGTCTAAGTGGAAAACATTACACTTTCGTTATTGTCGATGATTTTTCTAGATACACTTGGGCTCTTTTTCTTGCAAATAAAAGCGATGCCGTTAATGAGTTTGTTAAGTTGTGTAGACGCATTGAGAATGAAAAGGAAGATACTATTAAAACTATTCAAGTGATCGAGGCGGAGAATTTGACGGTGAGTTTAGAGTCTTTTGTGAAACCAAGGGATATATACACAATTTTTCGGCTCCAAGGACACCTCAACAAAATGGTGTAGCCGAAAGGAAGAATCGGACGCTACAAGAAATGAAATGGTCCATGCTCAATGAATTTTCTCTTCCAAAATATTTTTGGGCCGAAGCCGTAAGTACCGCTTGCTATGTCATTAATCGAGTTTATATTCGTCCTAAAATGAATAAAACTCCATATGAGCTTTGGAAAGGAAGAACTCCAAATATTAGTTATTTCAAAATATTTGGATGTAAGTGCTTTATTTTGATTACTAAGGATCAATTGGACAAACTTGATCCTAAGGCCGATGAAGGAATATTTATGGGGTATTCAACCAAGAGCAAAGCATATCGGGTTTACAACAAGACTAGCATGGTTGTTGAAGAATCTATTCATGTCAAATTTAATGAAGCCTCGGGTGTTGAAAGAATACCCAATGACGATAGTGATGAAGAGGATATTGTTGAACCTATTGTTCAAAGTGATGCTCATAATGATAAACCTTCTATTTCATATGATCAACCTTCAAGTTCAAATGTTCCTCAAGAAGAGAGGGGTGATACTTCGAATCTTCCCGTAGCAAAATTTAAGGAGATCACCCAAAAGATCTTATTATTGGTGATCCCTTGATAAAGTAATGACTCGAAGGAATTTTGCCGAGAAAGCTCTTATATCTCAAAAAGAGCCTAAAAATGCTAAGGAAGCTATTGAGGATGAAGATTGGTTTTTGGAAATGCAAGAGGAGTTGAATCAATTTGAAAGAAATGATGTATGGGAATTAGTACCTTGTCCTCCATCTCAAACAATTATTGGTACAAAATGGGTATTCCTAACAAACTTGATGATCAAGGCAACATTGTTCGAAATAAGGCAAGGTTAGTAGCTCAAGGGTATTGTCAAGAAGAAGGTATTGACTATGATGAAACTTTTGCACCCGTAGCACGTTTAGAAGCTATTCGTATTTTACTTGCCTATTCTTGTTTCAAAATTTCAAACTTTACCAAATGGATGTTAAATCCGCTTTCTTAAATGGTATTATTCAAGAAGAAGTCTATGTAAAACAACCTCCGGGGTTTGAAAAAATTTTCTAGGCCTAATGATGTTTATAAACTTAAAAAGGCTTTGTATGGTTTAAAACAAGCACCCGTGCATGGTATGATAGACTTAGCTCTTTTCTTTTGCAAAATGGTTTTACAAGAGGTAAAGTTGATACTACACTCTTTGTTTTTGAAAAAGGGCAAGATTGTTTACTTGTGCAAATTTATGTTGATGATATTATCTTTGGTGCTACTAATGAATCTTTGTGCAAGAAATTCTCCAAGTTAATGCAAGGTGAATTCGAGATGAGTATGATGGGGAGCTAAACTTCTTCCTTGACTTCAAATTAAGCAATGCCAAGAAGGTATTTATATTTCGCAATCAAAGTATACAAAAAAACTTTTGAAGAAGTTCGGCATTGAAGAAGGAAGAACCATCTCGACTCCTATGGCAACCAATGTCAAAATTGACAAAGATGAAAAAGGCAAGACGGTTGATGAATCCAAGTATCGAGGTATGATTGGTAGTTTACTTTATTTAACCGCTAGTAGACCGGACATTCTTCATGCCGTATGCCTATGTGCTCGTTTTCAAAGCAATCCAAAAGAATCTCATATGAGTGCCGTTAAACGGATTTTTCGATATTTGAAAGGCACTATTCAATATGGTTTATTTTATCCAAAGAATGAAAATTTTTCTCTTAAAGGTTATAGTGATTTGGACTATGCGGGTAATATTGATGATCGGAAAAGTACTTCCGATCATGTCAATTTTTAAGCGATTGCCTAGTTTCTTGGTTTTCAAAGAAGCAAAACGTGTTTCTCTTTCAACGGCCGGCCGAATATATTTCCGCCGCATTTTGTTGTATTCAACTTCTTTGGATGAAACAAACCTTAGCGGATTACAAATGCTCTTTTGAAAACGTACCTATCTTTTGTGATAATATATCCGCTATAAATATTGCTCAAAACCCGTTCATCATAACCGTACTAAACATATTGAGATTCGACATCATTTTCTAAGGGATTGTGTTTCAAAACGAAAAATTGAGATATCGTTTGTGCCATCTCAAGATCAATTAGCGGACATTTTTACAAAACCGCTAACTCCCGAGACTTTTGCGTCAATACGAGCTCGGTTAGGCATAATGCATATTGAATGAGGTCTACGTTTGCATTTTGCATGTTTTTAAAACTTAGGGGCGAAAAATCGGATTTTTGGTTGAAAATTCGGATTTTGAAAAATTTGACAGAACAGTGGGCTGAAGAGGTTGAGGGCAACCGTCGCCCTCAACGCGACGGCCGCCTCAACCACGACCGGTCGCCCTAGGCTAAATTTTGGTTTAAGTTCGTTCTGTCTTCAGCATTTGATAGTTTCACTTCTTTTTGCCATTTTTCGTCCCCTTTGCCAAATGCACACTATTGTCACTCAAAATTGATTTTCATGCATTCATTTCATATCTTGGACCTTATATAACATGTTTATCATCATCATTGCTCATCTTTTCCGATCAAATGGTAAGAATTTTCCTTACTTTGCTCAATTGGGTTGAACCCTCGAGTTTATGGCTTTCTTGTATATTTCTTGATAACTTTTGCTTATGATCTTGATAAGATTAGTTATTATGTTGTATTGTATGATGTTTGATGTGAATTGGTGATGAAATTTTTGGCTTGGATCATTTACAAGGGCTATATACAACTCTTTTTATTTTTCACGCCCACAATGTGTTCGATGAAATGTTTCAATGAAAATTTCAACTTCTACATGATTCTCTCGCTTCCAAAAGTCTTCTATACTCATTGAGATCATGTTTTGGGAAATAAAACGAGCGTATGAACTCTTCATGATACATTTCTCCCATTTTCCTTGGTTTTTAAGCCTAAATTGCTCAATGGTTGATAAACCATTTCTTTGGCGCACTTTGATATACTTCTATGATGTTTCTATCATCCTAACATTCTTTTTGATGATTCCAAAGGGGAGAAACAGAAATTGGATCGTTAGCTCAAAGAAACTAATAAAAGCTCATGATAGAAGCTACAAGCTATGGCTTATTAAGGCCATAAGTTGTGAAGAAAACTCGATCCAATGAGTGTTTTATGAACTTGTTTGCATGGATAATAAGTATTTGTGACAGGGGAGCTTCTAAGCTCATGGAGTTGTTGTTTATTTTGTAAAAGCTTGTGCTTCTAGCTTATGCAATATCTCTTCTTAATGTGCTTGTTGATAGGGGGAGCTTTTGTAAAATGTTTTTAAACGGATAGTTTACTCATAAACCGGAAAATTATTTTGTTTTTCGAAATCGTCCTCTTGAAAATTGTTTTGGTTTGTAATCATCAAAAAGGGGAGTTTGTTAGATAAATGTTTTTATCATGATTTTGATGATTTTGTTCAAATGAGTTTTTATACCAAAACAATGTCCCTAAATGTTGTCCCAACACTTCCGATCGATCTAAAATGTTTTTACTATTTTTCGAATATTTCTTGAAGTTTATTTTCAATAAAACATTGGACAACACATTTGTTTCAAAGCTCGACCGCCGCCATATAGGCAACCTTTGTACTGAGTTGAGCTAAGAAACAAAAATGGGACGTAAGAAAAAAAAAATGGGGCGGCGGCGATCGACCGACGGTGGGCGACGGTGTGGTCGACGGTCGGCCGGCGACGACTGCACTGCAAGTTGGATTTTTGTTCCGCACTTCTCTGTTTCGTAAAAACGCTCAAGCGGCAACCGGTCACAAGCTAAGGCGACCGGTCGCACCCCCCTTCGACCGGTCCCCTGTAAAAATTCGCGAATTCAATTTCAATCTTATCTCTGCGCGACCGTCGAACCCCTCTTTTATCAAAGAAACTATCCGTTGCATTTTCGAATGACTTTTCCCTATTTTGTGGGATTGATTTCTAACACTATATTGATGATTTTAAATGGTTTCTTTTGCAGCAAATCACTCCCCAAGGAGGAGCCAATGTCTGGAAATCAAGCCAAGACCTCTCCTATAAATAGAGGCTTCATTCAAGCAACAAGATACAACACTCTATACAAGCAAAGAGCAAACAAAGCAAACACTTTCATATATCTTGTTGTATTAGCCTTAGCACTTTCACTTGCACAAATTTGAGGTCTAGGCTTTCAATTCTTGATTACACTTGTACTCATATTGTATCAATCATTATTGAGTTGTAATCTTGATTTTGGTCATCATTCAACACAAGACATCCTTGTGAGTATTCTTGTGGTAAGAATACACTTGGATGATCTAGGTGATAGGTGTTTGAAGGTTGTGGTAATCTTCAAAGGTGTTGTAAGAGGGTTGTGGTAATCCTCAAGGTGGTGTAAGAGGATTGTGGTAATCCTCAAAGTGGTGAAAGAGGGTTGTGGTAATCCTCAAGGTGTTGTATTAATTTTTGGTAAATTAATAAAATCTTTTTTTTTGAAATCCATCCCGGAGATACTGGGGTGGTAGAGGATTAGGCCCTAGGTGGGTTGAACCTCTTTAAATCAACGAGTGTTGTTTCTTTTCCGCTTTTACATTTTAGTTATTCACTCGTTGTTTCGAAAAAGAGGGTGATTTGCGAAAATTCGGCATAATCTATTCACCCCCCCTCTAGATTATTGTAGCCACTTGGACTTACATCACTGACTCTAGTTTTCAGTCTGATATAGACGATTCAAAGTCAATGTCTGGATATATATTCACCTTGAATGGGGGAGCGGTTAGTTGGAAGAGTTCTAAACAAGAAACGACCGCAGACTCTACCACTGAGGCTGAATATATAGCTGCATCAGATGCAGCAAAAGAGGCTGTTTGATACGAAACTTCATCCATGGGTTGGATGTTGTTCCATCCGTAGTTGATCCAATAATGATTTATTGTGATAACAACGGGGCTATAGCGCAAGCAAAAGAGCCAAGATCTCATCAAACATCCAAGCATATAATGAGGCGATGCCACCTGATCAGAGAGATCATTGGTAGAGGCGAACGCGTCGTGGATCGAGTCGTCCGCTTCGAAAAAAAAAATGCAAAGAAACCACCGACTAAACCCTTATCACAAAAGGTATTTGATGGACATCTCGAGAAGATGGGCCTAAAATACATGGGCAATTGGAGCTAGGGCAAGTGGGAGATTGTTAGAGTAGGGTGCCCTGCACTCCAATCAGAATTGGATTTATCCTACTTGTAAAAATAATTTTATTGGAAATTATATTAATATAAAGGCGTTTTTCTTTATCTTATGTTTTGCATTTATTATTTAATTGCTCATAGATAAAGTCCTTAGATCATTTTAAGCTATAGGGTATGGTTGCACATTTGATGGTGATCATGGAACATGCCTCTAAGATTTTGATCTTAAACTAGTTCCAAGTCAATGGGTTTTTCAAGATAGGACATTGAATAACCCAGTAAGACTTGTGTATATGATGCATGCTCGTGAGACGATAATGTTACATTCCATTAACATTAGCGTTGAGACGCAAATGCATATATGCGGGTGCTTGTTGGCGAACAAGTTCACTGAACATGACCCAATGGAAATTCTTATATGGAAACTTTGTTTGTCGAATAAGAATTTTCATATTGCAATAGTACATGATTAATCCTCGTACTTGAGGCACGACAGTAGCCTTGTGTCTATCCCGCAATACTTTGATTTATCTTTTGATTGCTTGACAATCACAAAGGGGTATTTTGGGTATTGCACTGATGTACATGGAGGCTTGTATGTGGCCAACATAGAATTCGACACTTGTCTTTTGATAAGGGAATTTCCTGTGTTTTCATAGTTTGTGATTCAAAGACCTTGGCCAAGACACGATGAATTTGATTCATAAAAGAATCACTAAAACTTGAAATGAAACCACAGTTATTAAATCAATTGGGTTTCGATAAATCCATACCCAAGATTTAATCGGGAAATTAGTTGTCGAAAGGATTGTACATGTATGCAATTGCAATTGAAATAGGTTTACTCGCTATTTCACCTAATGCTAGATAATCATGCTACTTGCTAGATGTTACCATGATTTGTAGGTTCTTGAAATTAAAGAGTTAATTTCAAGTATACTAATTAATATGATTAATTGGTAGAATAAATTAATCGAAAGTTACAAAAGTTGTAAGCCTGCTGCTAGTGTTAGTTGTGAACCTAAAAGGGTCACACATAATTTTGGTTGTTGACACTTCCAAATTGATAAATTCAATAGTTGAATGCAATTAATTAATATAGATTAATTAATTAGGATTTTAATTTAATTCAATAGTTGAATTAAATATTTAATTAAATAATTTGATTATCTAATTAAATCTAATTTGATTAGAAGGCCCAACAAAAGTAATAGAATTAATTAATTAATCAATTAGATTGATTAATTTGGGCTTTGGGTATTAATTATTTGAAATAATTAATTGGACTTTAAAGTCCAAACCCATAACATAATCTAGTAGGCCTAATTGTAGAAGCCCACTAGATAATTGGAGATTTATTTGATATATAAATATAATGATATATATATATATTTATTATATAAAAGAGAGAAAAAAAATCTGCCACATTGTGTGGTGGTTTACACACGGCCAGTACATGTCAATTTTGTGAAAATGCCATTAAGGCATTAAGTAGTGTAACTTCCCACTATTAATTAGTGGGTGGTTTCTTTTAGTGCTTTAATTAATGAAATACAAGTCCCAATACAAATCCCAATACAAATCTATTAATTTCAGCTTCTTCACATAGCTTGAGGCCTTTTTCCCAATACAAATCCCAGACTTGAGCCATGGACATGTTTGCGAAGTAACCCTCGGATGCGAGCGTTTTGAATTCATCAACAGATCTTGGCTCGCCCGACGCGTACGAAATGGCATAGGTGTCTCTCGTCATTGGAATGCCTCCATGTTGTTTTAGTATATCCATAACTCGGGCATCCATCTTTCCTTCCACCTCCTTCATCCCAGCTTCAACTATCTTTCTCTTTTCAGCTATGGGTACTGCAGGATGTTGGAGTGGTAGAGTTACGGGAAGTTTGCTGATGATATCAGCTGTGACAAGACCTTGTTGGGGGGTTTTAGTAATCATCATGGTCATATCTTTTGAACCTTTCGAACCTTCCCCCTCAACAGATTTTCCCTTCTTCTCTCTTCTTAGTTCCTCAGCTGTCTTCTCCTTCACAGCTGCGTCCTTCTTCTCAGCTTCAGATCCTTTCAACGCCTTTTGTTATTCCTCTTCCCCATTTTTGACATCATCAAAGGAGAGAGGAACCCCTGGAAACAAGCTAGCAATCATGAAGTCTAAGCGGCTGATAGCTGAGTTATGCTTTGAATCTGCTGCGGAGTATGATGCACGGAATTCGGAGCGGGTGGCGTTGGATTTAGTCATTTACTTGACTTCATTTCAGCCATGAGGAGGCTGAATTTCCTCTCCATGTTCTCCTCTACGCCAGCAGAGCTCTTTCTTATTAAATTCACGCAGCAAAGTGATCATCTCTCAGTGTTGTGAGATTCATGCATTCGATCGATGTCCTCTTGCATTCTTATCTTCATATCAGCATTCTCAGCCCGCCAGACTAGCAATTTATTGAACAATATCCTGAAATATCGAGCTTGTTCTACACGCATCGTTTGCTGTTGTTGCCACCATTCCCGGATCCTAACAATTATTCCTCGCAGATCGGCAGTAAGATTTGCGTCTCTGTTATCCAACCTCATGTCCAAAGGAGGCCTGGTGCCTCTCCATATTCTCTATCTCTCGCAAATATGGCCTTGAAAACTTCTCGAACCTCACCGCATACTGTCTCACCAAGGCGGCAAAAAGTCAAAGTCTCATTGGGATGATGGTGTCTGTTGGAACAACGGGATCAGGTTTATGGAAACGTTCTTGATCTCAAGCTGATTCTTCAGGAAGGTCAAGTACTTCCAAAGAGAAGGGAAGATTCTTCAAACAGATCATCACGGGCAACGGGAATCTGCTCAATGACAACTTGTGCTCGTGAAGTTTCTGGTGGAGTCGATCCTGCTGCGGCACTGGGGAGCTGCGCGCAGATTGACTCTATTTCACCGTGGGTCATTGTGGAGTTGACCCGACTTTGCCGAGCCTCAAATTGTCTTAACGACCTTGTCGGTCTCGGTGATTTTTCCATATGAGTTGACTGGTCCTCGGCCATATCAGAAGCGTCATCGGACGATGATGAGATTTGCATGGGTGGCTCATCATCAAAATTAAAGGTTTGGCGAGTAGCTTTAAGGTCAGACTTACTCGTGCTTGGGAGAACATCCTCAGCTGAGTCATTTGGATGGGCAATAGGGGATGACTCTGCTTCGTTTTCACCTTCAGATCCCAGAAAGGTTACATCAGGATTTTCTTGGGAATTGTGAAGAGCACTTATCTCCTTTTCAGATGGATCAATGATAGTAGGAGGGATGTTCTGTGCTTCCGTCTCTTTACCCCGGGAAGTCTCAACCTCCCGTTGGCCTTCTTTACCTCTTGCAGTCTCAACTGCAGCGGGGCCTTGGACAGTCCCTTCGATAGTGTCAGCTATCTTGGGGTCTTCTGTGGTGGCATCCACTGGAGTCTCAACTCCATGGATTGCACTTTCATTGCCCAGAGTGTTAACTCCCAAGGCAGTTCCTTCCTGTGCCTCGACTGCATCAGCAGCGTCATTGGCCTGCAATGCAGTTGGCACTTCAGCTGAAACAATCTTAACTGTCTGAGCCTCATCAGTGACAACTTGCTGTGTATCCGTTTGTTGTTCCTTCTCCACTTCGCCTCCAAGATTCGTTGTGGAGTCATCTGCAGCAACCTCCGACCTAGCTGCAGTGGAGGGAGTTTCCCCCGGCACACCACCGAGTGACTTGGATTGGGGTCACTCGTCTCCGACTCCCTACTTGTTCCTTTGAGTATTCGGTTGTTGGGGCGGTGGTGAGACACCTTCATTAGGGGTAGGCTCGATCGGGTCCCCACAATCCCGCCATCACCGCCTCCTTAACACCTTCTTCTCGAGTGAGCAGGGGAAGTGGTGGCAACAACAATCGTGGCAATATCTTTGCACCACTCCTATCGGATCAATCTCCAAATGCGATGTGGAAGACTCCCCAGTCCTTCCAATAACCGTTGCTCATGTAGGATCCTAGATTCCCGCATGGCTTGCTTTGCATCTCCAATTCTTCAGAGTAGCAGGCAGGTGCAGATCCGCATCACTCCCGGATAGAATGTCAAGATGAGGATGTGTATGACCAGGTGGTTCCATAAAGGGGGACAGATCTTCGGCTTTTTCACGAGCTTGACTTCCTCTCGCGATCTCGCTTCTCCTTGTCTTTGAAGATCTCGCAAGATATCTCGTGCGATTTTCTTCATCCAAAGTGCTTGGACCACGAAAGTGGTCAATCCGAGAAAATTCAACAGATTCGTCTTCTTCTTCAATAAATTCCGGTCTTTGGAATCGTTCCCTGGATCGACTCGGCTTCCACTTCCTCCACTCTCGCATGACGATTTTGGATGTCCGGATATGGTGGGGATAGGATCATTATATCATCATCATCTTTGTCATCTTCTCCCCGTCCCCTCATTCTCACGGATTGAAGGTAGCAAACTTTGGTGCTCCACACCTCGGCGTCATTGCGGGAGGGATATAATCCGATCACCAGGAGAGTTTGCTTTCTCGATGCTTCTTGTGTCTCGGTTGTTCGACGACACCGTGTGTCTTCAATTTGCCTCTCTCATTGATCGGCTTGAAAGAGACTTTGGGCTTTTCATCTACAATTTCGGAGACTCTACTTCTCCAGTAGTCTCCGGTATCTGTTTCAGCTGAGTGGCTAACTCAGCCGGTTTCTCAAGCTCGGAACGCTCGAAGATTCTTTTTCTTTTAGTCCTTACCAAAGGAATTTCTGGCTCGGATACGGTTTCTTCTGTGTCTTGGGCGGCGGGGGCTGGTGCTGTTGTCTTTTTCTGAGGAGCTGGCCATCTCGGCTTATCAGTCCTCATTTTCTTGATAACCGGAGAAGGTATTTGAGGCTCCTTCTCTGCTGCGGCTGCAGGGGCAGGTGACTCGGCTGCAGGGGCAAGTGCATCTTTTGTTTTCTTTTTCTTTGCTGCAGGGGCAGTGATGCTCTTTCTTTTTTGTAGTCTGCGGGCGACCTTTCTTCCTGGGAGAGGAGAAGACAACTGCTTTTTTTCTTCAGGGTCAGCTGATTCCCCCTCACTCGTATCAGCTCTCTTGGCATATGCTCGCTTCTGTGCTCCGGAAAGGTTAGACCGGAACATTTTCTTATTGACATGGAACGCCTTTCCATGTCGAAGAGGGACTCCTTTCACTTCCATCATCCGGCCAATCACTAGGCCGTACCCCGGGTCCTCCAAACAAAACATCCTTCTTGAAGGATTTATTCCCAACATTTTGGCAGAGTCTGCTATATACAAACTCAGCCATTCACCTTCTTTTCTTCTATGATCGCACCATCACGATCGGCTTAGTTTTGGACACTTAAAAAGCTTCCAAATTTGATATCAACGCACTTGGCAACAATATCCAATAGCTTGTGGTAGTCTTCCTTCAAAGACTTCTTCTTTCTCACCGGTGTGTCGACAACCTTCGCAGCATAGTCAGGTTTGGCTACTTCCTTCCAAGCAGCAGCCAGGTTAACATCAGCTTCAGAAATCTCTGGCACTCCTTCCTCCGGCACTCCTTCCGCCGGCACTGCTTTGTTCTTGAGTGCAACACATGATTTTGAGTGATTGCAATTGCACTTGTGTTATCACACATAATTGGAATTTCTTTTTCTTCAACTTCATAGTCTCTCACCATTTGTCTCATCCATAAGACTTGGGCACAACAAATTTGCCCTCGCAGCCTATGTATTCTCGTCACCGTGTGGAGGTAGCTATTGAATTTTGCTTCTTGCTAAACCAGAAAATTAGCATATTTCCAAGCATTTGACATGTACTTGAGGTACTCTTCCTGTCAACTCTACATCCAGCATAGTCAGAGTCTGAGTAACCAATTAGCTTGAATCCACCTTCCTTAGGATACCATAAGCCAACTTCTTGGCTTCCTTTTAAATATCTCAAGATTCTTTTGGCTGCAGCCATGTGGCTTTCTTTTGGAGCAGATTGAAATCTTGCACATACACCTACAACAAAGGTGATGTCTGGCTTGCTTGCTGTGAGATAGAGCAATGATCCAATAAGTGCTCTTTATCTTGTTTGATCCACAGGCTTGCCATCTGCATCCATATCCATTTTGACTGATGTATTTATTGGTATTTTCACAGAAGACTTCTCTTCCATACCAAATTTCTTCATTAAATCTCTGGTGTATTTTATTTGACTTATGAAGGTTCCATCCTTCAGTTGATTCACTTGGAGTCCAAGGAAGAATGTCAGCTCTCCCATCATGCTCATTTCAAATTTACTTTGCATAAGATTTGAGAATTTATCACACAGCTCTTTGTTTGTGGATCCAAATATGATGTCATCCACATATATTTGAACAAGCAGTATACTCTTCCCATCTTGAATTCTGAAGAGTTTTCTATCCACTTTGCCTTTTGTAAATCCGTTCTCAATCAGGAATTGTGATAATGTATCATACCATGCACTTGGTGCCTGTTTCAATCCATATAAAGCTTTCTTGAGTTTGTATACTTTATCTCCAAAAGTCTTCTGCTCAAATCCTGGAGGTTGTTCAACATATACTTCTTCCTACAATAACCCATTAAATTATCTTTGCCATTGTTGTGTATGAAGCATTTGCATCCAAATATTCTAAAGTATGCAACATTTGGCTTTCTCCCTGTCCAAATCTCATAGGGAGTCTTTGTCAGCTATCTGTTTATCATGCATCTATTTTGAGTATAGCATGTTGTGTTTATTGCTTCAAATTTCAAAATCTTTTAGCAGCCCCTGCTTGACTAACATGGTCCTTGCTTTGCTTCTTTGAGAGTCCTATTCCTTCTTTCTCGCAACTCCATTTTTTGTGGAGTCCTTGTCACCGATAATTCATGACCAATACCATTTTCAACACAATATCGAGTTATCATACCATTGACAAACTCCGTTCCTCTGTCGATCTTATTTTGATAATGGTTTGACTCTTCTCATTTTGGATTCTCTTCATCACCGTGGGTAGTTTCTTGAGTTTCTTTCTTCTTACACATGAATATTGTCCATGTGTATCTTGAGTAGTCATCTACTACCCCCAAGTTGTATTTCTTCCCACTTATACTAGCTAGTTTCAACTGGACCAAATAGATCCATATGTAGCAGTCTGCAATATTCTTGTTGAGGATGGACATGTCTTTTCTTTGAATGATGATTTGATCTGTTTTCCCATCTGGCATGCATCACATACACTTTCCTTCTTGTATACTCAAGTCTGAAGTCCTTCCACAAGATTGCTCCTTGCAAGCTTGTTAATTGTTTTGAAGTTTAGGTGACTCAGCTTCTTGTGCCACAACCAACTTGATTCTGCTGTGCTTTTTGCTAGCAGACAAGTGCTTGGTGTTGCAGTTGACCAATCTACCACATACATGTTCTTTTGTTTGCATCATTGCAACACTCCCATATTGAATCCAACATTATGTTTGATAAATGGTTTTATCATGATTTTGATGATTTTGTTTTTATACCAAAACAATGTTTTTAAAGGTTGTCCAAATACTCCTAAATGATTTAAAATGGTTTTAATATTTTCCGGAGTAATTCTTCAAGTTTTATTTTAGATAAAATTGGACAACACTTCTAATGATTTTATGTTTATAAGTTTTCACTTCAAAACAAGGTTCCTAAATGTTGTCTAAATACTTCCGATTGGTTTAAAATATTTTTACTATTTTTCGGAGTATTTCTTGGAGTTTATTTTCGATAAAATATTGGACAACACTTTTGTTTTAAGGCCAACCGGTCGCCCTATAGGGCAACCCATACCTGAAGATGTATTTTGGAACAGAAAAGGAGACGGAGTATATATAGAGCAGGTCGACCGGTCGCCCAGGGTGCGACCGGTGCCTGCAAGTATCGCGTTGAAACAGAACTCCCTGATTCTCCAAATAGGCATGGTCGACCGGATGATGTGGGGGTCGACCAGTTGAAGCATACGTCGACCGGTCGCCCCGTGTTAATTTGCTGATACAGTTCAAAATTTCTATCTCGTCTTGCGACCGTCGCCTCTCTAGTTTGATGACAAAAAAAATCGACCGTTTGACAAAGAGAAACTTTCCCTTAATTTGTGGGATGGATTTCTAACAGCTCTTTTCTTCAATTTTCTTGCAATTTTTTACAGAATTCATGTCCCCAAGAGGAGCCTATCATGTACAAGACATCCTCTATAAATAGAGGAAGAATTGAAGCAACACAACAAGAGAGAACAATACAACACAACAAGAAATACTCAAGCAAACACTTGGTCTTATATTGTCATTATTCTTGTTGTAATTTGCCTAGCTTATCACTTTCACATCTTTGAGGTCTAGGCTATTCTTGATTACACTTGCACTCAATTGTATAATTCATTATCGAGTTGTAATCTTGAATTTTTGGGTCATCATTCAACACAAGATATCCTTGTGAGTGTTCTTGTGGTAAGAACACACTTGGGTGATCTAGGTATTAGGTGTAAGAAGATTGTGGTAATCTTCTTGTTGAGGTGTTGAAGAATTTGGTATTCTTCAAGGTTGAAGATTGTGGTAATCTTCACAAGGTGCTGTTGGAGATTGTGGTAATCTTCAAGAAGAGATTGTGGTAATCTCAAAGGTGGTGTTGAAGAAGAGTGTGGTGCTCTTCAAGGTGTTGTTGTAAGTTGGTGTTGTATTAATTTTGGTAATTAATAAAATCTTTTTTCTTTTTTAAATCATCCCCGGATATACTGGGGTGGTAGAGGATTAGGCCCTAGGTGGGTTGAACCTCTATAAATCGACGTGTGTTGTTTACATTCCGCACCTTATTATTGTCTTGGCTTGTTCTATTCGAAAAAGAGGCCGAAATCGAAAAGATGGAGATAATCTATTCACCCCCCTCTAGATTATCGTAGCCGCTTGGACTTACAAGTGGTATCAGAGCCAAAATCTTTGGCAAGCTCGTTTCGCATCGTGAGTAAAGAGAAACGATCGTCGGCTACGAACGAAGCTCATCTTACCGGCACCTCCACCACCAAGCCACCACTATTTGATTCCAAAAATTTTATTTTTTGGAAAGAAAGAATGGAATGCTATTTACAAGGTTGCGGGTTCGAGATTTGGAACACCGTCATAAATGGAGAATCCATTCCGATGAAAGATACACCACACACATCCAAAGGCTTCAAAGAGCTCAATGATAAAGAGAAGAAAATCATCTCCTTAAACGGTAAAGCTCTCAATATTTAGTATTGTTCATTTACTAATTTGGAATATGAACATATTGTAGGAATTCGATCGGCACATGAAGTATGGCAAAAATTAGATGCCATCTATGGAGTATTTGCAAATGAAAGGAGTCAAACAAAAGCATCTACTTCTCAAAGGGATACAAGTTCAAATCTAAGGAACAAGCCTCCTACAACTTCCAACTATGAAGAAGTTGAATATTGTTTTATGGGCATCGAAGAAGAAAACGAGGTATGTCTTAAACCCTCTACTTCCTATGGTATTGTCATACAAAATGATTATAGTGATTTGCAAAATGATTATGATGAACTTCAAAATGAATTCCAAAGCTTACTTGTTAAATACAAAAATTTGAAAAAGGAATTCAATGTTTTGAAAAATGATAAGGATAGTCTATTTACTTCCTATGAATCACTATCATGTGCTCACACCACCACACTTGACAAGGTTAGAAACCTTGAAAAAGAAAATAGCACTCTTGTTGAGAATATTGATTGCATGAAAAAGGATTTATTAAAATACAACTTGAGTACCAATAAAAAGACCAATATTGTTGATGTTCATAATTGTGATAAAAGACTTGATCATAAGCCTAATGTTGTTAATCATATGAAAAAGAATCAAGTCCCTATACATATTGGTCATTATGCTCCTAGAATTATTACTTGCTTTTATTGCGGTAAAAAGGGTCATACGGTAAAAACTTGTCGAGCTAGAAATAGCTCTAATTATTGTTGGAGACCTAAAAGTCTCAAGACTAATCCCAAAGGACCCAAACAATTGAGGGTACCACAAAATAATTTCTTGATAGGTACCCGACGAAATAATAATCGGAGAAAATTCATACCGCCAAGAAGACATCAAATGACCAATTCATTTGATCAAAGGAGAAAACATTTTCAACAAAGCCAATTTCCAAGAAGAGGATATAATCAAAAATGGGAAGAACACAATCCTTGGAAATGGCAAAAACATCATCAACAAGATGATTTTCCAAGAGAAAGACACTTTCAAAAATGGGAAGGCCACAATGCTTGGAAATGGAGCAATTGGAGAAACTATCATCAACAATAAGATTTTCAAAAGGGAAGATACCATCAACAATGGGAACGGCACAACCCATGGAAATGGCGTAATTGGTAACCCGTATCTCCCTAGTTAAATATGCATTTTATTTTGTTATTATGCATGCTTCTATTTGTGTCTTAATTGCAAAATGAGTTTTTAAGTATTTATTTTTTAATTAAGGTCTTCAATATATATTTGTGCTTTTAAAATATTTTTGAAAAAGAAGACCTTATATGATGTTTTTAAAACTCTTGTGCATTTTTGTAGACTAAAGTGTGTTATCATCTCTTATGGATTTTTATGGTATGAGCTTACTTGTGATATCTCTTAGCCTACACTTTTATCATTATGATTTGTGCTAGATTTGTTTTAAGAATTGTGTAGGATTTACATATTTTCACAAATGGCCATTTACGTCATTATTTGTCAAGAAAGGCATAAATTATCGAGGTACGTTTACTTGTGTTATTCTTACTCTTATAGTCTCGATATATGTATTGACATGTGCCTATGTGCTTGTTTTTCATAGTATTTCATACAAGTGCCATTAAGAGGATTTTTAGATTTTTTTTGAAAGGCACTATTCGATATTTGATTGAACATATTTGCTTTGTCAACTCTTGTTCAAATACTTATTTTAAATGAGGTCTCAACTATATGCTATCGGATTTTCAAATTTCAAAAGAGACCTTTTATAGCTTTCTTAAGCTTATTTGAACTTGCATGATTTATTAGACTCTTGATGATATTCTAAATGCATAGTATGTGTTTCTTGCTTCATGGTCTATACATATAATGTCTATTTCTACTATGCTCTTATGCAAGATATTTTGTGATTGATGATTGAGGCATGTTTTTACACTTGGGCTATTTTTCTCTTGCTTATATAAGCGATGCCGTTAATGAGTTTGTTAAGTTGTGTAGATAAGAAATGAAATACTCCAAATATTAGTTACCTCAAAATATTTGGATGTAAATGTTCTATTATGAACACCTTAGATCAATTGGATGCCCTATGATGATAGTGATGAAGAAGACAAAAAGGGTATTCCGGAACAAACTCGATGACCAAGGCAACATTGGTCGAACTAAGGCGAGGTTAGTAGCTCGAAGGTATTTTCAAGAAGAAGGTAATTAATTTTGATGTAACATTTGCACTCATAGCACCTTTTGTAGCTATTTGCATTTTACTTGCCCATTCTTGTTTTTAGAAAATTTCAAGCTTTACCAAATGGATGTTAAATTCAATGGTTTTATTCAAATATAAGTCTATCGGAGTTTAAAATTTTAGGCCACATGATTTTTATAAAAGGCGTTGTACGGTTGATAGACTTAGCTATTTTTGCAAAATGATTTTACAAAAGGTAAAGTTGATACTACACTTCTTGTTTTAAAAAAAAGGGGCAAGGTTGGTTACTTGTGCAAATTTATGTTGATAATATTTATGGTGCTACTAATAAATATTTGTGCAAGATATTTTTCCTAGTCAATGTAAGGTGAACCTAAGATGATCATGATGAGGGAAGCTCAAATTTGATCTTTGGATTTCAAATTACTCAATGCCAAGAAGATGGTTATATTTCAAAAGAGCTCTTGAAGGAGTCAAGCATTGAAGAAAGAAGAACCATCTCAACCTCTATAGCTAAGATTGACAAAGGTTGAGAAAGGCATATCGGCCGACAAACAAATTCGAGGTATGTTTTCTTGTATCATTCCTATAGACTCGACATTCCATATGCCTTATGTCTATATGCTCGACTTCAAAAACTATCCCAACGAATCTCATTAAAGTGCCGTTAAAAGAAATCTTCCAATATTTGAAAGACATTTCTTCTTATGACTTGTATATCCAAAGTCTTAAAACGTTCTCAGTTTTCAGGATAACAAGTCCTGTATTTATTATACGGTTTTTCGTATTCAAAATGTAGTTCGTCATAATCGAACTAAACATATTGAGATTCGATATTTTTCTTTAAAGGGATAGCGATTTTTAACAAAAACTTGAGATGTGTTTAATTCCGTATCAAGGATAACTCGCGGACTTTTTTGATCGTTAACCGCTGAGTATTTTTTTTTGAGCGTGATTATGACATAATGTATATTGAATGAGGTCAACGTATGCATTTTGCACGTTTTTAAAACTTAGGGGCGAAAAATTGGATTTTTGGATCAAACTTCGGATTTTAGACAGAACTCAAACAGTGGGCTGACTGGGGCAAGGCCGACCGATCGCCCATGCCGTCGACCGGTCCCCCTACCCCATGACCGGTCGCCCTTGGTGAAATTTCAGTTAAAATGAGTTCTGTTTCCAGTATTTGGCATTTAGGCCTTTTTCTTCTCTATTTCGTCCCCTTCGTCATTTGCACACACATTTCACTTCAAATGTGTTTTGTTGCATGAATTACATAGTTTGAGGATTGTCTAGCTCGATTATCATCATCATTGCTCGTCTTTACCGATCGAATGGTAAGAATTTCACTCTCTTTAGCTCAATTGGGTTGAACCCTTGAGAACTTGGTTTAAATGTCTATTTCTTGATGCAAATTATATATGTTTGTGATGAACTTATGGATTGTTGATAAATGATATTTATTAAATTGCATTTGGTGATAAAAAAACTTGGCTTGATTTCATTTACAAGGGCTATATATATATTTTTCAATTTTTAACGCCCGCCAAGTGTTCGATATAATGTGTCAATGAAAAATTCATCACCTACATGATTCTCTCGATTTCAATAGTCTCATATATTTATAGAGATCATGTTTTTGCAAATCAAATGAGTTTTCATAAGCTTCTACAAGTCGTATGATCGACTTTTCCCTCCCATTTGGCCTATAAGCTTCATTGTTCAAATAGCTCGATACATCAGTTTAGTTGCGCACTTTGATATGATTATATGATGTTTTTATCGTGCTAACATTCTTTTTGATGATTCCAAAGGGGGAGAAACAAGTTATAAGCTCATTAGCTCATAAAAGCTAAGTTAAGCTAAACAAAAGAAACTATAAGCTATGGCTTCCTAAAGTCATAAGTTGTGCATTATACTTAGTCCAATTGTTGTATGATGGACTTATACACTTGTCTAATAATGTTTTGTTGACAGGGGGAGCTTGCAAGCTCTTGTACTTAGGACCAATATGTAAAAGCTAAGCTTTTAGCTTGTGGATGATTGCTTTTACATTATTCTTGTTGTGCATATTGATAGGGGGAGGTTTTACTATATTTGTTTAATATCTCTACTCCCATCCTTGTGTTTATATTGCGTGGAATGTTGTCGCTCACAACGGAAAGTTCCTTTTTACCGGTAAAATTATTTTGTTTTCAAAATCGGCCTCGTTAAAATTGTTTTGGTTTGTAATCATCAAAAAGGGGGAGATTGTTTGATAAATGGTTTTATCATGATTTTGATGATTTTGTTTTTATACCAAAACAATGTTTTTAAAGGTTGTCCAAATACTCCTAAATGATTTAAAATGGTTTTAATATTTTCCGGAGTAATTCTTCAAGTTTTATTTTAGATAAAATTGGACAACACTTCTAATGATTTTATGTTTATAAGTTTTCACTTCAAAACAAGGTTCCTAAATATTGTCTAAATACTTCCGATTGGTTTAAAATGTTTTTACTATTTTTCGGAGTATTTCTTGGAGTTTATTTTCGATAAAATATTGGACAACACTTTTGTTTTAAGGCCAACCGGTCGCCCTATAGGGCAACCCGTACTTGAAGATGTATTTTGGAACAGAAAAGGAGACGGAGTATATATAGAGCAGGTCGACCGGTCGCCCTGGGTGTCGACTGGTCAGGTCGACCGGTCGCCCAGGGTGCGACCGGTGCCTGCAAGTATCGCGTTGAAACAGAACTCCCTGATTTTCCTAATAGACATGGTCGACTGGCTGATGTGGGGGTCGACCGGTCGAAGCATACGTTGACCGGTCGCCCCGTGTTAATTTGCTGATACAGTTCAAAATTTCTATCTGTGCGCGACCGGTCTCCCTCTAGTTTGACAGCAAAAATCTGACCGTTTGACAGCAGACAACTTTCCCTTAATTTGTGGGATGGATTTCTAACAGCTCTTTTCTTCAATTGTCTTGCAAATTTTTACAGAATTCATGTCCCCAAGAGGAGCCTATCATGTACAAGACATCCTCTATAAATAAAGGAAGAATTGAAGCAACACAACAAGAGAGAACAATACAACACAACAAGAAATACTCAAGCAAACACTTGGTCTTATATTGTCATTATTCTTGTTGTAATTTGCCTAGCTTATCACTTTCACATCTTTGAGGTCTAGGCTATTCTTGATTACACTTGCACTCAACTGTATAATTCATTATCGAGTTGTAATCTTGAATTTTTGGGTCATCATTCAACACAAGATATCCTTGTGAGTGTTCTTGTGGTAAGAACACACTTGGGTGATCTAGGTGTTAGGTGTAAGAAGATTGTGGTAATCTTCTTGTTGAGGTGTTGAAGAATTTGGTATTCTTCAAGGTTGAAGATTGTGGTAATCTTCACAATGTGCCGTTGGAGATTGTGGTAATCTTCAAGAAGAGATTGTGGTAATCTCAAAGGTGGTGTTGAAGAAGAGTGTGGTGCTCTTCAAGGTGTTGTTGTAAGTTGGTGTTGTATTAATTTTGGTAATTAATAAAATCTTTTTTCTTTTTGAAATCCATCCCGATATCTTTGGGGTGGTAGAGGATTAGGCCCTAGGTGGGTTGAACCTCTATAAATCGACGTGTGTTGTTTACATTCCGCACCTTATTATTGTCTTGGCTTGTTTTGTTCGAAAAAGAGGGCGAAATCGAAAAGATGGAGATAATCTATTCACCCCCCTCTAGATTATCGTAGCCGCTTGGACTTACACATTATAGATCTTGTCACAGAGTTGACTTATGCTTAGTAAGTTGAAATTGAGGCCTTCAACATATGCAACATCTGTAATTTCTAATCCATTTTTCTTGATGGATCCAATGCCTCTTATTTCTCCTGGAGCTTCATTTCCTCCAAATATGACTTTTGCACCTCTAACCTCCTTGAATTTTGACAGATTTTTCTTGTTTCCTGTCATGTGTCTGGAACATCCACTATCCATGTACCAGGTGCCTTGGCACTCAGCTGTTTCCTTGAACCTGCAATCAAGGAAATTAGGTTTTAGGTACCCATAGTTGTCTGGGTCCCGAGGGGTTAGTATTGAAAGATGATCCAACCAACTTATAGCCAAATGATTTGACTCTAAGAGGTTGCCATCTATCAGTGCCATAATCATAATTAATTTTAGCAAATTGCTTGGGGGTTTTAGGTTCATACATCTGTATCTTTTGTCTGTATGTCTGTGTATGTATTTTAGCAATTTCTTTGTTTGGGTAGTTGTGATATCTTTGAGGATAGTGCCTGAGTGCATATGTGTGCTGATTATAGCTCTTTTGCCTTTGGAATGGCCTTTGCTAAGTCTTAGGCCTTTGCCATTTAAGCTTATATTCCATAAATCTTTGTTGATAGTTCACATTATTCCAATCAGCTTGGCTTGGGTACTTTCTACCATTCCCATCATATGTGTTCCTTTTATAGAACTTATGGGGCTTTTGGTAGCTCTGTTTCTTCTTTACAGAGTATTTCCTGTTTGGAGTTTGCTGAGGAACTCGGTTGGATTTCTTCTCAGCTGTCCTCTCAGCACACTCAACTGGCTGTTTTCCTTTTCCTTTATAACCAAGACCAATTTGCTTGTGATTGTGCTTTGGAATAAATGTGTGTGCACCATTTGGAGTTTTAGATTTTTGAGATGCTTCATTACTTGAAGATCATTTTTCCAAAATCACTTTTGGAGCTTGACATTGCACAGAGGAATTAAATCCTAAGCCTGTCTTATCTCCACATTCTCTTTGACTCATAATAAGATCATCCAAGGATTTAGATGCCTTAGTGAATGAGGCAATCACATTTTTGAGGTCATTCTCCCACTTTTCTATAGCAGCTATCTCTGCTATTAACTTAACATTTTCAGCCTTTAGACTTTTATTCTCATCAGATATGTGACTTAGAGTACTCAGCTCCTTAGTCAGCTGTGAGTTTTGACTTTTGAGTAGGCTGTTCTCCTCATTTAGTAGTGTGTGTGAGGATTTAATATGTTCAAAGTCTTTCATCATTTTGCCTAATGAATCATAAAGATCATTGGGTGATGAAGTATGTGGGTCACAATCACTGTCACTAGAATCTGAGTGTGATGAGTTAGAGTGTACCTCATCTTCTTGGTCAGGTTGGTTTTGTTCTTTGGCCATTAGACAGATCAAGGCTTCTTCTTCAGAGTCGCTTGAGTAGTCAGCTTCACTACTCTCCGAGTCTGCTGTCTCTTTTGACTTGACGCCTCGATATCTCTCTGCACCAACATTGCCTTTTTCTTCTCTTGTCTTCTTTCTCTCAAGACTTTTCTTTCCTCTTCATTCCTGTATTTGTTGACTACGAGGATATGGGCATTCAATGGCATAATGACCGGGTTGCTGCTGCGCCTTTCGGATAAATTTTCAACCTTTTGATCGATTCTTTCCATCCTTGATTGTCGGCTCTTTGATACTCAATCCTTTGATGTTCTGTTCTTTTGGGTGGCCTATCTTCCCTTGACTTGGAGGGAGCTGAGTGTCTTCTGGAGGATTCACCTTTGCCTCTTTTGTAATTCTTGTTGAAGATTTTGTTAAACCTTTTAACCATCAGGGCAATCTCCTCTTGGTCAATGACTTCCTTGAGCTCAGCTCTTTTACCATCCTTAACTATTAGAGCAGCTGTTTTGGGCACAACTTTCACCTCTTGGTCTTTTCTTCTCAGCTCAAATTCGTAGGCTTTGAGATCTGAGAATAACTCATGGTTGGATGTCTTTGATAGATCCATGGAGTGTCTCAGGGCCATGACTTTCATTTCCCACTCAGATGGGAGACTTCTTAGAATCTTCATACACATTTCCTTCCGTGTATATTCTTTTCCAAGTGCATATAGCTCATTGGTAATTTCTGTGAACCGAGCATCCAGTTGATCCAAGGTTTCTCCTGCAAGTATCTTGAAATTTTCAAATTTCTGTACAACAACAGATAGTTTATTTTCTTGATTTGCTCTGAGCCTTCACAAATCAAGGTTAGCTTGTCCCATATTTCTTTTGCCGTTTTGCATGATTTGACTTTGTTGAACATGACTTTGTCCAAGGTTTTGTAAAGAATGTCCTTGGCCATGTTGTCCAGGTTATATCTTTTCCTATCATCATTTGTCCATTCAGCTCTTGGTTTTTCAACCATTGCTGGTCTGGGAGCAACATCCTCTCCTCCTTCTACTGCAGCTCTCCTTGCAGCTGTGTTGACTTTTAAGATTTGGAGTGGCCCATCTTCTATCACTATCCACATTTCATCGTGTAATGCTGATAAATGAGCCTGCATACGAATTTTCCAGTCATCAAATTCCTCAATAGTGAACATAGGGATGCGTGTCAAATTTGCTTTCATGATAATAACTTTGCTGAATAAAAGAGTTTTGAAAGATCAAGTTCTAAAGCAAGCTTTGAAAAATTTGGAGATCTAGTTCAGTAACCAGTGCGGAAGGCTCAATGAACCAACCGCTCTGATACCACTTGTAGGTCCCAAGGGGTGTGAGTGTAAGGTTTAGAAGGGGGAGGGTTGAATAAACCTTACCAACTTTTCGATTTAGTCATTTTAAAACGTTCAGAGTTAATACTTCACAGCTGAGTCCTAGATGGAGAACTAAGTTAGTTAATCAGCAGAGTTAGCCACTCAACAGACTCGACTAAGCTGTTGATAGAATAACTCAGTTGTTTTGACTAGAACTTAACTTGACTGTGATATGTTTTCATCGGAAGACTTAACACCCTTGAATTTGGTTTAAGATTGTTTTAATACTTGGTTTTAGCACCTTTTTGATTATCAATTGGACAACAAATTTATCAGCAAATATTGAAATAATGTGCAGAAATTAAAGTGCTGAAATGTAAATGACACAATAAATTTTTATAGAGGTTCGAAGATGGGGTAATTCTTCTAATCCTCTCTTCTCCAACTCCCGGAGGAATCCACTAAGTATTGATCGAAGATACAAAGTGGTAATCAGTCCCAGATGCAAGTCTTGATCACACAAACACTTGATCCTTTGGGACTCGATCACGGAGATGCCTTGGTCACACAGCTGGCTTCTCGTACGACTCACCTTCTTCACAGGGTAGCTGCCTTGCTATTATAGCTCACTTGCTCAAGCTTCTTGGATTTGATCACGAAGCCCTCCAAAAACCTTGAGACTGGTTCGACCTTGAACCTTTCTACAATCCTCCTTGGAATGTAGACCCCTTGATTCTTAAAATGTTTCCTCTTCAACTGATTGAAGTCGTCTTTCCTTCACAGGTAAGTGTTGGATTGATTTCCTTCGTAGTGTAGGCTTGAGGATTGAACTTGAATGATTTGAGAATAGTTCAGGTTACAGATATTGCTTTTCTCGCTCGTATTTGTTTTCTGATTGTCAAGGTCCCCTTTTCTCAAAGTGATTCCTCAGCCTTTTATAGTGTTCTTTTGAAAATTTGCCCGTTGAAGAGATAGGTTAATTTTCAAAAGACACTTGTGGTCGTTGGCTTGTCTTGTTGCAATTCTTGGAATTGACATTTCCTCGTATGAATGATTTTTCAGCTTTTCAGGGTTCTGACACAGGTGCAGTGCTTCCCATTGGTTTATTCCTTTTGCACGCTTCTGGGACTGAGCACTTTAAGAAATGCAATATGGAAGTTTTACTTGTTTAAATAATTCTCTTGACTTCTGTGCAACGGATCTCTTTCAGTTGTCTCGACTTGACTGCATTTACTTGACTTCCCCAGGTGACTTCGAGTCAGCTTCCAATCATTGGATGACTCATCTGTCACTTCATCTTGAGACTTGGCTATCTTGAGTTGACTTGACTGACACTTCACTCAGCTGCATCTCAGCTGCAGCTTCAGTCGAGTTCATGTCTTCTCTTCTTGCCACACTCAGCTGTCTCACAGCGGAGTCTTCCTTTTAGTCTCCAATTGTCTTCTTGCATGTTCAGGCATAGCTGACTTAACTCAGCTCGACCGGCCCTATCTATTACAATGCAATTTATAACAAAAATGGGGTGCTAACTTTCTATTCTAAGTTTTACATAGCATTCATCAAAATCTAAAAATTAATTTCCCAATAATTTCCCCCTTTTTGATGATGCCAAAACTTAAAACATTCATACAATAATTAAACAACGCAAAGATACGTATAGACAATGTAGAATCATAGAATGTATGTGTAGAATCAATCTTTTATTGATCATAACATTCTTGTTCTTTACACAAATGTTTACAGAGTGTATCAGAGCTTAAACAGAACTTAATGTAGCCATGCTATTCTATATCTATGCAAGTATAGAAATTATACAAGTTTATTCGATGTACAGAAGACTTACATAAAGATGTATTTACATAGTAAAATACATGAAGGGGTGGACATCAACACTTCATCTCCTTCGCCGCCTCCTTCTTTCTTCTCTCTCTTTCTCTTCTTCTTCTTGATCTATTCCTCTTCTTCTCTTCTTTAGCTGCTTTCTTTTCTCATATGCTTTCCTGGCAGCTTCATCTCTTCTTTTTCTTTCTTGCCTTTCTTCCCACAACTGAGTTTGTCTTCTATTTTCTTCCTCGATCCTCTTCACATACTCAGCATTTTTCTTGGCTACTTGCGGGTTGGCTACTTCGTCGAATCCAAATTTCAATAGATCCCTCCTTTCTTGCCTGGATATATATATATTCAATGTTTTTGGGCGAGAGGTCTAGGTCCAAACCTCTTCCTCCACCATCGCTTTTTCCTTCCTCCTCGGGCGTGTATTGTATCTTTGGGGCCTTCTTTTTCCCAACTGAGTGACTAGCAGAGTGACCGACAGAGTGACTGCTAGTAGTCTGCTGCCTGTCAGCTTCTTCACATAGCTTGAGGCCTTTTTCCCAATACAAATCCCAGGCTTGAGCCATGGACATGTTTGCGAAGTAACCCTCGGATGCGAGCGTCTTGAATTCATCAACAGATCTTGGCTCGGTTCCAACGTCTGAAATGGCATAGGTGTCTCTGTCTGTTGGAAGGCCTCCATGTTGTTTTAGTATATCCATAACTCGGGCATCCATCTTTCCTTCCACCTCCTTCATCCCAGCTTCAGCTATCTTTCTCTTTTTTCACCATGGGTGGGTGCCGGATGTTGGAGCGGCAGAGTCACGGGAAGTTTGCTGATGATATCAGCTGTGACAAGACCTTGTTGGGGGGTTTTAGCAATCATCATGGTCATATCTTTTGAACCTTTCGAACCTTCCCCCTCAACAAATTTTCCCTTCTTCTCTCTTCTTAGTTCCTCAGCTATCTTCTCCTTCACAGCTGCGTCCTTCTTCTCAGCTTCAGATCCTTTCAACGCCTTTAGGTATTCCTCTTCCCCCTTTTTGGCATCATCAAAAGAGAGAGGAACCCCTGGAAACAAGCTAGCAATCATGAAGTCTAAGCGGCTGATAGCTGAGTTATGCTTCGAATCTGCTGCAGAGTATCTTTGCCACGGAATTCGAGCGGGGTGGCGTTGGATTCACCGTTACCCTTCTTCATTTCAGCCATGAGGAGGCTGAATTTCCTCTCCATGTTCTCCTCTACGCCAGAGCTCTTTCTTATTAAATTCACGCAGCAAGAATCGCATCTCTCGTGTTTGTGAGATTCATGCATTCGATCGATGTTCTCTTGCATTCTTATCTTCATATCAGCATTCTCAGCCCGCCAGACTAGCAATTTATTAAACAATGTCCTGAAATATCGAGCTTGTTCTACACGCATTGTTTGCTGTTGTTGCCACCATTCCCGGATCATGATAGTTATTCCTCGCAGATCGGCAGTAAGATTTGCGTCTCTGTTATCCAGCCTCATGTCCAGTGAGGCCTGGTGCCTCTCCATCTTCTCTATCTCTGCAAATATGGCCTTGAAAACTTCTCAAACCTCACCACACTTGTCTCACCAAGCGCTAAGCAACGCTCAAAGTCAAAGTCTGCTGGGACGATGGTGTCTGTTGGAACAACGGGATCAGGTTTATGGAAACGTTCTTGATCTCGAGCTGATTATTCAGGAAGGTCAGGTACTTCCAGAGAGAAGGAAAACGATTCTTTAAACAGATCATCATGGGCAACGGGAATCTGCTCAATGACAACTTGTGCTCGTGAAGTTTCTGGTGGAGTCGATCCTGCTGCAGCTTGGGGAGCTGCGCAATTGACTCTGTTTCAGCTGTGGTCTGTTGTGGAGTTGACCCAGCTTGCTGAGCCTCAATGTCTTAACTTACCTTCGTCGGTCTCAGCTGATTTTTCCATATGAGTTGACTGGTCCTCGGCCATATCAGAAGCGTCATCGGATGATTATGAGATTTGCATGGGTGGCTCATCATCAAAATTAAAGGTTTGGCGAGTAGCCTTAAGGTCAGACTTACTCGTGCTTGGGAGAACATCCTTAGCTGAGTCATTTGGATGGGCAATAGGGGATGACTCTGCTTCGTCTTCACCTTCAGATCCCAGAAAGGTTACATTAGGATTTTCTTGGGAATCGTGAAGAGCACTTATCTCCTTTTCAGATGGATCAATGATAGTAGGAGGGATGTTCTGTGCTTCCGTCTCTTTACCCCGGGAAGTCTCAACCTCCCGTCGGCCTTCATTACCTCTTGCAGTCTCAATCGCAATGGGGGGATGGACCCCCTTCGATGTGTCAATGTCTTGGGGTCTTTCGAGGTGGCATCCACCGAGTCTCAACTCCATGGATTGCACTTTCATTGCCAGTGTTAACTCCCAAGCGCGCCTTCCTCGTGCCTCGATCGCATCGCGGCGTCATTGGCTGCGGTGCGGTTGGCACTTCACCGAGACGATCTTAATCGTTCGAGCCTCAGCAGCGACAACTTGCTTGTATCCGCTTGTTGTATCCGTTTGTTGTTCCTTCTCCACTTCGCCTCCAAGATTCGTTGTGGAGTCATCTGCAGCAACCTCCGACCTAGCTGCAGTGGAGGGAGTTTCCCCTCACCGGTGGCACCCGGCTAGTGACTTGGATTGGGGTCACTCGTCTCCAGACTCCCTGCTGTTCCCTTTGAGTATTCAGTCATTGGGGCAGGTGGTGAGACACCTTTATTAGGGGTAGGCTCGACTGGGGTCCCCACAATCCCAGTTTCATCGCCAGTTCCCTTAACACCTTCTTCTGAGTGAGCGGGGGAAGTGGTGGCAAGAACAATCGTGGCAATATCTTTGCACCACTCCATCGGATCAATCTCCAGCTGCGATGTGGAAGACTCCCCTGGTCCTTCCAATAACCGTTGCTCATGTAGGATCCTAGATTACCGCATGGCTTGCTGCATCTCCAATTCTTCTGTAGTAGCAGCAGGGTCCAGATCCTCATCACTCCCGGAGAGAATGTCAAGATGAGGATGTGTATGATCGATGGTTCGATAAAGGGACATATCGGCTTTTTCACGAGCTTGACTTCCCCCCGATCTCTTTCTCCTTGTCTTTGAAGATCTGCAAGATATCTCGTGCGCTTTTCTTCATCCAGTGCTTGGACCACGATGGTCAATCCGAGAAAATTCAACGTTCGTCTTCTTCTTCAATAAATTCCGGTCTTTGGAATGTTCCTGGATCGACTCGCTTCCACTTCCTCCACTCTCGCAGCATTTTTTTGGATGTCCGGATATGGTGGGGATAGGATCATTATATCATCATCATATTTGTCATCTTCTCCCTGCTGTCCCTCGTTCTCAGGGATTGAAGGTAGCAAACTTTGGTGCTCCACACCCTCAGCAGCGTCTGTTGCAGGAGGGGATACAATCCGATCACCAGGAGAGTTTGCTTTCTCAGATGCTTCTTGTGTCTCAGCTGTTCTGATGACAAATGTGTCTTCAATTTGCCTCTGCTGATTAGCTTCAGCAGACTTGGCTGTTTCATCTATAATTTCTGGAGACTCTACTTCTCCAGCGAGCCTCCCAGATCTATTTCACCGAGTGGTGACTCAAATTGCCCGGTTTCTCAAGCTCGGAATCCTTGAAGATTCTTCTTCTTTTAGTCCTTACCAAAGGGATTTCTGGCTCGGATACGGTTTCTTCTGAGTCCTGGGCGGCGGGGGCTGGTGCTGTTGTCTTTTTCTGAGGAGTTGGTCGTCTCGGCTTATCAGTCCTCCTTTACTTGATAACCGGAGAAGGTATTTCAGGCTCCTTCTCTGCTGCGGCTGCAGGGGCATGTGACTCGGCTGCAGGGGCAAGTTCATCTTTTGTTTTCTTTTTCTTTGCTGCAGGGGCAGTAGTCTTCTTTGTAGCTGCAGGGGCAACCTTCTTCTGGGGAGAGGAGGAGACAACTGTTTCTTCAGGGTCAGCTGATTCCCCCTCACTCGTATCATCTCTCTTGGCACATGCTCACTTTTGTGCTCCGGAAAGGTTAGACCGGAACATTTTCTTGTTGACATGGAACGCCTTTCCATGTCGAAGAGGGACTCCTTTCACTTCCATCATCCGGCCAATCACCAGGCCGTACCCCAGGGATCCTCCAAACGAACCATCCTTCTTGAAGGATTTATTCCCAACATTTTGGCAGAGTCTGCTGTATACAAACTCAGCCCAGTTCACCTTCTTTTCTTCTATGATCGCAGCCATCACGATCATCTTAGTTTTGGACAGCTGATTAAAGCTTCCAAATTTGATATCAACGCACTTGGCAACAATATCCAGCAGCTTGTGGTAGTCTTCCTTCAACAGCTTCTTCTCAGCTGTGTCGACAACCTTCGCAGCATAGTCAGGTTTGGCTACTTCCTTCCAAGCAGCAGCCAGGTTAACATCAGCTTCATAAATCTCCGGCACTCCTTCCACCGGCAACAAATAGATTCGCGGATCCTTGGCAGTGATGGTAAATTCTTTTCCGTGAACAGAGGACTTGATGCCCTCATCGTGAACTTCAGCATTCACGTAGAACTGTGCGACCTCTTCCACGTAGGTCATCGGAAACTCCATCGTCAAAAATGGTTTCAGTCCAGAAGCTTCTCTGCTATCTTTTTCACAAGGGTGTTGTCAGACCCCTGTTTGATCATGTCGTCGAAATCCACAATAGACCAAGTGTGGATTTGCTTTCCCAATTTGACAAAATCGTGAGTAGATGCCATTTCTCGATGTTTTACCGAACGAAACTTTGAAAATGAACTTTGAAGATTTGTAGGGTTTTGAGAGAAAATTTCTTTCTTTGCTTTCGAGAGAGATGAACAGTTTTGGTAAAGTGAGAGAAAAAAATGGGCGAAACGGTATATGTATGTGTTATGAAAGGACGCGTGCGGGTGGTTTTGAAATTTGATCAAGATCAACGGCTTAGATTTTGCACGCCGATTAACATTTAATTTCTCGCATTTAATGCGGCAAAGATTTATATCCAATCATAAGCTTGGTATGCGACTTTTGATCATGACACGTCATAATTATGCTGACATCATTCTTAAAAAACATTCCCGCTTAGTAAAAACAACTGCGTTTTTGTCACTTTGCTCATAAATGACTCAGCTTATTCCTTAGCTGATTTAACTCTTCTCTCTTTGCACATAGGTACTTAGCTGTTAGTTAACTTGACGCAGCTGATTCTCCGATACGGCTATTCACTTAGCTGATTCAAGAGTTCAGCCCTTTTTCATCTTTTCGTGTTTCATCTCTTTTCTTTGACTCTTCTGAGTGTCAACTCAGCTCAATTAACCCTAATTCATGCTTGAGTTCTTCAAATCTTGATTCACATAATGGCTTTGTGAATATATCAGCTAACTGCTTATCAGTTGAGATATATTCCAAGGTGATGTCCTTCTTTTCTACATGATCTCTTATGAAGTGATATTTGACATCAATGTGCTTTGTTCTTGAGTGCAACACAGGATTTTGAGTGATTGCAATTGCACTTGTGTTATCACACATAATTGGAATTTCTTTTTCTTCAACTTCATAGTCTCTCACCGCCTCATCCATAAGACTTGGGCACAATAGTTTTGCAGCCTATGTATGTATTCTGTTTCACCGTGGAGGTAGCTATTGAATTTTGCTTCTTGCTAAACCAGAAAATTAGCCTATTTCCAAGCATTTGACATGTACCGAGGTACTCTTCCAAACTCTACATCCAAAGATAGTCGAGTCCGAGTAACCAATTAGCTTGAATCCACCTTCCTTAGGATACCATAAGCCAACTTCTTGGCTTCCTTTCAAATATCTCAAGATTCTTTTGGCTGCAGCCATGTGGCTTTCTTTTGGAGCAGATTGAAATCTTGCACATACACCTACAACAAAGGTGATGTCCGGCCTGCTTCTTTGTGAGATAGAGCAATGATCCAATAAGTGCTCTGTATCTTGTTTGATCCACAGGCTTGCCATCTGCATCCATATCCATTTGACTGATGTATTTATTGGTATTTTCATAGAATACTTCTCTTCCATGCCAAATTTCTTCATTAAATCTCTGGTGTATTTTGTCGACTTATGAAGGTTCCATCCTTCAATGTTTTACTTTTGAGTCCAAGGAAGAATGTCAGCTCTCCCATCATGCTCATTTCAAATTTGCTTTGCATAAGATTTGAGAATTTATCACACAGCTCTTTGTTTGTGGATCCAAATATGATGTCATCCACATATATTTGAACAAGCAGTATACTCTTCCCATATTGAATTCTGAAGAGTTTTCTATCCACTTTGCCTTTTGTAAATCCGTTCTCAATCAGGAATTGTGATAATGTATCATACCATGCTCTTGGTGCCTGTTTCAATCCATATAAAGCTTTCTTGAGTTTGTATACTTTACCTCCAAGAGTCTTCTGCTCAAATCCTGGAGGTTGTTCAACATATACTTCTTCCTCCAATAACCCATTAAGAAATGCACTCTTTACATCCATTTGATATACAGTGAAGTTCTTGTGAGCAGCATAGGCAAGAAACATCCTTATGGCTTCCAATCTTGCCACATGAGCAAAAGTTTCATCAAAATCTATTCCTTCTTCTTGGCAATACCCTTTGGCTACCAATCTTGCTTTGTTTCTTACCACAGAACCTTCCTCATTCATCTTGTTTCTGAACACCCATTTAGTGCCAATAACATTTTGATGGGTAGGTCTTTGAACCAATTCCCACACTTTGTTTTTTTCAAATTGATCCAGCTCTTCTTGCATGGCTTGAATCAATGTGTGTCATCCAATGCTTGTGACACATCTTTTGGCTCTATTCGTGAGATGAAACAAGTGAACATAGCTTCTTGTTGGGTTCTGGATCTGGTTTTTACACCTTCTCTTACATCTCCGATGATTTGTTCTGGTGGATGGTCTCTCAGCCATCTTACATCGAGTTGGAGTAAGTTAGGTGGATTCGATCGTCTTGCTTGTACTGTGTTATTTTGATCAGCTCTCTCATCATCACTTAGCCGCATATTTCCCATTGTCTTTGAGACTCAACTATCTCATCTTCATCGGGTTTATAATTCCAACTTGACTTCAACATAGGGACTCTTCGCATGGTTGGTTGATTCACTTATCGGTGACTCTTCAACGTCTTCTGTATTTACATTGGGTTCATCAAACACCACATGAATGGATTCTTCTCAGAACCGTTGTCCTCTTCTTGAGCACTCTGTAGGCTTTGCTTTTAGAGTATCCTAAGAAGATACCTTCATCGACTTTAGCATCAAAAGCCTTTAAATTATCTTTTCCATTGTTGTGTATGAAGCATTTGCATCCAAATATTCTAAAGTATGCAACATTTGGCTTTCTCCCCGTCCCAAATCTCATAGGAGTCTTTGCCACCGTTGTTTGTTTATCATGCATCTATTTTGAGTATAGCATGTTTGTGTTTATAGCTTTAGCCCAAAATCTTTTAGCGACCTGCTTCACACTTACATGGTCCTTGCTTTGCTTCTTTGAGAGTCCTATTCTTCTTTCTTTCGCAACTCCATTTTGTTTGTGGAGTCCTTGTCTGCGATAATTCATGACCAATACCATTTTCAACACAATATCGAGTTATTATACCATTGACAAACTCCGTTCCTCACGATCTTATTTTGATAATGGTTTGACTCTTCTCATTTTGGATTCTCTTCATCAGCTGTGGTAGTTTCTTCAGAGTTTCTTTCTTCTTACACATGAATATTGTCCATGTGTATCTTGAGTAGTCATCTACTACCACCAAGGTGTGTTTCTTCCCACTTATACTAGCTGGTTCAACTGGACCAAATAGATCCATATGTAGCAGGTGCAATATTCTTGTTGAGGATGGACATGTCTTTTCTTTGAATGATGATTTGATCTGTTTTCCCATCTGGCATGCATCACATACACTTTCCTTCTTGTATACTGAGTCTGGAAGTCTTTCCACAAGATTGCTCCTTGCAAGCTTGTTAATTGTTTTGAAGTTTAGGTGACTCAACTTCTTGTGCCACAACCAACTTGATTCTGCTATGTTTTTTTGCTAGCAGACAAGTGCTTGGTGTTGCAGTTGACCAATCTACCACATACATGTTCTTTTGTCTGCATCCTTGCAACACTCCCATATTGAATCCACCATTATAGCCCTTGTCACATAGTTGACTTATGCTTAGTAAGTTGAAATTGAGGCCTTCAACATATGCAACATCTGTAATTTCTAATCCATTTTTCTTGATGGATCCAATGCCTCTTATTTCTCCTGGAGCTTCATTTCCTCCAAATATGACTTTTGCACCTCTAACCTCCTTGAATTTTGACAATTTTTCTTGTTTCTGTCATGTGTCTGAACAGCCCACTATCCATGTACCAGTGCCTTGGCACTCGGTACTTCACTTGCTCCTTGAACCGACAATCAAGGAAATTAGGTTTTAGGTACCCATATTTGTCCGGGTCCCGAGGGTTAGTATTGTAAGATGATCCAACCAACCTATAGCCAAATGATTTGACTCTAAGAGGTTGCCATCTATCAGTGCCATAATCATAATTAATTTTAGCAAATTGCTTGGGGGTTTTAGGTTCATACAACTGTCTCTTTTGTCTGTATGTCTGTGTATGTATTTTAGCAATTGCTTTGTTTGGGTAGTTGTGATATCTTTGAGGATAGTGCCTGAGTGCATATGTGTGGTGATGATAGCTCTTTTGCCTTTGGAATGGCCTTTGGTGAGTCTTAGGCCTTTGCCATTTAGACTTATATTCCATAGAACTTTGCTGATAGTTCACATTATTCCAATCAGCTTGGCTTGGGTACTTTCTACCATTCCCATCATATGTGTTCCTTTTATAGAACTTCTGGGGCTTTTGGTAGCTCTGTTTCTTCTTTACAGAGTATTTCCTGTTTGGAGTTTGCTGAGGAACTCAGCTGGATTTCTTCTCAGCTGTCCTCACAACATACTCAACTGGCTGTTTTCCTTTTCCTTTATAACCAAGACCAGTTTGCTTGTGATTGTGCTTTGGAATAAATGTGTGTGCACCATTTGGAGTTTTAGATTTTTGAGATGCTTCATTACTTGAAGATCCTTTTTCCAAAATCACTTTTGGAGCTTGACATTGCACAGAGGAATTAAATCCTAAGCCTGTCTTATCTCCACATTCTCTTTGACTCATAATAAGATCATCCAAGGATTTAAATGCCTTAGTTAATGAGGCAATCACATTTTTGAGGTCATTCTCCCTCTTTTCTATAGCAGCTATCTCTGCTATTAACTTAGCATTTTCAGCCTTTAGACTTTTATTCTCATCAGCTATGTGACTTAGAGTACTCAGCTCCTTAGTCAGCTGTGAGTTTTGGCTTTTGAGTAGGTTGTTCTCCTCATTTAGTAGTGTGTGTGAGGATTTAATATGTTCAAAGTCTTTCATCATTTTGCCTAATGAATCATAAAGATCAGTGGGTGATGAAGTATGTGGGTCACAATCACTGTCACTAGAATCTGAGTGTGATGAGTTAGAGTGTACCTCATCTTTTTGGTCAGGTTGGTCTTGTTCTTTGGCCATTAGACAGATCAAGGCTTCTTCTTCAGAGTCGCTTGAGTAGTCAGCTTCACTACTCTCCGAGTCTGCTGTCTCTTTTGACTTGACTGCCTCAGTAGTCTCTGCAGCCAACATTGCCTTTTTCTTCTCTTGTCTTCTTTCTCTGAAGACTTTTCTTTCCTCTTCATTCTTGTATTTGTTGACTACAGGATATGGGCATTCAATGTCATAATGACCGGGTTGCCTGCAGTTCCAGCATAAATTTTCAACCTTTTGATCAGTTCTTTCCATCCTTGGATTGTCAGCTCTTTGATACTCAATCCTTTGATGTTCTGTTCTTTTGGGTGGCCTATCTTCCCTTGACTTGGAGGGAGCTGAGTGTCTTCTGGAGGATTCACCTTTGCCTCTTTTGTAATTCTTGTTGAAGATTTTGTTAAACCTTTTAACCATCAGGGCAATCTCCTCTTGGTCAATGACTTCCTTGACCTCAGCTCTTTTACCATCCTTAACTATTAGAGCAACTGTTTTGGGCACAACTGTCACCTCTTGGTCTTTTCTTCTCAGCTCAAATTTGTAGGCTTTGAGATCTGAGAATAACTCATGGTTGGATGTCTTTGATAGATCCATTGAGTGTCTCAGGGCCATGACTTTCATTTCCCACTCAGATGGGAGACTTCTTAGAATCTTCATACACATTTCCTTCTGTGTATATTCTTTTCCAAGTGCATATAGCTCATTGGTAATTTCTGTGAACCGAGCATCCAGTTGATCCAAGGTTTCTCTTGCAAGTTTCTTGAAATTTTCAAATTTCTGTACAGCAACATATAGTTTATTTTCCTTGATTTGCTCTGAGCCTTCACAAATCAAGGTTAGCTTGTCCCAGATTTCTTTTGCCGTTTTGCATGATTTGACTTTGTTGAACATGAGTTTGTCCAAGGTTTTGTAAAGAATGTCCTTGGCCACGTTGTCCAAGTTATATCTTTTCCTATCATCATTTGTCCATTCAGCTCTTGGTTTTTCAACCATAGCTGGTCTGGGAGCAGCATCCTCTTCTTCTTCTGCTGTGTTCACTTTTAAGATTTGGAGTGGCCCATCTTCTATCACTATCCACATTTCATCGTGTAATGCTGATAAATGAGCCTGCATACGAATTTTCCAGTCATCAAATTCCTCAATAGTGAACATAGAGATGCGTGTCAAATTTGCTTTCATGATAATAACTTTGCTGAATAAAAGAGTTTTGAAAGATCAAGTTCTAAAGCAAGCTTTGAAAAATTTGGAGATGTAGTTCAGTAGCCATTGCGGAAGGCTCAATGAACCAACCGCTCTGATACCACTTGTAGGTCCCAAGGGGTGTGAGTGTAAGGGTTAGAAGGGGGAGGGTTGAATAAACCTTACCAACTTTTCGATTTAGTCCTTTTAAAACGTTCAGAGTTAATACTTCACAGCTGAGTCCTAGATGGAGAACTATGTTAGTTAATCAGCAGAGTTAGCCACTCAACGACTCGACTAAGTGTTGATAGAATAACTCACTGTTTTTTGACTAGAACTTAACTTGATCGTGATATATTTTCATTGGAAGACTTAACACCCTTGAATTTGGTTTAAGATTGCTTTAATACTTGGTTTTAGCACCTTTTTGATTATCAATTGGACAACAAATTTATTAGCAAATATTGAAATAATGTGCAGAAATTAAAGTGCTTGCTGAAATGTAAATGACACAATAAATTTTTATAGAGGTTCGAAGATGGGGTAATTCTTCTAATCCTCTCTTCTCCAACTCCTGGAGGAATCCACTAAGTATTGATCAGTATACAAAGTGGTAATCAGTCCAGATGCAAGTCTTGATCACACAACTGACTTGATCCTTTGGGACTCGATCTGAGATTCCTTGGTCACATAGTCAAGCTTCTCGTGCGACTCGGCCTTCTTCTTCACAGGCAAATGCTTGCTATTACAGCTCACTTGCTCAAGCTTCTTGGATTTGATCACGAAGCCCTCCAAAAACCTTGAGACTGGTTCGACCTTGATCCTTTCTACAATCCTCCTTGGAATGTAGACCCCTTGATTCTTAAAATGTTTCCTCTTCAACTGATTGAAGTCGTCTTTCCTTCACAGGTAAGTGTTGGATTGATTTCCTTCGTAGTGTAGGCTTGAGGATTGAACTTGAATGATTTGAGAATAGTTCAGGTTACAGATATTGCTTTTCTCGCTCGTATTTGTTTTCTGATTGTCAAGGTCCCCTTTTCTCAAAGTGATTCCTCAGCCTTTTATAGTGTTCTTTTGAAAATTTGCCCGTTGAAGAGATAGGTTAATTTTCAAAAGACACTTGTGGTCGTTGGCTTGTCTTGTTGCAGTTCTTGGAATTGACATTTCCTCGTATGAATGATTTTTTAGCTTCTCAGGGTTCTGACACAGGTGCAGTGCTTCCCATTGGTTTATTCCTTTTGCACGCTTCTGGGACTGAGCACTTTAAGAAATGCAGTATGGAAGTATTACTTGTTTAAGTAATTATCTTGACTTCTGTGCAATGGATCTCTTTCAGTTGTCTCGACTTGACTGCATTTACTTGACTTCCCCAGGTGACTTCGAGTCAGCTTCCAATCATTGGATGACTCATCATCACTTCATCTTGAGACTTGGCTATCTTGAGTTGACTTGATGACACTTCACTCACCGTGCATCTTAGCCGCACCTTGATCGAGTTCTGTCTTCTTTTCTTGCCACACTCACTTTGTCTCACAAATGAGTCTTCCTTTTAGTCTCCAGTTGTCTTCTTGCATGTTCAGGCATAGTTGACTTAACTCAGCTCGACCAACCCTATCTATTACAATGCAATTTACAACAAAAATGGGGTGCCAACTTTCTATTCTAAGTTTTACATTGCATTCATCAAAATCTAAAAATTAATTTCCTAACATGGATGATTGACACGTGTATTATACTTACCTAAAATACACTTCAATCTAAAAAGTCGTTTTCCACCTGCGAAAAGGCATTATCTGATCTAAACTCCCTCGGCATCTAAAAGGCACAAGGTAAAAATGTCTGAAATGCATAAAAGCCAAAATGAAATTACTTGACGGGATTCAAATTTAGAATTAAACTAATGAAATACTGAAATCTCGACTGATCTGGACGAGAAAAAGAATCAACTGACGGGTATCTAGAATTTCTATTATATTTTGAAAGAATCAATAAGAGCACGACAAGGGTATCTAGAATTTCTATTATATTTTGAAAGAATTGCTCCTGGGATTACAATTGTCGAATTATTGATCGGGTTTCTTCTATCAGGTCGGCTCTCGGTGATACCCTATTTCAAATTTCCTAAAATATGGATTCAATTCAACTCAATTTATACACAATATTCAACAATTTTTAGTTCGCAAGGGTTATTTTATAATGCCCAAGAATTATTTCGAATTACTCATATGTTAGATTCTCAAACGATAAACTTTTGTTTGAAATTATTATAAACTTGTTGTGGGAAAAAAACGTCCTTTTACTATTATTATTATTATTTTATTATTATTTATTATTATTATTATTATTATTATTATTATGCATTTATTTAATCTCATTTAATTTTTCATTAATTATGGCTACAAATAAAATAACCCGACTCACGAGCTCTGGATCCGGCCCACGCACCGTTTTCTCCTATGCGGTAAATATCTCGACATCTCATTTCTAAATTAATTTGCATAATTCACATTCAGTACTCTATTTACTGCTTGGTATTTTACTCTAGTTCAACGTGCTGACTTGAGTGTCAGAGGAGCCTCACTGAGATAACCCCAGGGCATGTCTAACGTTTACTGGTGTTGCAGGCAAGTTTCCACCACATAAGTTTTTCATATCCTGAAGAAGAAGACTTGGACTTTATCAAAAACCTTAACTTGGAGTGATCTGCCCGAAAAAAATACCATCATTTTGGCGCCGTCTGTGGGAACAGTCAAAGGACACGGAAATGGAGATCCAATCTCAAGCACGCAGAACACAATCCCAAGCTACTAACCATGGAGCCAGAAACCAGTAAGAGGAATGGCCATCTGGAAGATGAGAGGCCAACCCCCCTCCTCGTGGAGGGTGCCATCTCCGCCGCAACCAAGAGGTGTGTCGGCCCTTTCTCCCGAGGGGATCCACCCGCCGAAGAAGCCCCTTGATCTGGGAAACCGTCCAAGCCTTACATGACGAAGCTGCTCGAAATGCTATAAGGCATCAGGCCACGGCCGGAGCTGCTGGGAGATCTCCCTGAGCTCCTCCCGTTGTTGAAGACCCTGACTTGCCAAGGGGAAGGAGATGAAAGAATGATGTGAGTCCATCTAGAAGGATCTGGGCCACACCAAATGCAAGTATAGTTAAGTTCTTGAAGACTTTGTATTCGAGTTATTCAGTTTCTTGTATTTGTCTATCTTAGATTAGGTTTATTTCCATTGTTTTGAGTATTTTGAGTGGCCAAATTAATGTTAAGGTGCGTGTGTAGTATCACGTGCCCGTGTGCAGGCCTAGAACTGGAAAAACATGGAGGTGTTCACACCACTATGGCGTGGGAGCACACACGCCCGTGTGTGGACCTGCTCACACGCCCATGCACATGCACACGACATGCCCATGCATTCGTGTCAGGGTCCGCGCGTTTTTATTTTTCAGGTCTGTTATGTTTTCTTTTCGTTTTTAAGTTGTTTCTTAGTTGGTTTACGGTTTTGAGTCACCTATATAAGGCAAACACATTGTTATTTTTCAAAACAAGACTTTTGATATTAATAAGATTGAGATTTTTCTCTCTAACCCTTTGGGTTTTTCCAACTGCTTCAAGATTGTTCATCTTGTTGCGAACTCTGATTATCAATCAAACTTTCGCATTTGTTTGTGGTGTCTTCACATACCGAGGTACTTGCTTTGCTAAGAAACGGGTTGAGGTTATCACCATCTATAACCAAACAAGTGAAGATCTTGGGTTAACAATATATTGTTGTTTGGGTCATATGTTGTGGTTCACATCAGTTGGTAATCAGAACCATCTTCAAAGGTTAAATCTATCCTTGTTTTGTTTTATTCTTGTCTTTCTAGATTTTCTTTGTTATCCATTAACCCTAGTTCTTCAAGGGTGACACATGTAAAATATACATGTATTTAGGGGCTTATTTTGATATATAATCATTGTATTTGCACGTATATTTAGTATATTTCACTAGGTTTCCTTAGAAGGCATGATACTGCGTATTCTTGTAATTTTTACAGGAAACGGAACTAAAATGAGAAGATATCAGTTAGACGGCCCAGACAAGATTGACGAATGCGAAGAGACGATCAAATACGCGAAAAAAAGAGGAAACAAGTTACACGATTGACCGTGTGAATTCACATGCCCGTGTAAATGGTGCTCGTGTGTTTTTACACGTTTGCGCGACTTGTTCGGGAGAAGAATTTCAGAGACGAATCACACGACCTGACCATGTGTGAAATAACACGACCATGTGGTTTGTTCGTGCAAAAAACAAAGAAGAAAACACTTTGCAAGGCCAGACCGTGTGGATTCACACGGCCGTGTGAATTGTCCTGCGTCTGAATTTGTTTCCTAATCCCATCAGAAGTCTACCAGTGATCTCTTAAAGCACCTATATAAGGGGGACCAAGACTTGAACGAATGGATCACTTCATATCACATCATATCACTTCATATATCATCTTACATCATAAAATACACTAGGGTTACATAAAATGACAGTCTTCCGAGAGAGGAAGGCAAATCTACGAAGAACACCACAAGGTCTTTCGCATCTACGGAAGCATAAGGGTTTGAGACTTCGAAGAAGAATCTATCCTAATAAGAAAGGTTCTATCTTTCTTAGTTAGTTCTCTTGTTTGTACTTAAATGATGCCAAACCATTTGATTTCAAGTTTGTCTATGAATTTATTGTCAAATATGTTAGGCTAATCATTTTGATCCTAAGGCATAATCAAAACCGTGGATTCATGTTAAATCTATAGATTATTTTCTTAATTGGTTTTTGTATTCTATTATATGAATTTTAATGCTTATTTCTTGTAGATTATTTGGCCAATTATTTTCATGTCATATTTGTTAGTTCGTAATTTGGGGATGAGTTCTAACAAACGAAAATCAAATTCAGACATAAATGGGTATAGAGTCGGGAGACTTATAATTGTTTGTGGGAAGTATTTCAATTCAAAGATCTTTTGAGAGTCGATATTAATTGTTGAGTAGGGATGCTAGCAATTGGTATTAATCAACTGTTTATTTGCTTCGAAAGGGGGAATAAACTAATTTAGGAATTGAACCCATAGAAACACATAAACTGGTTTTGAAGAAACATTAATTAGATTCAATATTGAAGAATCATGTTGAGATTATGTGCCTAGGGTTGCTTTCTATTTGTTGAAAACTTGTGGAGTTTGGGTCTTTAAAAATTTAGTTATTTTATTTGTTAATTAGGGTTTAGATTAAATGTCTTCTCCATTAACATTAGGTTCATCTAAAACCACATGGATAGACTCTTCTGTGACCATAGTCCTCTTGTTCAACACTCTAAAAGCTTTACTCTCAGTTGAGTATCCCAAAAAGATACCTTCATCAGCTTTAGCATCAAAAGCTTTCAAGTTGTCCTTACCATTGTTGTGAATGAAGCACTTACATCTAAAGATATGAAAATATCCAAAATTTGGCTTCCTCCCTGTCCAAATTTCATAAGGTGTTTTGGACAGCTGCCTATTGATCATACACCTATTCTGAGTGTAGCAAGCAGTATTAATGGCTTCAGCCCATAATCTCTTGGGCAATCCAGCTTCAGCTAACATGGTCCTTGCAGCTTCCTTGGGAGTTCTGTTCCTTCTTTCAGCTACTCCATTCTGCTCTGGAGTTCTTGCAGCTGACAACTAATGAGCAATACCATTTTCTATGCAATATTGAGTTATAATCCCATTGACAAACTCAATTCCTCTATCATATCTTATCTTTATAATGGGCTGACTCTTCTCATTTTGAACTCTTCTCATCAGCTGAGGGAGCTTCTGCAAGGTTTCCTTCTTTTTACACATAAAGATGGTCCATGTGTATCTTGAATAATCATCTACCACCATTAAGGTGTATTCTTTCCACTAATGCTGGGTGGTTCAACAGGACCAAATAAATCCATATGCAATAAGTGAAACATCCTGGTTGAAGAAGGACTTGGTTTGTCCTTGAAATAAGACTTTATTTGCTTTCTCATGTGGCATGCATCACAAATGTTTTCCTTCTTGTATACTGAGTCTGGCAATCCTTCCACAAAATGACTCCTTGCAAGCTTGTTGATTGTCTTGAAATTCAGGTGACTTAGCTTCTTGTGCCACAACCAACTTGATTAAGTTGTGCTCTTGGCTAACAAACATGTTCTTGGTGTAGCAGTTGACCAATCCACTACATACATGTTTTTATGCCTTGATCCTTGTAGCACAATTTCATTTGATTCAACATTCTTGATCTGGCAAGCACCCATGTTAAATCATACATTGTAGCCCTTGTCACAGAGTTTCCTGATGCTCAGCAGATTGAAATTGAGCCCTTTAACATAGGCTACATCTGTGATCTTTAGTTCATTCTTCTTTATGGATCCTATGCCTTTGATCTCTCTTGTAGTTTCATTTCCTCCAAATATGACTTTAGCACCTTTTATTTCCTCTGAACTTTGAAAGAATTTTCTTGTTGCCTGTCATATGTCTGGAACAGCCATTATCCATATACCAGGTTCCTTGACAATCAACTGTTCCTTGAACCTGCAATCAAGGACATTAGTTTTTAGGTACTCATACTTGCATGGGTCCTAAGGGGTTAGCACTATTAGGTGATCCAACCAACCTATAACCAAATGGTCTGACTCTAAGAGGTTTCCACCTATCAGTTCCATAATCATAATGAACATTAGTGAATTGCTTAGGGGCTTTAGGCTCATACAACTGTCTCTTTTGTTTGTATACCTGTGAGTTAGCTTGTGCATTTGCTTTCTTGGGATAGTAATGAAACTTTTGTGCATATTGGGATTTGTGCTTGGGTGTATATGTGTGTTGATTATAATTTCATTGCCTTGGGAATGACCATTTTTGAGCCTGAGGTCTTTGCCACTTTGGCTTGTATTCCTTTGGACTTGGCTGATGTCTCTTTTAATTATTCTAATCATTTTGGCTTGGATAATTTCTATTATTCCCATCATATGGTTTTCTCTGTTGAAACCTTTGGGCTTTTTGTAGCTCTGTTTAGAATTTACAGAGTATTTGCTGTTTGGAGTCTATTGAAGGACTATTCTGTATTTTGTTTCAGATGTCCTCTCAGCATACTCTGCTGGCTTTTTACTTTTACCTTTGTATCCAAGGCCAACATGGTTGTAATTGTGTTTGTGAGTGGGTGTAGGTGCAACATATAGTGCTTTGGATTTTGGACTGCCTCATTGCTTGAGGATCCTTTTTCCATTACCACTCTTGGAGCTTGGGCATGCACAAAGGAATTAAATCCAATGTCTGTCTTATCTCCACTTTCCTTTTGTATTATTATAAGTTCATCCAATGATTTAGATGCCTTAGTGAATGATGCAATCACATTTTTTAAATCTTCTTCCGTCTTTTCAGTTGCAGCTAAGTCTGCTTGAATCTTGGCTATCTCAGCCTTCAGCTCAGTGTTCTCAGCTGGCTGCTTTTCTCATTTAATAGTGTGTGTAAGGTTTTTACATGCTCAAAGTCTTTCATCATTTTGCCTAATGAATCATAAAGATTAGTAGGTGATGAAGTGTTTGTGTCACTATCACTATCATCAGAATTAGAATGAGATGAGTTAGAATGTACCTCATCTTCTTGTTCTTTGGCCATGAGGCATATCATAGCCTTTTCTTCTGTGTCAGAGGAGTAGTCAGCTTCACTGCTGTCTGACTCAGTTGGTTCCTTACACTTGGCTGTGTCAGCAGCTTCAGCAGCTAACATGGCTTTCTTCTTTTCTTGTCTTTTCTCTCTGAAGACCTTTCTTACCTCCTCAGTCCTATACTTATTGACTGGTGGATAGAGACAATCAACAACAAAATGTCCTGACTATCTGCAATTCCAAAACATGTTCTCAACTTTCTGGAAGTCTTCTCTTTCAGCTCTCTAATTATCAGCTCTCTGATATTCAGTCCTTTGATGATCATCTATCTTTGGTGGTCTATTCTGCCTTTGATTTGAAGGGTGATGAGTGTCTCCTGAATGGTTCACCATTGTTCCTTTTCTAGTTATTATTGAAGAACTTGTTGAACCTTTTCACCATAAGGGCAATTTCTTCCTTGTCAATGACTTCTTTGGATTCAGCTCTCTTGGACTCACCAGCCATGAGTGCAGCTGTCTTGGGTACAACCGTCTCTTCTTGCTCTTTTCTTCTGAGCTCAAATTCATAGGCTTTAAGGTTTGGGAATAACTAATGGTTGGATGTTCTTGTAAGGTCCATTGAATGTATCAATGCCATCACCTTCATTTCCCACTCAGCTGGGAGAGACCTTAGAATCTTTATACACATTTCCTTTTGTGTATATTCTTTTCCTAGAGCTGGGAGCTCATTTGTTATCTCTGTGAATCTGGCATCCAGCTGATCCGGACTCTCACCTGCAAGCATCTTAAAATTTTCAAATTTTTGTATAGCAATAGTCAATTTATTTCTTTAATTTGATCAGATCCTTCACAAATTAAAGTTAGCTTTTCCCATATTTCTTTAGCCGTTCTACAAGATTTGACTTTGTTAAACATGGCTTTATCAAGATTTTTGTACAAAATGTCCTTGGCAACATTGTCCAAGTTGTATCTCTTTTTATCCTCATTAGTCCACTCGCATCGTGGCTTTTCCACCATTGCAGGTCTAGGTTTTGCAGGTGCATCATCTTTTCCTTCAGCAGGAACATCGGACGAGGTTTGGCAGTTTGGGCATCTTCACGAGAGCCCGATACGCTGAACAATATTTGTAGTGGCCTATCCTCAATGACAAACCACATCTCATCGTGTAAGGCTGAAGGATGTGCCTGCATGTGTATTTTCCAATCATCAAATTCTTCAACAGTAAACATTAATTGGAATGAGAGTTAGATTTGCTTCCATGATAATAACTTTGCTTTAAACGAAAAACTTTAAAAACTGCAAGTGTTGTTCTTTTGAAAAAGAATGAGATATAGTTCAGTAACCAGTGCGTAAGGCTCAATGAACCAACCACTTTAATACCACTTGTAGGTGCCAAGGGGTGATAAGTAAAGTCTAGAAGGGGAGGGGGAGGGGTTGGATAGACTTTACCTACATTTTTCAGTCATTTTAAAAAATTTTGAGTTGACTCAAGTCAGCTAAGTCGTTGGTGGACAGCTAGGTTGACTTACATAGCAGAGTTATGCACTCAATAGACTCGACTAAGCTGTGGATAGTTTAACTCAGCTGATTCAACTAATATTTTTAAAAATACAGTTGACTTGGTTTTTACAGCGGAAGACTTTCACCCTTTGTTTTGAATATGTTTTTCAACACTTGTTTAAGCTAGGTTATTATCAGTAGACTTAGCAAATTAACAAACAACAATAATAAAGATAAGCAAGAAAGTGAGTATGTTGAATGTAAAAGACACAAGCAATTTATATTGGTTCGAGGATGGGGTAATTCCTCTAATCTACTCTTCTCTAACCCCTAGAGGAATCCACTAATGTAATGGTGACTTTGTTACAAAATGGTTACAGTCCGAGACAACTTTGATCACACATCTAGCTGCTCTTGGGACTCATCTTCTTCACAAGATGGCTGGCTGCCCTGCTACTTCAGCTCCTTCTTGGATTTGTTCACACAGCCCTCCAACAAGTCCAAAGCCTCTGGTTCGATCTGGAACCTTACTACAACTCCTTCAACCTTGGAGAGTTGACCACTTGTTCTTGAAACAAGATTTTCCTCTTCAACAAATGAATCTTTCCTTCACTAAATGTGTTGGATCGATTTCCTTCGAGTTTAGACTTGAGGATAATATTTGAATGCTTGAGAGATATTGCTTTTCTTTCCTTTGTTGGTTAATGGATTTCGGTTGCTTGCATTTGTTCTTGCGTATTGGTAACCTTCTCTTAATGAATTCCTCATCCATTTATAGTGCTTGTTTGAAAACAAATATCTATTGAAGAGATAGATGTATTTTTCAAACTACACTTTGAGGTCGTTGGCTTGTCTTATCTTGCAACTTTTATGTGGACTGATCCTTGAATTTAATGCCCTACAGCCTTTCCTTAAACTCTGCAGGTTTTCAGATACATCTCATTGGTTCCTTGTTTTTTGCATTCTTTCAGCAAAACAAATTTAAGTTTGTCAGTCTGACACATGTCTATTTTCAGCAAACAATTGACTTTGCTTTGACAACGAATCTCTTCAGCTTTCTTTGATCATTTCTGCTGCATAACCCCTTTGACAGTCAACTCCACTTATCTTGGAGTGACCCATCTGTCAGTCTGCTAACTGAGACAACTTTTATGTCACTTGACTAAGACTTGTCTTCACTTCACTCAGCTGCCACACTGCTGATCCTTCATCTTGGTCTTCAGTCGAGTCCTTCATTCTTCAACTTGGCTACTTCCACTCAGCTTATAGAACCATATCTATAAAAAAGATGATTTATAGTAGAATTGGGGTGCCAACTCCCTAATTTAAGTTTTACATGGTATCATCAAAATCTACAACACAAATTTCCCAACAGAAGTCTGTGAACTTAAATTCTATTTGCTCAAGTCGAGTCACTTAATTCAAAATTTTCCTACCTTTACCAAAGAACCTACATTACAACCAAATAAAAAGTTCTTTTTGATTTTTAAATCGTGCACACTTGAGTGGTAGAGATGTTAGACGATTGGCAAGCATATGGTAGTTCTACGTCGTTAAATTGATTTGAGCATATACGTGTCCTATTTACTTTGAGAGTTGAGTGATATACTATTTCTTATGAGTCACGATGTCGAATACCCGTATGAGTATTAATTATGCCGAATCTGTAATTTAGGACATTTTGATATGAATTGCATGTTTGCTAAAATATGGAATTGAATGAGATTAGGTGTTTATAGTGTTCTTGTGTGTTCTTTTTACCCTATAAGATTATTTTGATTAGTTTTGCTCGAGGACGAGCAATGATTTAAGTTTCGGGGAATTTGATATGTGTAAAATATATGTGTATTTAGGGACTTATTTTGATATATAATCAATGCATTTGCACGTATATTTAGTGTATTTTACATGGTTTTCTTAGAAGGACATAATACTGCGTATTCTTGTAATTTCTACAAGAACCGAAGCTAAAATGAGAAGATATCAGTTAGACGACCTGGACAAGATTGACGAATGCGAAGATACGATGAAATACACGAAAAAATGATGTAAAATAAGTTACACAGTTGGACTATGTGAATACACACGCCCATGTGAATGGTGCTCGTGTGTTTTTACACATTCATGCGACTTGTTCGAGTGAAGAATTTCATAGACGAATCACATGATCCGAGTGTGTGAAATAACATGACCGTGTGGTTTTTTTGTGCCAAAAACAGAGAAGAAAATACTTTGCACGGCCAGACCGTGTGGATTCACATGGCTGTGTGAATTGTCCTGCATCAGAATTTGTTTCCTAATCCCGTCAGAACTCTACCAATTATCTCTTAAAGCACCTATATAAGGGGGCCCAAGGCTTGGACGAATGGATCACTTCATGTCACATCACTTCATATATCATCTTACATCAGAAAATACACTAGTGTTGTACAAATCGACAGTCTTCTGAGAGAGGAAGGCAAATCTACAAAGAACACCACAAGGCTTTTCGCATCTATGGAAGCATAAGGGTTTGAGACTTCAAAGAAGGATCCATCCTGACAAGAAGGGTTCTATATCTCTTAGTTTAGATCTCTTGTTTGTACTTAAACGATGTCAAGTTATTTAATTTCAAGTTTGTCTATGAATTTGTTGTCAAATATGTTAGGCTAATCATTCTGATCCTAGGGCATAATGAAAACTATTGATTCATGTTAAATCTATATTGATTGTTTTCTTAATTGGTTTTTGTGTTCTATTATATGAATTCGAATGCTTATTTCTTTTAGATTATTTGGCTAATAATTTGCATGTCATATTTGTTAGTTCATAATTCGGGGATGAGTTCTAACAAACAAAAATCGAATTCAGACATAAACGGGTATAAAGTCGGGAGGCTTATAACTGTTTGTGGGGAGTACTTCAATTCAAAGATCTTTTGGGAGTTGATATTAATTATTGAGTGGGGATGCTAGCAATTGGTATTAATCAACTGTATTTGCTTCGGGAGGGGGAATAAACTAATTTAGGAATTGAACCCATAGAAACCCATAAACTGGTTTTGATGAAACATTAATTGGATTTAATATTGAAGAAGTATGTTGAGATTATGTGACTAGGGTTACTTTCGTATTTGTTGAAAACTTGTGGAGTTCGGGTCTTTAAAAATTTAGCTATTTATTTGTTAATTAGGGTTTAGATTTAATAATAAATAAACTTGTGATTTTCGGACGCTTCAAGAAAATTGGAATACGAAATTTACTATAGCCTAAGTGTTTCGTATTCAATCCCAAAGGAATACGACCTTGCTGGCTATTATCTGCTAGCTACACTGTACACTTACAGTTTAGTGAAAAGATTTTCATGATCAAAGGGTACAAAGAAAAAAAATCAAAATTTGCACAAAACAATCAGCGGGTAAAGAACCCTAATCCACGTGGCAAAAAAAAATTTGAAATTAAAAAAAAAGTGCTCATTGATTTCGTGACATGTTGTTTGTTGCGTGAGACTTGTTGGATTGTTGTTGGTATCGATAACACTTGTACATCATGTTTGAAGAAAAGCGACAACCATTGGATCTGACCATCAAATTACACATGGAGGCGATTGGGGATCTTATGAAAAAGATGATGTTATGTATGGGAAACCAGGTAAAGGTAGTAGTACCCATAAACATGAGACCAGGGTGTGAAGGCAAAGGTGTGTAGATCCAGTTGAGTTAGGAGATGAGCCTGATGAATATGATGAGGGAGACATAAATTATAGCCTGGGTAGAGGGAGACAAGCAGTTAGAGGAGCTATAATACATGAAGATAGTAATTTGAGTACTATCAAGATGAATATTCCATCTTTTCAGGGGAAGAGTGATCCACATGTGTACTTAGAATGAGAGCGTAAGATGGAGAATATATTCGATTGCCATAATTATTCGGAGTTGAAAAAAAGTGAAACTGGCAGCGATATAATTCTATGATTATGCTATTATTTGGTGGAATCAATTGATAATCACTAGGAGAAGGATGGGAGAAGGTGTTGTCTCTACTTGGGATGAGATGAAGCAACTGATGCGATGATGTTTTGTGTCTAACCACTACTATCGAGGTGTTTTTCAACGATTACAAAGGTTAACATAACGGTCTCGTATGTTGAAGATTATCACAAGGAGATGGAGATGTTGATGGCACGGGCTAACATTGAGGAAGATTCGGAAGCTACAGTGGCTAGATTTCAAGCATGTTTAAATTTTCGAATTGCAGATTACATCGACTTACACCATTACATAGATCTCGAGAAGATGGTGCACATGGCTGTTAAAGTTGAGAAACAGCTCAAGAGGAGAGGCTGTACATGACAAACTCCAAATAATAGTACCAATATTTGGGATTCGAATACTCCTAAGATTGATTATGCACATTTTTCACAACATCCCAAAGTTGTGGAGAACAAGACTGACTCGGACAAGGCCAAACCATCTAGTAAATTTTATCTTTCTACATCACACACTAGAGACATTGAGTGTTTTAAATGTCATGGGAGGGATCATAGACCTAGTGAATGTCTGAATAAAAGAGTGATGGTGATTCGGGCTAATGGTGATTTAGATTCCAAAAGTGAAGAAGAGCCAGATTGTAGTGATAAGCCGGACTTGGAAGAGGTTCTGAAGATATTTAAGCCAATGAAGGGAGATGTGCTATCACTAGTGTCATGTATAGTTTTGAATATTGAGTTGAAGTTAGATGATCATGAGCAATGAGAAAATATTTTTCACACTAGATGTTTGGTTAATTGGATTAGGTGTGAAGTATGATCATAGATGGGGGTAGTTGTACTAACGCGTCTAGTGCGAAATTGGTGGAGAAGTTGGAGATTCCTACACTTGAACATCCAAAGCCATATACACTACAATGATTTAATAATTGTGGTAAGGTACAAGTTTATAAGAGAGAGTTAGTGTTTTTTCAGATTGGGGGTTATAAGGATGATATATTATGTGATGTATGTTAGAACAATGTTTTTCTTTTGATTTTTGTTGATTTCATATAAATGAGTTTTATACCAAAACATTGTTTCCAAAACTTGTCTAATTACTCCAATATATTTCATTTGATTTTTACTAAGTTGTTGAAGTATTTATTGAACTTTATTTTTGACAAATATCAGACAACTTCTTTGTGAAGAGGTCGACCAGTTGCCCTAGTAAAAAGACCCGTACTTGAATGTTTGAAAACAGAAAATAAGAGAAATTGTTTGGAAGAAGGCGACTGGTCGCCCCCTATGGCGACCGGTGCCCGAGTTTTGGATTTTATTGTGTTTCTTCTCTATTTCTCGAGCGAACGGTCACTATCCATAGCAACTGATCGCCATAGATAGCGCGGTCGCCCTAGACAGAGACCAATCGCCCTTGATGCCATACTGTGAATTTATTCAACGGTCTAATAATTTAGATTTTCAACACAGCGACCGGTCGCTATAGTCTTTTGACAGCAAATTCTATCCGTTGAAGAAACATTTCTCAGGAAATTATGGCTTTACATTTATTAACCATTTCTTGGAGTTGTTTTGATCTTTCTTTTGTAGAAAATTTGGAATTAAGAGGAGCCTATGTTGGAGACTACATCTTGGAGCTCTTGTATAAATAGATGAAGCATTGGAGGATCAAACACAACATATATTCTACAATACGACAAGAAAATCTCAGCAAATCTATTGTTCATCACTTTCACCATTCTAGATGTAATAGCCTAAGCATTACACTTTCACATATTGCTTATTAGGCTTTCCTTCTTGATTACACTTGCACTTTTGAGTTGCAATATTTCATTTAAAGTGTAATCTTGATTGTATTCGTGACATCATCCAAAACAAGAAATCCTTGTTAGTGTTCTTTTGGCAAGAACATGTTTGGTTGATTAGAGGTGTTGATTGAAGAGTTTGGCCCTCTTCATAGTGTTGATGAGTTTGGTGCTCTTCGAGTTAGCAGAGTTTGGTGCTCTCCAAGATTGTTGTTGTAAGAAGTGTTTTGTGCTTTTCAAGGTAAAAGTTGTAATTGTTTGGTATCAATTAATAAACTTTTTCTTATCGAAATCAACTCGGACATACCGGGTGGTAGTGGATGTGGGCCTTAGGTGGGTTGAAGCACTATAAATTCTTAAGTGTTGATTTAGTTTTCCGCACATTCTTATTCTTCATCATATTGTTCAAAAACGAGGGCATAAATTGGAAAATCAGGAAAATCTATTCGCCCCTCTGTAGATTTTCGTAGTCACTTGGACTGATAAGTGGTATTAGAGCCAAACTCTTTGGCAAACTCGTTTATCTTTGCGAGTAAAAAGGAAAGATCATGGCTACGAACAAAAGCTATCTTGCAACTGGTGACTCAACTAACAAGCCACCTCTATTCAACGCCAACGACTATGCATTTTGGAAAGACCGAATGGAATGCTTCTTACAAGGTTGTAGGTTTGATATCTGGAATACCGTTATTGAAGGAATAGCTCAACCAACCAAGAAATTGGAGGATCTATGGCTCCCAAAAGTTTCAAAGAATTCAATGAAAGTGACAAGAAGGCTTTCTCTCTAAATGGTAAAGCTTTAAATATTTTGCATTGTTCACTTACTGCCACCGAGTATAATCGAATTAGAGAAATAAGGTCCGCACAAAAAGTATGGGAAAAATTAGAAACCATCTATGAAGGAACTAAGAAGATTGAACAAGCTTGAAAAACCATGCTTGTTAAAGACGTCAAAAATTTCATCATATTCAAAGGAGAAGGAATATCAAAGATGGTAGAAAGGCTCGACAACATCATCAACCCTTTATTCGCGCTTGGGAAAGTCATCTCCAAAGAGGACAAGGTAATCAAATTATTAAATACTCTTCCCGATTCTTAGTCCGAAAAGGTGACGGCTATCACAAAAGCTCAAAATATTGAAACTCACAATTTTGGTGAGCTTATTTGAAATCTTCTCATTTATGAAGTCTATCTCAAAGAAAGAAAGAATTCCAAACCATCCACCTCTCAATCGGGTATGCAATGTACTCCAAAATGTCTTGCCTCAAAATTGACAAATTATTATTCAAGTGATGAGGAAGATGAAGATGAAGATGATGAATTTGTTAGAAAAATTTACAAAATTTGTAAATAAAAATAAGAAAAGAAGAGCAAGAAGCAAGTTTTGCTTTAAGTGTGGAAAACCCGAACACTATGTTGCCAATTGTCCAAAAGAGAAGGAATAACAAAGGAAGAATGAACAATTTCATAGAAAATTAAGCATTGAATGCCAAAACCGAAGCAAAAACATAGGATGAGCTTCTAGCAACATTCGATGATGAAAAACTCGAGCGATGTATAATGGGAATTGATGAAGACAATCAGTTATGTTCTGATTCTTCTCTCTCTTTTTACAAGATGATTATGATGAACTTCAAAATGAATTCCAAAACATGCTTCTTAAACACAAAAATCTGAAAAAGGAATTCAACACTATGAAAAATGAAAAGGATAATTTACTTGTCTCATATGAATCACTTTCTTGTTCTTACATTACTACACTAGAGAAGGTTAAAACTCTTGAAAAATTAAATGATTCTTTAGTCAAGAATATTGATTGTCTTAGAAAGGACATGAATAAATTCAACTTGAGTACGAACAAAATCACCAAGATTCTTAATGTATAACTTAGTGGTCATTTGAAATTAGGACTTGGTTATAAGCCAAATGTTATAAATGATATGAAAAAGAACCAAGTACTTACTTTTACTTATGTCAATCATTATGCTTCCAAAAAATATTACTTGTTTCTATTGTGGTAAAAGTGGTCACACAACAAATACTTGTCGAACTAGAAATAGCTCAAATTATTATTAGAGACCTAAAAGTCTCAATGTTAATCCCAATGGACCCAAACACTTGAGGGTACCATAAAATAATTTCATGTTAGGTACTCGGCGTAATAATAGTCAAAGAAAATCTAGACTGGCAAATGGACAACAAATGACCGCTCCATATAATCAAAGGAGAATATATTATCAACAAAATCACTCTTCAAGAAGAAGATATAATGAACAATGGGAATGACACAACCCTTGGAAATGGAGATATTGGTAACTCTTATCCTCTTATTGAATTTTGCATGTATTTTAAGACATTAATAATTATTGTGCATATTCTTATTTTTATTGATTGCCAAAATCATTTCAAAATGCTTTTCATTAAACGAGGCCTCAATTATATTATTCTCGGGTTTTTATATTTCAAATGAGACCTTATATAGCTTTTAGATAAGCACGTTAGACTTTACATGATGCATCAAACTTATTTTGATTTTATAAAACATAGTATATGCTACTTGTCTTATTCTACGAAAGAAAATTGAATACCATTCATATCAACATAGCCTATATTATCCGGTACCACTAAATTCTTATGCGAGATATCTTTTAAGATATTGCAGGAGATATTTTGGTATAAAAGAACAAAGGACCATAGAGAAATCAATGGATATCATCGTCATAATGGACAATAATGAAAAGGGTAAATTGTTTGTCAAAAATAAAATCGAAGTATGCCCATCAATTTATCTTAATACTTATAGACTTGATATTCTTCATGCCATATGCCTATGTGCTCAACTTCAAAGCAATCCCAAATAATCTGATCTAAGTGTCGTAAAAAGAATTTTTCGATATCTGAAAGCACTACTTCTTATGGCTTGTTTTATCCAAAGAATGAATTTTTTTCTTTAAAAGGTTATTCAAAGTCCGATTCATCATAATCGAACTAAACATGTTGATGTTCAACACCTTTTTAAGGGATTGTGTTTTTAAACGTAAAATTGAGATGTGCTTTGTTCCGTCTCAAGATCAACTCGCGGACATTTTTACAAAACCTTTACCCGCCTAGTCTTTTAACCCAATTCGAGCTCGTTTAGGCATAATGCTTATTGAATAAGGCCTATGTTTGCTTTTTGAGCTTTTTGAAATTTTGGGGGTGAAAAATCACATTTTCAAACTTCAAAATCGGACAGAGGCATATTGCAGGAGATATTTTGGTATTAAAGAACAAAGAACCGTAGAGAAATCAATGGATATCGTCATAATGGACAAGAATGAAAATGGTAAATTGTTTGTCAAAAACAAAATCGAGGTATGTCCATCAATTTATCTTAATACTTATAGACTTGATATTCTTCATGCCATATGCCTATGTGCTCAACTTCAAAGCAATCCCAAATAATCTCATCTAAGTATCGTAAAAAGAATTTTTCGATATCTGAAAGCACTACTTCTTATGGCTTGTTTTATCCAAAGAATGAATTTTTTTCTTTAAAAGGTTATTCAAAGTCCGATTCATCATAATCGAACTAAACATATTGAGGTTCAACATCCATTTAAGGGATTGTGTTTTTGAATGTAAAATTGAGATGTGCTTTGTTCCGTCTCAAGATCAACTCGCGGATATTTTTACAAAACCTTTACCCACCTAGTCTTTTAACTCGATCCGAGCTCGTTTAGGCATAATGCATATTGAATAAGACCTATGTTTGATTTTTGAGCTTTTTAAAAATTTGGGGGTGAAAAATCACATTTTCAAACTTCAAAATCGGACAGAGGGAGTGCACTAAAATAGGGACAGTTCACTGTGGAGGGCAACCAGTCGCTGTGTTCAGGCACCGTCGCCCCCTATAGCGACCGGTCGCCCTAAGTGATAATATTCTTAAAAAAAGCCGTATGTGCTCCTTCATTTGTTATTTCACGCTCTATACACCTCTCACACATTTCACACAGATACCTTACCATATGATCATATTCTTGCATTTGCTATTATATTGTGCTTCAAATATGCATCTACAATCTATCTGAGTCATCTTCCACAATGCTTGGTAAGTTTGGTTACATTTTTTATCATTTCCCATGGGTTAAACCCTTTGAATATTTTTTTTTTGAACTTTTGGTATTTATGATTGTTGAATTTATTTGACGAGTATTGATTATGTTATTGTATTATTGCAATAAAATTAGGATTGGTATTGGAATTTTGGGCATAATTCGATATATAATTTGCATATACATCCTTGTTCTCTATCTATGCATGCCATGTGTTTGCTAAAATGTCTCTATGATATTTTACGCTTTTGCATGCTCTTCTTGGACTAATTGATTGGAATTCACATGTTGATCATAATTTATATCATGATGCTTCTCTAATGGTCTTCCCATGGTATTGTGGTACTTTAAACTCATAGCATGATATTTCCATAATTATTGCTCGTTTTAATTCTCATGCACACTTTGATATCTATATATGATATTTTTATTACACTAATGATCTTTTTGATGATTCGAAAGGGGAAAAAAATACAATGAGCTCATAAGCTATATGGTAAGATCAAACGAGGTAGAAAAGTCTCACGGAAAAAGCTAAAAAGCTCGTGGTAAAAAACTTATTTCAATAAGCTAGAGCTTTTAAGTTATTTTATATTGCCTTGTATATGTTGAGCCTTGTGAACTGAGTTATTTTGACAGGGGGAGCTTTAAAGCTCTTTAGCGTTCAAGCTATTTTGAAAAAGCTAAGCTTTCAACTTATAAGTTTTAGCTTCTATGCATATTCATTGCTTAGCATGTTGATAGGGGGAGGTTTTAAAACTTGTTTTGAAAAACTTTTGCTGCTTATCCTTATAATTTTTATCTTAAGAAGTGTTGCTTAAAATGGATAGATTATTTTGACCGGAAAATCTTGTCTCTTTTAAATTCGCTCTCTAAACATTATTTTGAATTGTAATCATCACACAGGGAGTTTGCTAGAACGATATTTTTATTTTAATTTTGATGATTTCATATAAATGAGTTTTATACCAAAACAATGTTTCCAAAAGTTTTCTAAATACTCCAATATATTTCATTTGATTTTTACTAAGTTGTTGAAGTACTTCTTGAACTTTATTTTTTACAAAAATCGGACAACTTCTCTATGAAGAGGTCGACCGGTTGCCTTGGTAGGGAGACCTGTACTGAATGTTTGAAAATAGAAAACAAAACAGAGAAAATTTAGGAAGACGGCGACTGGTTGCCCCCTATAGGGACCGGTGCATGAGTGTTGTATTTTATTATGTTTTTCCTCTGTTTCTCGAGCAAACTGTCACTATCCATGGCAACCGGTCGCCCTAGATAGAGACCAGTCGCCCTTGATGCCAAACTGTGTAAAAACTTTATTTAACGGTCTAATAATTCAAATTTTCAACATAGTGACCGGTCGCTATAGTATTTTGATAGCAAATTCATCCGTTGCAGATACACTTCTCAGGAAATTATGGCTTTACATTTATTAACCATTTCTTGGAGTTGTTTTGATCTTTCTTTTGCAGGATGTTTTGAATTAAAATGAGCCTATGTTGGAGACTACATCTTGAAGCTCTTCTATAAATAGATGAAGCATTGGAGGATCAAACACAACATATTATTCTACGACATAACAAGAAAATCTCAGCAAATCTATTGTTCTTCACTTTCAACATTCTTGCTGTAATAGCCTAAGTACTACACTTTCACATCTTGCTTATTAGACGTTCCTTCTTGATTACACTTGCACTTTTGAGTTGTAATATTTCGTTTAAAGTATAATCTTGATTGTATTTGTAACATCATCAAAAACAAGAAATCTTTGTTATTGTTCTTTTGGCAAGAACACGTTTGGTTAATTAGAGGTTTTTGATTGAAGAGTTTGGTGCTCTTCGTTGTGTAGAAGAGTTTGGTGCTCTTCGAGTTGGAAGAGTTTGGTGCTCTTCAAGGTTGTATTTGTAAGAAAAGTTTGGTACTCTTCAAGATAAAAGTTGTAATTGTTTGGTAGCAATTAATAAACCTTTTCTTTTCAAAATCCACTCGGACATACCGAGTGGCAGTGGATGTAGGCCCTAGGTGGGTTGAAGCACTATAAATACTTGAGTGTTGATTTACTTTCCCGCACATTCTTATTCTTCATCATATTGTTCGAAAAAGAGGGCATAAATCGAAAAAATAGGAAAATCTATTCACCCCCTGTAGATTTTTGTAGACACTTGGACTAACAATGTAGTGCCAATGCGGGCTTGTCATATTTTGTTGCGTAGACTATGGAAGTTTGATAGGCGAGTTTTGCATGATGTGTACACTAATTGCTATACTACTGAGCATGAATGGAGAAAGTTCATCCTTTCATTTCTTACACCTACAGAAATCTATAACGATCATGTGAGGATGAGAGTTTGTGAGACAAAAGAAAAAGAGAGTTTGGCAAGTGAGCAAAAAATAAGTTAAAAGCCGAGAAAAAGGAGAGCTTGAGTGAAAATAAAAATAGAGAGCTTGAGAGTGCCAAGGGTAGTTATGAGATTTGAGAGATGGCTAAGAAAAAGGAGAGCACCAATTTTGAGTGGGCCAAATATATGATGGAAAGGCCAATGAGGTAACACAATAGATAAAATTTGTGCTTGTGATAAAAATGAGAGACATTAGGAATAAGTGTTTTAATGATAACATTTCTAATAATGTTTTGCCTAGTTCTATTGTTTCCCATGTACAGTGATTTGGAGAAACGGATGAATGTGCATGTTGTTTAACATTTGATCTGGTTGGATTGATACGAAGTTCCATTTTTTGGGGTACAATATTTGGATTTGAGGACAAATCCCTTTCAAGAGGAGGGGAATGATGCAAGTCCATCTACGAAGGATCTGAGCAACACCAAATGCAAGTTAAATTGAGTTCTTGAAGACTTTGTATTCGAGTTATTCAGTTTCTTGTATTTGTCTAACTTAGAGTAGGTTTATTTCCCTTGTTTTGAGTAATTTGAGTGGGTAAATTCATATTAAGTGCCAAATATATTGACTCTAGAGTTATGGTAGTGAATCTTATGTCGAAAGAAGCATGGACAATCAAGCAATAGGGAAAAGCTTTCAGAAAACATCCAAATGCGTCAACAGTTTTCGGTATTGGCAGGGTTTAGTATTGTGGACATAACATTCTCTAGAAAATTGATATTGATCTGATTAAAGATGCTATGGAAAGCTAAGAAAAAGGGCTACAACTAGTAAGAAGATCCCAGGAACTAATTCCCATGTTTGGGATGAGAAAAGAGCCACACAACCAGGTTGTGTCATTTCACACGCCCGTGTGTAGTCTCACACGCCCGTGTGTAGTCTCACACGCCCATGCGCAGGCCTGGGAAAATAAGGAGTTGATCACATGACCAGGGCATGCAAACACGCACACCGATGTATGGACCTGCTCGCACGCCCGTGCATATGCACACGGCCTACCCATGCGTTCATGCCAGCATTCGCGCAATTTTGTTCTTTAGGTCTATTTTGTTTCCTTTTTGTTTTTGAGTTGTTTCTTAGTTGGTTTAGGGTTTTGAGTCTCCTATATAAGGCAAACACATTGTTATTTTTCAAAACAAGACTTTTGATATTGATAAAATTTATATTTTTCTCTCCAACCCTTTGGGTTTTTCTAAAAGCTTCAAGATTGTTCATCTTGTTGCGAATTCTGACTTACCAAACAAACTTCCACATTTGTCTGTGGCATCTTCACATGATGAGGTACTTGCTTCTCTAAGCAACGGGTCGAGGTTTTCACCATCTTTAACCAAACTAGTGAAGATCTTGGGTTAATAATATATTACTCTTTGGGTCGTATGCATAATTGTTGTTGTGGTTCACATCAGTTGGCAATCAGAGTCATCTAGCAAGGTTAAATCTATTCTTGTTTTGTTTTATTCTTGTCTTTCTAGATTTTCTTTGTTATCCATAAACCTTATTTCTTCAAGGGTACAAAGAAAAAAAAAATAAAAATTTGCACAAATAAATCAGCGGGTGAAGGACCACAACCCGTGTGCCAAAAAATATTTGAAACTAAAAAAAAGTGCTCGTTGATTTTGTGACTTGATGTCTATTGCGTGAGACTTGTTGGGTTGTTGTTGGAATCGATAGCACTTATACATCATGTCCGACGAAAAGCGATAATCGTTGGATCTGACCAACAAATTGCACATAGAGGTGTTTGAGGGTCTTATGAAAAAGATGATGTTAGAGGTGTATTGGGAACAAGGTAAAGATAAGAGTATCCAAAAACATGATACCAGGATGTGAAGGCCAAGGTGTGTTGATCCGGTTGAGTTAATAGATGAGCTTGATGAATATGATGAGGAAGATAGAAAATATAGCCTGGGTAGAGGGAGACAAGCGGTTAGAGGAGATAGAATACATGAAGATATAAATTTTAGTACTATCAAGAGGAATATTCCATCTTTTGAGGAGAAGAGTGAACCTAATATGTACTTAGAATGGGTGCGTAAGATGGAGAATAAATTCGATTGCCATAATTATTCAGAATTGAAAAAGGTGATTGGCAGTGACAGAATCCTATAATTATGCTATTATTTGGTGGGATCAATTGAATATAACTAGGAGAAGGACGAGAGAAGGTGTCGTATGTGACGCACCCCTATTACTACTACTGGAAAATATATAAATAGTATAACTCGACTACAAACTTGATTTAAAACGTGTAATTTTTTTTATACCTGTGACATTTTAACAACAAACCCGTAAAATCATTTTTGTTATAAGATAAGGACAAGCTATGTCCACAAACAAAAAGAGGTAACTAACTGTTAGGAATTTTATTGTTTAGATTTTGATGAATGCCATGTAAAACTTAGAATAGAAAGTTGGCACCCCAATTCTTGTTGTAAAATGCATTGTAATGAATAGAGCTGGCCAAGCTGAGTCAAGACAGCTACGCCCTAACATGCAAGAAGACAATCAAGATCGAAGGAAGACTCTGTGTGAGACAGTTTGAGTATGACAAGGAAGAGTAGACGGAACACTATCGAAGAAGCGGTGAGATGCAAAAGTGGAGCATCATCGATCAAGTCAACTCAAGAAAAGCCAAGTCTCAAGTTGAAGTGACGAAAGAGTCATCCAATGATTGGAAGTGACTCTAAGTCACCTGGGAAAGCAAGGAAATGCGGTCAAGTCGAGATAATCAGTAAAAGAACCGTTGCCTGAAATCAAGAGATTTACTTAAACAAGTAATATCTCCATACAACCTTTCTTGGAGTGCTCGGTCCCGAAGCGTGCAAAAGGAATGAACCAATGGGAAGCACTACACCGTGTCAAAACTCGAAAAGGTGAAAAGAATAATTCATACGAGGAAACGGCAATTCCAAGAACTCAAGCAAGCCAACGATCGCAAAGTGACTTTCAAAAATAAGCCTATCTCTTCAACGGGCAAATTTTTGAATGTTCACTATAAAAGGCCGAGGAGTTAGTTTGAGAAAAAGATGCATGAATGACACATACGTGAGATATACAAGCACATTAGAAAAACTCAAACAATCTCAATCCTCAAGCCTACATTCCGAAGTACATCAATCCAACACTTACCTGTGAAGGAAAGAGAGCTTCAACCATTGAAGAGGAAACCTTTGAAAACAAGGGGTCTACTTTCCGGGAAGGATTGTAGAAAAGTTCAAAGTTGAACTAAGTCTTAAGCATTTGGAGGACTTCGTGATCAAATCCAAAGAGCTTGAGCAAGTGAGCTGTAGTAGCAAAGCGCACTGCCCTATGAAGAAGTTCGAGTCGAACGAGAAGCCACCGAGTGATCAAGGCGTCTCAGGATCGAGTCCCAAAGGATCAAGTCGGCCGTTGTGATCAAGACTTGTATCCGGACTGTTACCACTTTGTAAACTGATCATTACTTAGTGGATTCCTCCGGAGTTGGAGAAGAGAGGAGTAGAAGAATTACCCCATCTTCGAACCTCTATAAAAACTTTCTTGTGTCATTTACATTTCAACATTTAAATTCCTGCACTTTTAATTGCTTATATCTGTGATAAATTTGCTATCCATTTGATAATTTACAAGTACTAAATCAAGCTCTAATATTTTGTTTAATCAAACTTAAGGGTGTTAAGTCTTCCAAATAAAAATAAAACCACATCCGAGTTAAATTGTAGCCAACAAACTTGAGTTACTCCATCAACAATCGGTGAATTGAAATCTGAAAGATTAACTCTACTTGAGTGACTAATTCGATTGTCCATCAAGGACACAAATTTGTGTAGAATTAACTCTGTAGATTTAAAAGGACTAAATCGAAAATTTGGTAAGGTTTATTCAACCCCCCCCCCTTCTAAACCTTACACTTACACCCCTTGGGACCTACAAGTGGTATCGGCGGTTGGTTCATTGAACCCTCCGCACCGGTTATTCAACTAGATCTCCAAATTTTTCAAAGTCCGCTTTAGTACTTAAACTTTCAAAACTCTTTTTATTAAAAGTCATTATCATGGAAGCAAATCTAACACGCATCCCTATGTTCACCATTGAAGAATTTGATGATTGGAAAATTCGTATGCGGGCTCATCTATCGGATTACATGATGAGATGTGGATAGTGATAGAAGATGGGCCTCTACAAATATTAAAGGTGAACACAATTGCACGAAGAGTTGCAAACAAGGAGAAGAAGATCTTTGCTCCCGGACCCTGCATCATGGTTGAAAAACCAAGAACCGAGTGGACAAATGATGACGAAAAAAAGATACAACCTGGATAATGTAGCCAAGGACATCCTCTACAAAACCTTGGACAAAGCCATGTTCAACAAAGTCAAATCATGCAAAACGGCTAAAGAAATGGGATAAGTGACATTGATTTGTGAAGGCTCGGAGCAAATCAAAGAGAACAAATTATCAAAGAGTCGTCTGAAGTTTGAAAATTTCAAAATGATCTTAGGAGAGAATCTGGATCAACTGGATGCTCGGTTTACGAAAATCACAAATGAGTCATCTACACTTGGAAAGGAATATACACAGAAGAAATGTGTATGAAGATCCTAAAAAGTCTTCCACTGAATGGGAAATGAAGGTCATGGCACCGAGACATTCCATGGACCTATCAAAGACATCCAACCATGAACTATTCTCGGACCTCAAAGCCTATGAGTTTGAGCCGAGAAGAAAAGACCAGGAAGAGACAACAGTGTACCCAAAGCAACCGCTCTAATTGTCAAAGATGGGAAGAGAGCCGAGGTCAAAGAAGCAATTGACACGGAAGAAATAGCCCGATGGTTAAAAGATTTAACAAGTTCTTTAACAAGAACTACAAGAGAGGAAAGGGTGAATCTTCCAGAAGACACTCAGCTCCCTCCAAATCAAGGGATGATAGGCCAACCAAGAGAACAGATCATCAACAAGTTGAGTATCAAAGGGCTGACAACTCAAGAGTAGAAAGAGCTGATCAAAAGGCTGAATATCTATGTTGGAATTGTAGAAACCAGGTCACTATGCCTTTGATTTGCTCATATCCGGTAGTCAACAAGTACAGAATGAAGAAGAAAAAGAAAGGTCTTGAGAGAAAGAAGACAAGAAAAGAAAAAGGCAATGATGGCTGCGCAGAGATCACGAGACAAATGACCAGTCAAGAGAGACAGTGATTGAAAGCGGTGAAGGCCGACTACTCGAGTGACTCAAGAAGAAGAAGCCTTGATCTGCTTAATGGCCAAAGAACAAGATCAAGAAGATGAGGTACAATCTAATTCAACAAGCTCAGACACTAGTGATAGTGACTGTGACACACACACTTCATCACCTACTGATCTTTATGATTCATTAGGCAAAATGATGAAAGATTTTGAGCACATTAAATCCTCACACACACTATTGAATGAGGAAAACAACCTACTTAAAAGTCAAAACTCAAAGCTGACTAAGGAGTTGAGTACTCTAAGTCAAATAGTCATGAAAATGAAAGTTTAAAGGCTGAAAATGCTAAATTAGTAGCTGAAATTGCTGCTATAGAAAAGAGGGAGAATGACCTCAAAAATGTTATTGCCTCATTCACTAAGGCATCTAAATCATTGGATGATCTTATTATGAGTCAAAGAGAATGTGGAGACAAGACAGGCTTAGGATTTAATTCCTTTGTGCCATGTCAAACCTCAAGAGTAATTTTGGAAAAAGGATCTTCAAGTCATGAAGAATCAAAAACCCAAAGCTCTAAATGTTGCACACACATTCACTCCAAAGCACAATACTAAGCAAACGGCCTTGGTTACAAAGGAAAAGGAAAACGACCGATTGAGTATCTTTGAAAGGGCATGAGAGAAGAGATTCACCAGTCCTCAAAGAACTCCTAAAAAAGAAAATACTCTGTAAAGAAGAAACAGAGCTACCAAAAATTCCAGAAAATCCATAAAAGAAATACATATGATGGGAATGGTAGAAAATATCCAAGCCAAGCTGATTGGAACAATGTGAACTATCAGCATAGACTTATGGAATATAAGCCCAAGTGGCAAAGGCCTAGAACTCAACAAAGGCCATTCCAAAAGTATAAGAGCTTTCATCAAAGACACACATGCACCTAGGCACTACACTCAAAAGCACCACAATTACCCAAGGAAGGCAATTGCTAAAACACATATGCGGCATACGGACAAAAGAGACAAAATTGTATGAACCTAGAATCCCCAAGCAATTTGCCAAATTAATTATGATTATGGCACGATAGATGGCAACCCCTTAGAGTCAAATCATTTGGCTATAGGTTGGTTGGATCATCTTACAATTCTAACCCCTCGGGACCCGGACAAGTATGGGTACCTAAAACTTAATTTCCTTGATTGTAGGTTCAAGGAACAACTGAGTGCCAAGGAACCTGGTACATGGATAGTGGTTGTTCCGGACATATGACAGAAATAAGAGAAATCTGTCAAAATTCAAGGAAGTCAAAGGAGCCAAAGTCATATTTGGGGAAATGAAGCTCCTGGTGAAATAAGAGGCATTGGATCCATCAAGAGGAATGGATTAGAAATCACGAGATGTTGCATATGTTGAAGGACTCAACTTCAACCTCGAGTATCGATCGGCTCTGACAAAGGGCTACAATGTTGGATTCAACATGGGTGTATGCCAAATCAAGGATATTGAATCAAATGAAGTTGTCTTTGCAAGGAAATAGACAGAAGAATATGTATGTAGTGGATTGGTCAACCGCAACACCCAAAGACTGTCTACTAGCAAAAGAGCACAAAATTGAATCAAGTTGGTTGTGGCACAAAAAGCCGAGTCACCTGAATTTCAAAACAATTAACAAGCTAGCAAGAAGTCATCTTGTAGAAGGACTTCCCGGACTCGATATACAAGAAGGAGAGTATATGTGATGCATGTCGGAAGGGAAAACAAATCAAGTCGTCATTCAAAGAAAAGACATGCCCATCCTCAACAAGAATATTGCATCTACTTCATATGGATCTATTTGGCCCAAAGTGGAACCAAACATAAGTGGAAAGAAATACACCTTGGTGGTAGTAGATGACTACTCAAGATATACATGGACAATATTCATGTGCAAGAAGAAAGAAACCCTACAAAAACTACCACAAATGATGAAGAGAATTCAAAATGAGAAGAGTCAAACCATTATCAAAATAAGATCGGATAGAGGAACCGAGTTTGTCAATGGAATAATAACTCGATATTGTATTGAGAATGGTATTGGTCATGAACTATCGGCAAGGGACTCCACAAACAGAATGGAGTTGCGAAAGAAGGAACAGAACCCTCAAAGAAGCGGCAAGGACCATGTTAGTCAAGGACGGGGTTACCAAAAAGATTTTGGGTCAAGCAATTAACACACTTGCTACACCCAAAATAGATGTATGATAAATAGACAAATGACAAAGACTCCCTATGAGATCCGGACTGGAAGAAAACCAAATGTTGCATATTTGAGAATATTTGGATGTAAATGCTTCATCCACAACAATGGCAAAGACAACCTAAAGGCTTTTGATGCTAAGGCTGATGAAGGTATCTTCTTAGGATACTCACCAAAGCAAAGCCTACTGAGAATACTCAATAAAAGAACTATGGTTACAGAGGAATCCATTCATGTAGTATTCGATGAGCCAAATGTAAATGGAGAAGACATTGAAGAGTCACCGATAAGTTGAAACATCCAATCATACATAAGAGTCCCTACGCTGAAGGCAAGCCGGGATTATCAACTCGAGAAGAAGATGAGATAGCTGAATCTCAAAAGCGGTGGAAAATTTGCGCTAAGTGACCACGAAAGAGTGACCACAAAGAACACAACCGCAAGTCGATCGAATCCACTAACTTACTCCAACCTCGATGTAAGATGGCCGAGAGACCATCCACCGAACTTGTCATTGGAGATATGAGAGAAGGTGTCAAAACAAGATCCGAACTCAACAAGAAGCTATGTTCACATGCTTCATTTCACAAATAGAGCCAAAAGATGTGTCACAAGCATTGGATGACACACATTGGATTCAAGCTATGCAAGAAGAGTCAATCGGTTTGAGAGAAATAAAGTATGGGAACTAGTGCAAAGACCCATACATCAAAATGTTATTGGAACCAAATGGGTATTCAGAAATAAGATGAACGAGGAAGGCTCTGTGGTAAGAAATAAAGCAAGACTAGTAGCCAAAGGATATTGCCAAGAAGAAGGGATAGATTTTGATGAAACATTTGCCCCTGTAGCAAGATTGGAAGCTATAAGGATGTTTCTTGCCCATGCAACTCACAAGAATTTCATTGTATATCAGATGGATGTAAAAAGTGCATTCCTAAATGGTTTATTGGAAGAAGAAGTATATGTTGAACAACCTCCAGGATTTGAGCAGAAGACTCTTGGAGACAAGGTATACAAACTCAAGAAAGCCTTGTATGGATTGAAACAGGCACCCAGAGCATGGTATGATACCTTGTCACAATTCCTAACTGAAAATGGATTCACAAAAGGAAAAGTAGATAGAACACTTTTTCGAGAATTCAAGACAAGAAGAGTATCTTTGCTTGTTCAAATATATGTGGATGACATCATTTTTGGATCCACTAACAAAGAGTCGTGTGAAAAATTCTCAAACCTCATGCAAAGCAAATTTGAAATGAGCATGATGGGAGAGCCGACATTTTTCCTTGGACTTCAAGTGAAACAAATGAAGGATGGAACCTTCATAAGTCAAACAAAATATACCGAGATTTAATGAAGAAATTTGGTATGGAAGAAAAGTCTTATGTAAAAATACCAATGAACACATCACCAAAATGGACATGGATGCGGATGGCAAGCCCGTAGATCAAACAAGATACAGGCACTTATTGGATCATTGCTCTATCTCACAAAGAAGCGGGCGGACATCACCTTTCTTTGTAGGTGTATGTGCAAGATTTCAATCTGCTCCAAAAGAGAGCCATATGACAAAGACTAAGAGAATATTGAGATACTTGAAAGGAAGCCAAGAAGTAGGCCTATGGTATCCAAAGGAAAGTGGATTCAAGCTAATTGGCTATTCGAGACTCGACTACGCTGGATGCGAGTGGACAGAAGAGCACTTCGTGCACTTGTCAAATGCTAGAAACAGACTAATCTCCTGGTTTAGCAAGAAGCAAAACTCAATAGCCACCTCTACAAACGAAAGGCGAATACATAGGCTGCGGCAAACAAGTTGTGCCCAAGTCCTATGGATGAGACAACAACTGAGAGACTATGAAGTTGAAGAAAAAGAAATTCCAATCATGTGTGATAACACAAGTGCCATTGCAATCACTCAAAATCCTGTGTTGCACTCAAGAACAAAACATATAGATGTCGAGATATCATTTCATAAGAGATCATGTTGAAAAGAAGGACATTATCTTGGAATACATCTCAATTGATAAACAACTAGCCGACATCTTCACAAAACCATTATGTGAATCAAGATTTGAAGAACTCAAGCATGAGTTGGGGTTAATTGAGTGGTGACACTCGGACAAATCAAAGAAGAGTATTAGAACAGAAAAAGAAGTGAAAAAGAGTGAAAACAAAAATCAACTTAGTAAATCACCAGATCGGAAAAGACAAACTACACCAAGTCAACGATAGCCGAGTCACCAAGAGAATCTGCGAGGAGTAGAGTTAAATCGGCTAAGAGATAAGTTGAATAACTTATGAGCAAAGTGACAAAAACGCATCGTTTTAACTTAGCGGGAATGTTTTAAGGAACACGTCAAAGATAATGATGATGTGTACGGACATAAAGCCGCACACTAAGCTTATGATTGGATATAAATGCTTGCCGCATTAAATACGAGACGTGAAATGCTCAATAGGCGTCGAAATCCAAGCCGTTGATTTCGATCACAATTCAAAAACCGTCTGCACGTCCTTTCATAAACCATATTTAAACCATTTTCGTCCGTTTCTCTCTCACACTTCTAAAAACTGTTCATCTTTTTCTCTCAAAAGCAAAGGCAAACTACTCTCGAAACCCTATCAACATTCTAATCAATTTCTGAGACTTTTCTTGATATAATTCTGAGAAATGGCACCAACTTACGACTTTACTAAGTTAGGAAAGCAAATCCACACCGGTTCGACGGTGGATTTAAACGACGAATGGTAAAGCAGGGGTCCGACGACACCCTGGTGAAGAAAATTGCTGAAAAGTTGGAAACGTCCGGACTAAAACCGTTTCTAACGCTGGAATATCCTATGACCTATGTGGAGGAGGTCGCACAATTCTACGTGAATGCTGAGATTCACGACGAAGGAATCAAGTCATCTGTTCACGGGAAGCAGCTGACTATTACTGCCAAGGATTTGGCTGAATATTGCTCACTACCTGCAGAAGGAGCAACTGAGATTAAGGAAGCGATGTAAACTTGGGCGACGCATGGAAAGAAATAGCCAAGTCCGATCTTGCGATAAAATTATATACACAAAGAAACAAGAGAGCTGAAGGAGGATTATCACAAATTGTTGGACATAGTTGCCAAATGTATCGACATCAAATTTGGCGGCTTTGACCAACTATCAAAGGCAAAGCGATTATGATGGCTGCAATCATCGAAGAAAAGAAGATAAATTGGGCTGAGTTTATCTACAAAGATACTCGCCCGAGCGTGGGAACAAGTCCTTCAAAGAAGATGGCACATTTGGAGGATCCTCGGATATGGCCTAGTGATTGGCCGGCTATTGGAGGTGAAAGGAGTCCCTCTTAGACATGGGAAGGCCTTCCATGTTAACAAGAGGATGTTCGAGCTAACCTCTCCGGTGCTCGGAAGCGAGCTTATGCCAAGAGAGCCGACACGGTGAGGGGGAATCACCGACCAAGAAGATACAAACGCTTCCTCTCCACCCAAGAAGAAAGTTGCCCCTGCACCGCCAAGAAGATCGCTACCCTGCGCAAAGAAAGAAAACCAAACATGCTCCTGCCCCCCAGCAGAGTCACCCCCCCAAAGCCACCGTGTCACCCGCCCTGCTGCAGGTCGAGAAGGACTCACAAATACCTTCTCCGATTGTCAAAAGGAGGAGAACCGACAAGCCCACGGCCGGCTCCTCGAAAACAAACACCAAAGACCGCCCCGCCGCCCAAGACTCGAGGACACCGCCTCTGAACTGTAAATTCCCTTGGTACAAACCAGAGACGAAGAAGACTCGTCAAGCGGTCGAACAGAGAAACCAAATGAGTCGATTACTCGGCTAGCACAAATACCGGAGACTACTTTGGAGAAGTAGAGTCTCTAGATGTAGTTGATGAAACACCAAGTCTGTTGAAGGCGATCGCAGAGGCAACTCAAGACACACTGTAGCTCACACAAACAAACACAAGAAGAACCAGCCCAAGCGAGATAGTGATGTAATGATCCTATCTCCACCTTACCCGGACATCCAAAATCGTCTGCGTGAGTGGAGAAAATGGAAGTTGAGCAAGTCAAGGGAACAGTTCCAACGGCCCGAGTTCATAGAAGAAGAAGAGGAACTGCTAAATTTCCTTGGACTAACTATCGTGCTCCCAAAGACTTGATGAGGACAACGCTTAGACATCCTGCAGATCTACAAGGACAGGGAGAGAGCAAAGCAAGCTAAAGAAGCGAAGCACGTGAGAAGGCAAGCATCCGCCCTATCTCCGGCACCACAGAACACTTCCATCCTCTCTTCTTGATGTCTTCTCGGACAGGTGATGAGGATCGAAAAATGCCGCCGCGCCGAAGAGTTACAAATGCGGCAAGCAATCGCATGAATCAAGAATTCTTCACGAGCAAAGACTAATGGAGGGACCAGGAGAGTCCTCGAACACAAATGAAATCGATCCTATGGGAGTGGTTCAAAAATAGCCACCGATGTTCTTTGCTACCACTTCCCCACTCACTCGGAAGAAGCAATAAGGAAATGGCGATGAAACTGGGCTAGTGGGGACCCCGAGCCAACCCCTATTGAAGGTGTGCTACCACCGCCCCAACGGCTGAACCATCGATTGCTGCAACAAATGAGTCCGGAGACGAGTGACCCCACTCCAAGTCACTAAGGTGGTGCGCCGCCGAGGGGAAACTCCCTCCACCGCAAAGGCAAGGTCGGAGGATGCTGCAGATGACTCCACAAAGAAGCAAGGATGCGAAGAAGAGAAATTACAATCACAAGAAGAACAACAAGTTGCCATCAACGAAGCTCGGATAGATTGAGAGACTCGTCTCGGTGAGGTGCCAACTAACTCGCTGAAGGCTAATGACGCTGGCTGATGCGATCGAGGCACAAGAAGGAATGCCGGGAGTTAACACTGGGCGATGAAAGTGCAATCCATGGGGTTGAGACTCCAATGGATGCCATCTGTAGAAGACCCTAAGACACCGACACTGTCGAAAGGGAGGACCAGGCCTCGCGCAGAGAGACTGCCGGAGGAAATGAAGGCCCACGGGAGGTTGAGACTTCCCGGGTAAAGAGGTCAAGTCGAGAACATCCCTCCCGCAATCATCGATCCATCCGAGAAGGAGATCGCGCACTTCATGATTCCCAGGACAACCCCGATGTCACTTTTCCGGGATCGAAGACGAAGAAGAAGCTGAGTCAACCCCCATGACAAATCCAAAAGACTCACCAAGCGGGTGTTCCAAGCACGAGTAAGTCGATCCCAAGACTACTCGTCAAACTTTTAACTTTGATGATGAGCCACCTCTAGAAATCTCATCATCGTCCGATGATGCTTCTGATAAGGCCGAGGACAAGTCTCATCGAAAGGAAAAATCACCGAGACCAACGAAGGCGTTAAGGCATGGAAATGAGGCTCGGCAAAGCCGTCTATTTCACAACCAAACCCACCAACCGTAAAACCACCGCTCGGGCTCCTCAAGCCACAATGGATCGATTCCCAAAAGAACTTCACGCGCACCGCTCATCATTGAACAGATCCCGATCGGCGGTGATGAATCTTTTGTAGAATCTTTCCCTTTCTCACTTTGGAGATACCGAACTCCACGAAGAGTCGAAAATGAGCAAGCACGATATCACGAGACCACCTCCTGTTTTTCACTCGTGCACCATTGTTCCAGCCGATTTTGATTTCGACGCAGTATGGCCATCACCGCAATAGAAGAATCACCAAGTTCGAGAAGTGTTCAAGGCACTCTTTGCTGAAGTTGAAAAGATGGAGAGGCATCGAGCCTCTTTGGATATGCGCCGGACAACAGAGATGCCAACCTTACGGTGACTTGAGAGGCATCACAAAGATAAGGGAATGGTGGCAACAAAGAAGAATCCATGCGTGTGGAACATGTGAGATACTTGAACCTTGTTCAACAAGTCAGCTGGTGTGGAGAGCCGAGAATGTTGATGCGAAAACGAAGGCGAGGAACACATTGAGCATATGCATGAAGCTCACACTTTGCCGAGATCAAGGCTGCTGCGTGTGAGCGAAAAATGATATACGGCGTTTGGAAGAACACATGACGAGAAAATTCAGCCTTCTCATGGCCGATGAAGCGATTTCAGCAGAAGAATCCAACGCTACTCGATCAATTCCGTCTTTGCATACAACGCAGCAGACTTGAAGCGAGAATTCAACCAATAGAAGACTTCGACTTCATGCTTGCCAAAGATGTTCCCTGGGGTTCCTCTATCCTTTGATGATGCCAAAAAGGGGGAAGAGGAATACCTTAAAGCGAAAAAATCAAGTGAAAAGAAAGGAGCAAAATGAGAAGGGAAAATCACCGAGAAAAATTTGAAATCAAGAAAGGAAAATCACGAGGGGGGAAGGATCAAAAGATATGACCTTGATGATTGCACAAACCCCCAACAGGTCCCACATCACGGTGACATTATAAGCGAAGAAACTCCCCGTGACTCTGCCACTCCAAGACTCTGCTTTGTATCTATGGCCGAGAAGAGAAAAGAAATTGAAGCGAGGGATGAAGGAAGTGGAAGGAAGAATGGATGCCAGGGTGATGAACATCTTGAAAGAACATGGAGGCATTCCGGTTGACAGAGACACGTATGCCATTTCGATGTCGGGACAGAGCCAAGATCGATTGACGAATTCAAAACGCTCGAATCAAGGATATTTTGCAAATATGTCCATGGCTCAAGCTTGGGACTTGTCTTGGGAAAAGGGTCTCACATTGTGTGAAGAAGGCGACAGACAATGAGACTTCCGATCGCTCTGGGTCACTCGCTAGTCAATCACCAAAGGAAGAAGAAGACCCCAATCAAGATACGCCCGGTAGAGTAGAGAAGAAGGATGGGAGGAAGAAGCTTGACCTAGGCCTCCCCAAGAATATCGAATACATAGATCCTGGAAAGAAAGGAGGGATCTCTTGGCTGGCTTGACCAAGTGGCAAATTTGCGAGTAGCTAAAACTAACGCCGAGTATGCAAAGAGAATAGAAGAAGAAAACAAAAGACAAACTCACTATGGCGGGAGAGAGAGACAGAAAGACTAAGGAAAGATGAAGCGCCAGGAAGGCATATGAGAAGAAAAAAAGAAAGCGGTGACGACGAGAAAAAGAGAAGAAGAGAAGAAGATCTTGATCAAGATGAAAGAAGGAGACAATGAAGGAGATGAAGTGTTCTTTGTCCAACCCTTCATGTATTTTATTATGTAAATACATACAATGTAAGTCTTCCGTAATAAGAGTTATAATTTTTTTTTTGTGAAGACAGATTATATACTCCGATACACCTTGTAAACAAATTGTGTTAAGTACAAGAATGATATGATCAATAAAAAGATTGATTATGCGCATACATTCTATGTCAATACACTATCGTATGTATCTTTGTTATTTACATATTTGTATGATCTAAGTTTTGGCATCATCAAAAAGGGGGAAATTGTTAGGAATTTTATTGTTTAGATTTTGATGAATGCCATGTAAAACTTAGAATAGAAAGTTGGCACCCCAATTCTTGTTGTAAAATGCATTGTAATGAATAGAGTGGCCAAAGCCGAGTCAAGACAACTACGCCCTAACATGCAAGAAGACAATCAAGATCGGAAGGAAGACTCTGTGTGAGACAAAATGAGTATGACAAGGAAGAGTAGACGGAACACTATCAAGAAGAAGCGGAGAGATGCAGTGAGTGGAGCATCGATCAAGTCAACTCAAGAAAAGCCAAGTCTCAAGTTGAAGTGACGAAGAGTCATCCAATGATTGGAAGTCGACTCTAAGTCACCTGGGGAAAGCAAGGAAATGCGATCAAGTCGAGATAATCAGTAAAAGAACCGTTGCCGAGAAATCAAGAGATTTACTTAAACAAGTAATATCTCCATACAACCTTTCTTGGAGTGCTCGGTCCCGAGCGTGCAAAAGGAATGAACCAATGGGAAGCACTACACCGTGTCGAACTCGAAAAGGTGAAAAGAATAATTCATACGAGGAAACGGCAATTCCAAGAACGCAAGCCAACGATCGCAAAGTGACTTTCAAAAATAAGCCTATCTCTTCAACGGGCAAATTTTTGAATGTTCACTATAAAAGGCCGAGGAGTTAGTTTGAGAAAAAGATGCATGAATGACACATACGTGAGATATACAAGCACATTAGAAAAACAAACAATCTCAATCCTCAAGCCTACATTCAAGTACATCAATCCAACACTTACCTCGTGAAGGAAAGAGAGCTTCAACCATTGAAGAGGAAACCTTTGAAAACAAGGGGTCTACTTTCCAGGAAGGATTGTAGAAAAGTTCAAAGTTGAACTAAGTCTTAAGCATTTGGAGGGCTTCGTGATCAAATCCAAAGAGCTTGAGCAAGTGAGTCAGTAGTAGCAAGGCAAATGCCCTGTGAAGAAGTTTGAGTCGAACGAGAAGCCACCGGTGAGTGATCAAGGCGTCTCGGAGAGTCCCAAAGGATCAAGTCGGCTTTGTTGTGATCAAGACTTGTATCCGGACTGTTACCACTTTGTAAACCGATCATTACTTAGTGGATTCCTCCAGGAGTTGGAGAAGAGAGGAGTAGAAGAATTACCCCATCTTCGAACCTCTATAAAAACTTTCTTGTGTCATTTACATTTCAAATTTAAATTCCTCGCACTTTTAATTGCTTATATCTCACGATAAATTTGCTATCCATTTGATAATTTACAAGTACTAAATCAAGCTCTAATATTTTGTTTAATCAAACTTAAGGGTGTTAAGTCTTCCGCTGAAAATAAAACCACAAAATGAGTTAAATTGTAGCCAACAAAACGAGTTACTCCATCAACACTCAAATTGAGTCATTTGAAAGATTAACTCTCTTGAGTGACTAATTCGATTGTCCATCAAGGACACAAATTGTGTGTAAATTAACTCTGTAGATTTAAAAGGACTAAATCGAAAATTTGGTAAGGTTTATTCAACCCCCCTTCTAAACCTTACACTTACACCCCTTGGGACCTACACTAACCCTGATATTAAACACAATAGACATCCACGTGATCAAACATACAACCCACATCACCTAGCTATTTACATATGCATATTTACGTTAGTGTTTTCAAAAGAGGGTACAACCCTAAACCGAAATATAATACAGGATCAAAAAGAAAGGTGACCCATCAACTTAGCCCAACAGGTCATCATCCATGTACACTGTCCTCAATAACCTGTAGGAGCTCCAGCAGCCTGACCAGTAAGCTCATGAAATCCAACATCACCAAACTCGCCTACAATGCATGAACTACGTGAGCTAGTGCCCAGTAAGCGAAAATCATGCATGCTTACTAAAAATGCAATGTATTCCAAAATGTTTTACCAGAAATGCGCAAAATGAGTTTGAAACATTTTATTCGGAATCATTTCCTTTTATTGGGCCCTTGACCCATCTGCTATGCACCAGAAATAACTCAACATAATATTAATGATCAAGTTGTCCAGTCCGTATGTCTCACATACCCAAAGTAATGTCTCACATGGCACTGAACATCAATAATCAATCAGCCCCGTCCGAATGTCTCACATACTCTCACATGGCACTAGGCTTTAATAATCAATGAGCCTCGTTCGAATGTCTCACATACCCAAAGTGATGTCTCACATGGCACGAGCTCAATAATAATCATATTGACACCGCCTAGGGCCATCTCCCGGGACCACCTGAGGTCCAGCTCCTCTCTTCCCCAATGATCCCCCAGGAGTCTTCCCCCTGACGTGTCAATAAGGATACAGTCAAGTGGTCCGCCCCCTCGTGACCATCAAAGGCACACCCCCTGTCAACCCCTATGATCCTGCGAGGAGTAACACCCATTGCACCCTAAAAATATATCATAAAAGCATGCCTCACATGCCTCGGTGCACTAACAGTGGCCAACCAGAAACTTTTCTTTTCATAGAAAGTTATTATGTCGTGCATGCCTCATCTCAAAAATGCTCATATGTTTGCATGCACGTGCAAATGCCAATGAATGGCATGCTCAATGAAACAATAGTCATCACACTCCAATATCCACCAAGCAACATATGAACACCAAGGTTTCCATAATGCATTCATCCAGATACAAGAATCGCATTAGTATCAATAAAACAGGAAATACTATGTTCAAGCATTGTAGTTGCAGATGGATTTTCACTTATCGTATCCTGTCGTGCCTTACTGATTCGTTAAACCGTAACTCCTCAATATTAGATGTGAACAATCTGTAATGATACAGGATATTGATTTCTAAAATTCAACTGGCAAGTTTCCTACATCTATCCTTATAAATAGGCTCGAATTTCCAATTTAATAGCGTAGTAATCAAACTTAAATCTCATGATAAAAACATTTTAATCAAACCTCCTAATGTGTACCTTAATTTCTTATTTAAAAATATAATAACAAATCAAAATCAATTCACAACTAAAGACCTCAAACTATTCCAATTTTATCATTTAATTAATGCGGTAAGTGGGTACATCCCGCTTTTCAAATGGGAAAATTGTAATTAATTGTTAAATTAATCTTTGGACGTCACTATCAGACAAGATATGAAGTGAAGATAAATTTTACACACTAATCAGCAAGTTTCTTCAATATGCTAACCATTATCTCTCTTTTTAACTCTTTCACATTTAGATTTCGAACCTATACAACTTAATTATTTTCTTTAGTGGTAATATTAATTAGGATATACGCATGTTTTATTTAGAACATATGGCCTTTATATAGTTGCATAGATAAAAATATAAATATATTAGAATTCTAATAAATTTCATCACCAATATATAGTATGTAAATAAGGTACCGTGTATTTCTCACATCCAGAATCCCCGAATCATAATTTACCTTTAAATTAATTAACCCAACATCATATTTTAACTAAATAAAAGAAGAGCACAATCTTGGAGATGATTCTTACCAGTATGTATATATCTCTTCCTGTTGCTATCCAAGCTGAGTCCCACTTTATTTCTAATCACCCGTGTGTGCGCATATATGAGATATATGAGTTTCTATATGATTTATATTACTCCTTATCCCTTCTTTTCGGTTAAGGCGGTGGCAGAGTGCATGTATATCTACTATTAGCTTATATGTATATTTAGATTAAGTTGATTAGTTTTTAGATTAAGTTTGCACCTTAACTTAATGGGTCTGCTTGTTTCGTGTGTAATATATATATATATATATATATAGGATATGGATCAAATAAGTCCTCCCATTTGGGGTGAGTCCATAGGACCCAATCCTAACCATGGATTAATATTTTTGGGTGGTCCAGATTTTTAGGGGGTTTTATATTTATTTTTTTTATTTCAACAACTAAAAAGGGTAGTGTGGTCATTTAATAATATAGAATCAGTTATTGAGATTTGATGAGATCTCAATCACGTTCAATTTGTTTCCTCCTTTCACGCGGCACGTGGTTTCAGTTATTGAGTAACCCGTATCCCTCATGTTCACTTTTTTTTTTTTTATCTCCAGTGTATTCTATTGTTAATTGCTTATGTAATATAATCATATTGCATGTGTAGTATAACCATATTGCATGTGTAATTTAATCATATTTGTATTGCATATGTAGTGTATATTTGTTGCTTATGTAGTATTGGGTTGTTGCTTATTACTTGCTTATATAGTTAATATATTTGTGTTGCATATGTAGTGTATATTCGTTGCTTGTGTAGTATGAGTTTGTTGCTTATGACTTGCTTATGTAGTTAATGTATCTGTGGTGCATTTGTAGTGTATATTCATTGCTTATGTAGTATAGACTTGTTGCTTATGTAGTATGGGTTTGTTGCTTATGATTTACTTATGTAGTTAATGTAATTGTGGTGCATACGTTGTGTATATTCGTTGCTTATGTAATATAGGCTTGCTGCTTATGTAATATGGGGTTGTTGCTTATGACTTGCTTATGTAGTTAATATATCTGTAGTGCATACATAGTGTATATTCGTTGCTTATGTAGTATAGACTTGTTGCTTATGTAGTATGGATTTGTTGCTAATGACTTACTTATGTAGTTAATATATCTAAAAGCATCATGACACATCTATATAAGCAACAATTTACATCTTCATAAGAAAGATGAATGATTTTTCATAGTAGTATGTTGAAGAAGAAGCAGTAGGTTTGTTACGTGATTTTGTTTTGAGATTTGGAAGGATTGCGTGAATCCCATGAATACCGTGAATCCCATGAATATTGATTTGAGAGGATGACTAATTTACCCCTGTGTTTAATTAACAAGCTTGTAATTTGTAATTTTGGCTTTTAAATCGCAATCCTTGAAAAAATTAGATATATGGCTAGGATTGGACCCTATGGACTCACCCTATGAGGTGGTCTCATATAACCCTCTCCCTATATATATATATATATATATGATGTACATGTAAAAGTCAAACTTTATCACTTTCATGTTTCTAGAGATTTCATAGATATGTTATAATATATATGCATATAGCATTCTACTTTATCATATTATACTTCGTAATTACCATTTCAATTATATTTTTATATACATAGTTAATGTATTCTATATATACGTTATACATATACATATTTAAAAAAATAATATGTCTTGTAGATAAAGCCTTGTTTTCTTTTAATCTATGTAGAAAAACGGCTTTAGTCTAGTGATACAACAACTAGTAATGTACGAGAATTCTAGAATCATAAGATTAATCATGTCATATTAAATGAAATACATTAGGCCCATTCCAATATCAATGTAGGTAGAACATAGTAGAATGTAATGCACAAACTATATTGGCCTAGTGAGTAGTGAGAGGCTCGGGTATTACATCGTATCTGCTTGGGATGAGATGAAGCAATTGATGCGATGACTTTTTGTGCCTAACCACTATTATTGAGGTGTTTTGTTGAAGATTATCACAAAGAGATGGGATGCTGATGGCACGAGCTAATGTTAAGGAGGTTTTGGAAGCTACAACGGCTGGATTTCTAGCAGGTTTAAATCCTCAAATTGTGGATTCTGTCGACTTAAACCATTACATTGATCTCGAGGAGATGGTGCACATGGATGTCAAAGTTGAGCAACAGCTCAAGAGGAGGGACTGTACACAGCAAACTCCCAACACTAACACCAGTATTTGGGGTTCGAATACACCTTAGATGGATGATGCAAGTTTTTTACAACATCACAAAGTTATGGAGAACAAGACTGAATTGGATAGGGCCAAACCATCAGGTAAATTTGATCTTTCTATGTCACGCACTAGAGACATTGAGTGTTTTAAATGTAATGGGAGGGGTCATGGAGCTAGTGAAAGTCCAAATAGAAGAGTGATGGTGATCCGAGCTAATGGTGATTTAGATTCCGTAAGTGAAGAAGAGCCAAATTGTAGTGATAAGCTGGTGTTGGAGGAGGTTCCGAAGATAATTAAGCCAACGAAGGGAGATGTGATATCACTATCGTCACGTAGAGTTTTGAATATTGAGTTGAAGTTAGATGATCATGAGCAATGAGAAAATATTTTTCACACTTGATGCTTGATTAAGGATAAGGTGTGTAGTATGATCATAGATGGGGGTAGTTGTACAAACGCGTCTAGTGCGAAATTGGTGGAGAAGTTGGAGATTCCTACACTTGAACATCTAGAGTCATATGCACTACAATGGTTTAATGATTGTGGTGAGGTACGAGTTAAAAAGAGACTGTTAGTGTCTTTTCAGATTGGGGGTTATAAGGATGATATATTATTTGATGTAGGGCCAATACGGGCTTGTCATATTTTGTTGGGTAGACCGTAGCAGTTTGATAGACGAGTTTTTTATTGATGGGTACACTAATTGCTATCCTATTGAGCATGAACAGAGAAATTTCATACTTTTATCTCTTATACCGACATAAATCTTTAACGATCGTGTCAGAATGAGAGTTTGTGAGTAAAAAAAATGAGTTAAAAGCCGAGAAAATTGAGAGCTTGAGTGAAAATAAAAATTGATAGCTTGAGAGTTTGGCCAAGGGTAGTTGTGAGATTCAAGAGATGGCCAATAAAAAGGAGAATACAGATTTTGAGTGGGCCAAAAGTATGGTGGAAAAGGCCAACGAGGTAAAACAAGGGAGAAAATTTGTGCTTATGATAAAACCGAGAGAAATTATGCATGAGTATTTGAATGATAACATCTCTAATAACATTTTTTCTAGTTCTATTGTTTCCCAGGTGCATGGATTTGGAGAAACGGATGAATGTGCATGTCTTTTAATACTTGATCTGGGTGGATTGGTACAAGAGTTCCATCTTTTGTGTTCCAACATTTGGATTTGAAGACAAATCCCTTTCAAGAGGGGAATGATGTGAGTTAAATTGAGTTCTTGAAGACTTTGATTTCGAGTTATTCAATTTCTTGTATTTGTCTATCTTAGATTAGGTTTATTTCTATTATTTTGAGTTATTGGAGTGGCTAAATTCATGTTAAAGGCCATGTATATTGAGTCTAGAGTCATAGTAGTGAATTTTCAGTCGAAAGAAGCATGGACGATCAAGCAATATGGAATGGTTTTCTGAAAACGTCCAAATGCATCAACAATTTTTAGCTCTGGCAGAGTTTAGTATTGTGGCCATTAAATAATCTACAAAATTTATATTGAGGTGATTCAAGATACTATGGAAATCTAAGAAAAAGCACGACAACTCTTATGAAGACCCCATGGGCTAATTCGCACGTTTGGGATGAGAAAAGAGCCACACGACTAGGTCGTGTCATTTCACATGCCCATGTGTCTCACAGGCCCGTGTGCTGGCCTAGAACTAGAAAAACAGGAAGTTGTTCACATGGCTAGGGCGTGTGAACTCGCATGCCTGTGTGCGGACCTGCTCGCATGCCCGTGCACATATGCATAGCCAGCCTGTGCGTTCTTGCCAGTGTCCGCGCATTTTTGTTCTTTAGGTCTGTTTTGTTTTCTTTTTGTTTTTAAATTATTTCTTAGTTGATTTAGGGTTTTGAGTCACCTATATAAGACAAACACATTGTTATTTTTCAAAACAAGACTTTTGATATTGATAAAATGGAGATTTTTCTCTCCAACCCTTGGGGTTTTCCAATAGCTTCAAGATTGTTCATCTTGTTGCAAATTCTGACTTATCAAGAAATTTTTCCGCATTTGTTTGTGGAATCTTCACATACCAAGGTTCTTACTTCGCTAAGCAACAGGTCAAGGTTTTCACCATCTTTAAACGAACTAATGAAGATCTTAGGTTAACAATATATTATTATTTCGGTCGTATGCACGATTGTTGTTGTAGTTCACATCAAAGACACGACAAGAATCATGAAGAGTCACCCCTTGCTGAGGAATCCCAGGCGGTACAAGTTAGCCAAGCCAACTCGCGGCCACCGACCTAATGAAGAGAAGCCCTTTGGCCCTTGTTAGGAAATTTATTGTATAAATTTTGATGATGCTTACAAAACTTTGTATTAGAAAGTTGGCATACCCTGATTGTGTATGTAAATTCTACTATGTAATAGTTAGATAAATTAGGTGAGTCAAATAGCAGCTAAGTAGAAGTACGCAGAAGGCTTGCTGGAGAATGTAGAGAAGAATCAACTGAGTCGCAGCTGAGTGAATCACAAGACCTTTAGTCAAGTACATCAGCTAAGTCTTTCAGAAGACTTACAACATAGTCAACCAAGAAATGATGGAGATGACTCCACTCAAGGGGTAAAGCAACTGAAAGACTCAAGACAACTGAAGAAGTCCGTTGTGTTGAAAGTTAAAAACTTACCTATTTTGGTATTGGAAACAAACCTGCAACCTTAAAGTGTTCTTGCCGAAAGAGTGCAAGAAGCTTGAACTAATGAGAAGCCTGTAGAACTCTGAACCTGTTTCATGGCCTACAAGTGCCAGATTTCAAAGGTTAGGTCAACATCAATGCTACAGAAAAAAGACATACCTATGAACAAAAGTAAGATTTTGGATTTTGTCTATCTCCTCAATGGACAAAATTTGAGTTCCTATTATAAAAGTCTGAGGAATTTTCAGAGAAAACGTGAGAGCAATTATTCGAAGCAAGACATAAAACTAACGAGATTTCAATCAATATCTGCAAATACTCTCTCAAGCAAAAAATCTCCTATCCTCAAGCCTAATTCAAAGATACTTTATCCAACACATTCACGTGGAAGATAGAAGTTTTTCTTCAAAGTTGAAGGGGAAAACATTTTGTCAAAAGCAAATGGGTCTATATTTCCAATAAGTGTAGGGAATATAGTGAGGTTCAAGTTTGAATTAAATTCACATCTGAAGAAAAGCTGTGTGATCAATTCCTGAAGATTTGAAGAGCCGAAGTAGTGAGGCACCTGCCTTGCAAAGAGTTGAGTCCCATAAGAGTAGCTGGATATGTGATTAAAACTATCTTAGACTATTGTACATTTGTAACAAAGTTACAGTTACATTAGTGGATTCCTCCTGGAGTAGGAGAAAAGTGGAGTAGAGGAATTACCCCATCTTTGAACCACTATAAATTATGTGTTATTTAAATTCTACATTTAATTTGTGCAAATTTATTTAATTGGTATATTTAATATCCAACCGAAATAACCGATCCAAAAATTCTAAGTTTTGATAAACCATGTTTTAAAAAGTGTGTAAGACTTTCGATGTTAATCAAAAAAACTGAATTTCTAAAAGTTAACTTCATTTAGCTAAGTTACTTATCAACAACTCTCTCAGAGTCAGTTGAGTGGTTAACTCTTCTGTTGAAGCTTAACACAACTGTCTTTCAAAAGACTTAACTGTTTTCTTGTAAAACTATGATTTTATTAAGAATAAAAAATTTGGTAAAGTCTATTCAACCCCGTATCTAGACTTTACTCACAACCCTTGTGTCCTACAAGTGGTATCAGAGTGGTTGGTTCAAAGAACCTTCCGCACTGGTTACTAAACTAGATCTCATTTCTTATGTTTACCATCGAGGAATTTGATGATTGGAAAATTTGTACGCAGGCACATCTCTCTGCACTTAATTACGAAATGTGGTTTGTCATTAAAGATGGACCCATTAGAATCACAAAAGTGAATAGAGCTGTGTGAGGAGCATGAGATGATATTGAGAGAGTTTTTGAGGTTGACAAACCCAGAAGCGAATGGACAAACGAGGATAGAAGAATATACAATCTGTATAATGTGGCCAAAGATATACAGTATAAAACTTTAGATAAAACCATGTTTAATAAAGTTAAATCTTGCAAGACAGCCACATAAATTTAGGAGAAGCTGACTCTCATCTGGGAAGGCTCAGAGGAAATAAAAGAGAACAAGCTTACAGTTGCACTACAAAAGTTTAAAAAATTCAAAATGATGACCATAGAGTAATTGGACCAACTGGATGCAAGGTTTACAGAAATCATAAATGAATTGTCTACTTTAAGCAAATAATATACACAGAATGAGATGTGTATGTAGATTCTTAGAGGACTCCAGCTGAGTGGGAAATGAAAGTGATGGCTCTGAGAAATTCCATGGATTTGACCAAGATTTCAAACCATGAGCTATTCTCTGATTTGAAAGGCTATAAATTCGAGCTCAAGAGAAAAGAGCAAGATGAGATAGTTGCACCAAAGATAGCTACACTGATAGCTGGAGAATCCAAGTCAACTAATTCCAAGGACATCATTGACAAAGAGGAAATTGTTTTGATGGTCAAGAAGTTTAACAAATTTTTCAACAAGAATTATAAGAGGAACAATGGAGGGTCCTCCAGGAGGCACTCAACTCCCTCTAAAGGAAAAGAGGAGAGAACCCCCACGAGAGCTGATAATAGAGCTGAAGATCTGTGCTGGAATTGCAGACAACCAAGTAACTGTCCTTATCCACAAGTCAACAAGTACAAAAATGATGAAGAAAAGAAAGTCTTCAAGTAAAGAAGACAAGAAAGAAAGAAAGCAATGATGGCTGCAGAGTCTAAGACAGGCAAGTGCTAAGAGACAGTTGAGTCAGACATCAGTGAAACTAACTATTCATCTGATACTGAAGAAAAGGCTTTGATTTGTCTCATGGATAAAGAACAAGAAGATGAGGTAAGCTCTAACTCATCTGATTCAAATTTGATGATAGTGATCATGACACAAACACACATCATCACCCATTGATATTTATGATTCATTAGGCAAAATGATGAAAGACTTTGATCATATTAAGTCCTCACAGGCACTCTTAAATGAGGAAAACAATCAACTCAAAATCCAGAACTCACAGATGACTGAAAGTTGAGTACTCTAGGTCACATAGCTGATGAGAACAAAGAGTTGAAAGCTGAGATAGCTAAGGTTAAACCAGAGCTTGCCACAAAAGAAAAGAGGGAACATGAACTCAAAAGTGTCATTACATCACTCAACAAATCATCTAAAACATTGGATGAGTTGATGATGATTCATAAGAATATTGGAGATCAAGCAGGCTTAGGATTAAATTCCTTTATAAATGCTCAAACTCCAAGAGTGATTTTAGAAAAAAGTTCATCAAGCAATGTGGGAGTCCAAAAATCTAAAACACCATATTTTTCACGCACATATAATCACAAGCACAAACATGATGGCCTTGGTTATAAAGGCAAAAGATAGAAGCCAGTTGATATGCTGAAAGAACAGATGAAACAAAATTCAGAAAGGTTCATCAGCGGACTCCAAACATGAGATATTCTATGAAGTACAAACAGAACTACCAAAGACTCTAGAAGTTTCAACATAAGAAATCATATGAAGGGAATAGTAGAAATTATCCAACACAAGCTGATTAGAATCCACAAATGAAATATCAGCAGAGTCATAAGGGAAACAAGCCAAGTGGCAAAGATCTCAACCTCATTATAGGTCATTCCCAAGGCAGAGAAATCAATACACATATGTCCCCAAACGCAATGCACACCATGCACAACAATTTCTATATTTCCACAGAAAAGCAAACACACAAATGCGTACACAAACATACAAACAAAAGAGATAGTTGTATGTACCAAAAACTCAAAAACAATTTGCTAAAATTTACTATGATTATGGAACTGATAGGTTCCCACCTTAGAGTCAGATTCATTTGGCTATAAGCTTATTGGAACACCTTATAGTGATAACCCTTTAGGATCCAAACAGATATGGAACTGTTCAAGGAACAACAGAGTGCTAAGGAACTTGGTACATGGACAGTGGTTGTTCCAAACATATGACATCGAATAAAAAGAATTTATCAAACTTCAAGGAATCAATAGGAGCCAGAGTTATATTTGAAGAAAATGAAGCTCCAGGGGAAACTAAAGACATTAAATCCATCACAAAAAATGGATTAGAGATCACAAATGTTGCTTATGTTGAAGGGTCAATTTCAATTTGCTAAGTATCAACCAACTCTATGATAAGGGAGATTATGTTAGATTCAATATGGGTGTTTGCCAGATTAAGGATGTTAAAATAGATCAAATTGTGCTATCAGATATGAGAAGGAAGAATATGTATGTAGTAGACTAGTCTAGTGCTACACCAAGCACATGTTTATTGGCAAAGAGCACAGCTAAAGCAAGTTGGTTGTGGTATAAGAAGTTGAGTCATCTGAATTTCAAGACTATCAACAAGCTTGCAAGAAGTCATTTGGTTCAAGACTTGCTAGACTCAGTGTACAATAAGGAAAATATATGTGATGCATGCTAGAAGGGAAAGCAAATCAAATCATCTTTCAAGTAAAAGCCAAGTTCTTCTTCAACAAAGATTTTGCATATGTTGCGTATGAATCTATTTGGACCAGTGGAACAAGCTAGCATTAGTAGAAATAAATACACCCTTGTGGTGGTTGATGATTTTTCAAGATACACATGGACCATCTTTGATGAGAATCCAGTCACGAAGGATCCGTGCAACACCAAATGCAAGCAATATCGAGTTCTTGAAGACTATGTAATTGAGTTCTTGAGTTCTTGTATTTGTTTATCATAGATTAAGTGTTAATTTCCACTGTTTGGAGACATTTGAGTGGCCAAATTGATGTTAGAGGCCAATTATATTGAGTTTAGAGTCATATTAGTTAATCATGTGTCGAAAGGAAGCATTGACGGTCGAACAACAAGAGGATTCCTTAAAAAAAACGTCCAAGCGCGTCAACAATTTTCAGCACTGGTAGGGTTTAGTATTCGGGCCATAACCTTCTCTACAAAATTGGTATTGGGTGATTCAAGTTGCTATGGAAAGCTAAGAGAAAGGGATACAACGTTTATGAAGACTCCAGGAATAGATTCGAAAATCCCGGACGCGTATTTTTGCCCACACGTGAATATTGACTGCGATTGAGTTTCCTTTTTGGGTTTGGACTTATTTTCCTTTCTAGTTTGTTTAGGGTTTGCTTTGAGTCGCCTATATAAGGCAAACACTTGTTTATTTTTCATAGGAACTTTGATATTGAATATTGATTAGAGATTTTCTCTTCAACCCTTTGGGTTTTTGCAAGAGCTTCAAGATTGTTCATCTTGTTGCGATTACCGATTTATCAAGCGAACTTACACATTCGTTTGTGGCGTCTACGCATACCGAGGTTCTTGCTTTTCTAAACAACGGGTCGAGGTTTCCACCATCTTTAACCGAACTAGTGAAGAGCTTGGGTTAACAACATATTGTTGTTGGGTCGTATGCACAGTCATTGCTGCGGTTCACATCAATCTTTATGTGTAAAAAGAAGGAAGCTTTGCAAAAGCTTCCTCAGCTGATGAAGAGAATACAAAATGAGAAGAGTCAATCCATTATCAAAATAAGATCTGACCGAGGAACTGAGTTTGTCAATTGGATTATAGCTCAGTATTATATGAAAAATGGAATTTCTCATGAGTTATCGGCTGCAAGAACTCGTCAGCAGAATGGAGTGGCTGAAAGGAGAAATAGAACTCTGAAAGAAGCTGAGAGGACCATGTTAGTTGAAGATGCATTGCCAAAGAGATTTTGGGCTGAAGCAATCAATACAACTTGTTATTCTCAGAATAGATGTATGATCAATAGAAAACTTGTTATACTCAGATGAAATTTTGGGCTGAAGCAATCAACACAACATGTATGAAATTTGGACTAGAAGAAAGTCAAATGTGGGATATTTTCACATCTTTGGGAGTAAATGCTTTATTCATAATAGTAGCAAAGATAATCTGAACGTATTTGATGCTAAGGCTGATGAAGCTATCTTTCTTACATATTCAGCTGAGAGCAAAGTATTTAGAGTGCTAAATAAAAGGACAATAGTCACAGAAGAATCTATTTATGTGTTTTTTGATTAAACTAATATCAGTGGAGAAGACATTAATGAGTTAGCTGAGAAGATGAACCAGCCGACTATTCAGAAGAGTCCTTATACTGAGACAGGTCCCAGAAGACTTGTTCCTGATGAGGATGAGTTAGTTGAATCTCAAATAGAGCTGGAAAGATTGCAGTTGAATGAAGATGATCAAGATGAAGTTGTTCAAGACAACTTAGCTGCAAGAAGAATCAACCCAACTGACTTATTCCAACCATATGTGAGAAGGATGAGAGACCATCCATTGAGTTACTGATTGGAAATGTCAGAAAACGAGTAAGAACAAGATCCAGAACTCAACATGAAGCAATGTTCATTTGTTTTATATCTCAGATTGAACCAAAAGATGTGCCAGAGGCTTTGGATGGCTCACATTGGATCCTAGTTATGCGAGAATAGCTAAATTAGTTTGAAAGAAATAAATTTTGGGAATTGGTTCAAAAGCCTACTCACCAAAATGTCATCGGTACAATTGGGTATTCATAAACAAGATGCATGAGGAAGGATTTGTTGTAAGAAACAAGGCAAGAATGGTAGCCAAAGGGTATTGCGATGAAGAAGGTATAGATTTTGATTAAACATTTGCACATGTTGCCAGATTGGAAGCAATTAGGATGTTTCTTGCCTATGTTGCACATAAAAACTTCAGAGTTTCTCATATGGATGTGAATATTGCATTTCTAAATAGACATTTGGAAGAAGAAGTCTACGTGGAACAATCTCCAGATATTAAGCAAAAGACTATTGGAGATAATGTGTACAAGCTCAAGAAGGCACTTTATGGATTGAAAAAAACACCAAAAGCTTGGTATGATACATTGTCTCAATTCCTTATAGACAATGGATTTACCAAAGAAAAAGTTGATAGAACACTCTTCAGAATTCAAGATGGAGAGAACATCTTGCTTGTTCAAATCTATATGGATGATATCATTTTTGGATCCACAAACAAGGAGCTTTGTGATAAATTCTCAATACTAATGCAAGGAAAGTTTGAGATGAGCATGATGGGAGAATTAAATTTCTTCATAGGACTTCAAGTGAAGCAAATGAAGGATGGAATCTTCATAAGCCAAACCAAGTATACCAGAGAATTGATGAAAACGTTTGTTATGGAAGAAAAGTCATTTGTGAAGATTCCAATGAATACTTCAATCAAAATTGATATGGATGAAGAAGGTAAACCAATGGATCAAACAAGATATAGAGCACTCATTGGATCATTGTTGTACTTGACTGCCAGCAGACCTGACATTACCTTTGCAGTTGGTGTATATGCAAGATTTCAATATGCACCAAAGTAAAGTCACATGACAGCAGCAAAGAAAATATTAAGATATTTGAAAGGAAACTAGGAAGTTGGATTGTGGTATCCTAAGGAATGAGGCTTCAAATTGATTGGATATTTAGATTTAGATTATGTTGGATGTAGAGTTAATAGGACAAGTACATCTGGTACATGTCAACTTCTTGGAAAGAGATTGGTTTCTTGGTTCATCAAGAAACAAATTTTTGTAGCTACATCAACAACTGAAGTTGTGTACATTGTTGTAGGCAGTTGTTGTGCCCAAGCCTTATGTATGAGACAACAGATGAGAGACTATGATATTGAAGAAAAAGAAATTCCAATTATGTGTGACAATACAAGTGTTATTGCAATTACTCAGAATCCAGTATTGCACTCAAGAACAATGAACATTGTTGTCAGATATTATTTCATAAGAGATCATGTTGATAAGAAAGACATCACCTTGGAATATGTCTCAACTGAGAAGCAGTTAGCTGATATGTTAACAAAACCCTTATGTGAATCAAGGTTTGAAGAGTTAAAGAATGAGCATGGATTGATTGAGTTGTGTTATAAGCTCAGACGACTCATTCAGCAGAGTAAGAAGCAAATGAATTGTATTTCAGAAGAGTCTTACTCTTTCAGTAGAGTAAACTATCCAAGTGGATGTTCAGTAGAGTTTAGTCAATTGAACAACTGAGTCTTATCAGCAGACTAAAGAGAGAAGCAGACTCAAGGAAGCCAAAATGGGTCAGTCCACACATTTATTGGCTAAGAGACAAAATGAGGTCGTTTTCATTAAAGCTCCAATTGTTTTGAGATGATGTTAGCATCATTAAATGCGACACAGTAAAAGCTGCTACAAGAGACTTATGATTGGCCATAAATGTTGTGGGCATCTAATGCGGGCAAAGTAAAGCAAATTTACCAATTAATCTAAATTGTTGATTAAAATTCCAATTTGCATGATCCTAAAAATGTCTCTTCACGTCCCATATATGTCAAAAAATTCATTTCTCTCTCTCACATTACATCCAAACTCTCTAAAAATTCCGAAACCTCTCTGCAAAAAAAAAAAAACCTTGTTCGAAGCTTCAAGTTCTCAAAAATTCACTACGGCACCCAAGAAATCATCAAGATTTGCTTTGGATTTTGTGAAATTATCTGAAAAATTGTTCTCCGGTGCACTTATCGACGTTGAAGGATTGGTTAAATAATCTTCAGATCAGGAAAGGGCGAAGAAGATCATCAAACACTTGGAGAAATCTGGCTTGTTGAGAATTCTTACACTGCCTATGCCACGTACATTTCTGGAAGAAGCGGTTATGTTCTATGTGAATGCCTCCATTCACGATGATGGAATCCGTTCCTTTGTGAATGGAAAGGAAGTCAAGTTAGCTGCAGTGGACTTGACTGAGATGTTTCACCTTTCTAGTAGAAGACTCAAAAAGCTGAAAGACTATGAGTTCGACTTTATGAAGCTCTGGAAAGAGATTTCTATTTAGGAAGCTGCCACCAAGTACAATCCATCAGCCACGAAGGATGTTATCAAAGAAGAATATCACAAGTTGATGGATATGGTAGCTAAATGCGTGGATATTAAATTTGGTTCTTACAATGAGTTGTCCTAGATAAAGCTGACTGTAATAGCAGCCATTATGGAGGAGCTGGAAGTGAATTGGAGCAAGTACATTTTTTATATGTTGTGTTAAAATGTATAGAATGTGGAGTTAGCTGAAGGAAAATTCAAGAACACCATTGGCTATGGAATAGTCATTGGGTAGTTGCTGAAAAAGAAGGGAGTACCTTTGAGAAAGTTAAAGGCTTTTCATGTCAACAAGAGACTCTTCAAGGGCATATTGTCAGGTGCCCAGAAGAAGGCCCACGCGAAGAAGAAGGGTTCTTCTGAGGGGGAAATTGCTGAAAGTACCCCTGTTGAAGAGACAACTGTTCTTGCTCCTGCCTCAGATGTCCCCAAGAAGAGAAGAACTATTTCACCTCGAAAGGCAGCTGTGAAGAAGTAGAAAACTCGGCCAAATAGAGGCTTAAGGGATGAACCAAAAGAATCAGCTATCCAGGTTGAATCTAAGGATTCTCAAGAGACCGATAGACAGAGAGATTCCCTTGGAGAGGCGCTCCAAGAGGAATCAAGAAAAATAGACTGCTATAGTTGCTCCTGTCGTCAAAAGAGTTGTAGTTCAATTAGTTGCTATGGAAATAGCAGTAGCTGAGCCAGAAGAAGTTCAGTTCGAGGACACAACTGCAATGGTATTTAAAAAAGCAGATGTTGAAACCGCTCCTGAACCTGTTGTGGAGGTAAGGCCACAAGTGGAAGAAGTTGTTGTAAGAGAAGAGGTTGCTGCTCCTGAAGTATCTGAATCTCTAGTCTACCCTGACATTAAGGCGAGGCTACATATGGAGGAAATGGAAACTGAGTTTGAGTCACCAACAGTTTCAGAGGCCTAAAATGATCGAAGAAGAAGAATGGCTTGTGAACTTTCTGCATGATACCTTAGTATCTCAGGCTTTGGATGAGGAATACTCAACAAAAGTCTTCTTGTAAAGAAACAAATTGAGAAGGAGAAGGAAATATCCAAAGGGAAAATTACAGCGAAGACCCACAAGTGTTTCTTTGGGGAATCAGTTGGGCTTCTTCCTAACTACAACAGTGATGAGGAAGAGGTTGAAGGAGCTGATTTAGTGGAGACTCCACAGCTGAGACAAGCACTCAGGGAATCCTGTGAGATGGCTGAGAGAGCTCAGTTATCTAGGTTGGGGAACTATCATCCCCCACCCTTATAATTGATGAAGTGGTGAGAGACACAACTGCTCTCTCATCACCAGCTCACTCTCACGAGGAAGTTGAAAATCATGGAGTTGGCAATGAAGCTGGCATGGAAGTATTTAATTTGGATGAAGATATGCCATAGGGGAACCCAGCTGAGCCACACCCCAAAACTGATCTTGAGACAACAGAGACAGAATTGGCTTAGCATTCAAGAGAAACAACCAAGTCCCATGTGATAGTTGACACCAATCAATTCAAAATCAGTCAGCTGATGAGCTAGTTGAGGGGGAAACTCAGCAAAATGCAACCCAGATCCTATCTAATATTCATGAAGAGGTTGCAGGGGAGGAAGAACCTCTAAAGTTTAGAGGTGATGGTGAGAGTGCTACAAAAAAGGAAGTGTGAAGGCCAGTGAAGTTGTAGTAGTTGAGAATGTTGCAACTGAGGCACAAGAAGTGGAAATGCAGGCCTATGAAGTTACAATGGTTGAGACTGTTGTAATTGAGGGACAGGTTGTAGCAGTTATTGAGGCCACAACAGTTGAAACTGTTGTTGGCACTGAAAGTGCAATCCCAGAGGTTGAGACCACTAAGGATGCCACAAATGTTGAAGACCCTTCAGCAGTTGAGACTGCTGCTAAGATTTTCCAAGACCCTTCAGAGGTTGAGACTGCCAGGGGAAATGTTGATGTGACTGGTGACGTGCATATTCGTAGTCCAAGAATCAGAATCAGTTGAGCCAATGATCATAGGTTCACTGACAAAGATTGAATCAGAGGTAGAGTATTCCGATATAGCTGAAGAAACGGACGCCAGTGAATCAGCTGAATCCGACAAAGAGGCCAATGATCCAGAGAATAATCTGAAATGTACTAGAATAAGGTTTGTGTTGGTTGATCCCTCTCCTCAACCTGCTCAATCTCCCACAAATGAGGTTGTTGGAACAACTGGTGTACTGATCAACTCAAAAAGACGTTAACACTGCTACCAGTAAAGTTGTTAAGATAGTGTAGGCGCAGTCGGCTCAATATGCTCCCACGGCTGCATTTGCCAATGAAGCTTCTTCAGCCGAGGCACAAAGAGTTGTTGGTCAGGGTTACGAGGCAAAGATTCCCGAAGGAGTGGGACCTTCCTCAGATCCTATTGACAAATTAGGTATGTTACATTTTTCACTCCGAGAAGAAATTCCAATGGAAGAAGAGCCAGAGGAAGAAGCTGTTAGATTCCATGTTCATGTGAACCAAGAAAAATTGCATGTTCCTTCGGATACAAGAATCATTCCATATGGCCATGACTTCGAGTTTGCACCTGATGACAACAGTGAACAAGCTACCGAATTTTGCAGAGCCTTCAAAGTTATGTTTGAGGAAATGAAGGGAATGGAAAAAGAATTTGCATATTTGAGCACTCGAATTGCTAATCATGATGCCATGACCTCAGGTGATATCTGTGGGGCAGTGCTAAGAATCAAGGAATGGACGCAGTAGACAAAGGCACTTCACATAGATCAAGTTGGCTACTTCAGACAGTTGTATTCTAAGTTGGTCGTCTGGTGAGCTGATCAACTTGTATTGCAACAGAGGCAAAGTGACAATATTTCTCGGATGGAAAAGAGTCATTTGACATATATGGAGCTGCTGCAAACTAAAATGGAGCAAAGTTGGAGTACATGGAAGCTACAATGAAAGAAGAGCTCTCATTAGTGAAGAAACAACTGCAGGTACTCAGCTCAAGTCAATCAACAGTAGACTCCATGACCCAGAAAAAGCTCGACTCCATTCTTAATTCAGTCCAACCTTCCTCAGGTGATGATGCTAAAAAGAGGGAAGAGACAAAAGCACCCCCTACAACATCCATTAAAGGTAAAGGCACCACCTCTATCCTGTCTCAACTCCCATCCTCCTTGTCAGCTGAAGAAAAGGCAAAGTTAGCTTTTCAGAAATCGAAGGAAGAAATTTCCAAGCTTGACAAAAACTAGGAGGAAAGGATTGAGAAACTGAAGATACAATATGGCAGTCCACCAACAGGGTTTCTCTCAAGAGAAGTTACTACACCAGCAGTTCCACTGGAAAAATAATCAAATGAAGAGTTCGATACTATTTTATTAGAAGGGTACTATGCAGGGATGGACACTGGTGATGCTTGAGATCAGTACGCAAAGGGTTTGAAAGATATTGAAAGGACTAAGAATCAGCTGACTCAAGGAAAGAAAACCAAGAGTCGGCAGCAACCTAACAAGCAAGTATCTAAAGGAGGCAGCCATGCAGGGGGAAGAAGCGCAGAAAGAGAAAGAGGTAGAGATTCACACTCTGGTGGGAGAGGTAAGAGCTCTCCACCAAAAAGAGTAAGTCGAAACATGGCCATTAATCCTTTAAAGAGGGATGCATCATATTGGGTCGGCCTACAAGAAGCTCAAAAAAGAGAAGATGAGTGTAGGGCTGATGAAATGGCAAGACAGTTGGAAAGGGAAGAGTTGGAGCTGAGAAAGAAAGAAGAAGAGGAGAGAATGAGAGTTGATGAAGAAAGGAGAAGAAGAAGAGATGATGAATAAAGGAAAAAGGGGAGCTGAAGAAGAGGAAAAAAGAAAAACACAGCAGAGGAGATGAGAAGATAACTGTCAGAAAATTTTGTTTTGTATGTTTACTATGTATATGTAATATACATACAATAATGTATGTGCTGAATATACATGAATAAAATTGATACATTCATTTTCAATTATTTAATTTTCAGCACATGATGTGGTAGGAATGTTTTGGCATCATCAAAAAGGAGGAAACTTTTAGGAAATTTATTGTACCTATTTTGATGATTCTTAGAAAACTTTGTATTAGAAATTTGGCATACCCCAATTGTGCATGTAAATGCTACTAATAGTTAGATAAATTAGCTGAGTCAAATAGCAGCTAAGTAGGTGTATGCAGAAGAATTGCTGAATAATGCAAACAAGAATTAGATGAGTCACAGTTGAGTGGATCAGAGACCTCCAGTCAAGTACATCAGCTAAGTCTTTTAGAAGACTTACAGCAAAATCAACCAAGGAATGATGGAGATGACTTCACTCAAGGGGTAAAGCAACTGAAAGACTCATGACAACTGAAGAAGTCCGTTGTGTTGAAAGTCAAAAACTTACCTATTTTGGTATTGGAAACAAACCTTCAACTGTAAAGCATTCTTGTTGAAAGAGTGCTAGAAGCCTGAACCAATAAGAAGCCTGCAGAACTCTGAACCTTTTTTAGGGCCTGCAAGTGGTAGATTTCAAAGGTTAGGTCAACATCAATGCTGCAGAAACAAGACATACCAACTAACAAAAGTAAGAGTTTGGATTTTGTCTGTCTCTTCAAAGGACAAAATTTAAACTCCTACAATAAAAGGCTGAGGAATTTTCAGAGATAAAGTGAGAGCAATTATTCGAAGCAAGACACAACACTAACAAGATTTCAATCAATATCTGCAAATACTCTCTCAAGCAAAAATTATCATATCCTCAAGCCTAATTCAAAGGTATTTTATCCAACAAATTCACGTGGAAGATAGAAGTTTTCTTCAAAGTTGAAGGGGAAACCATTTGTCAAAAGCAAATGGGTCTATATTTCCAAGAAGTTTAGGGAATATAGTAAGGTTCAAGTTCAAACCAAATTCAGATATGAAGGAAGACCGTGTGATCAATTCCTGAAAATTTAAAGAGCTGATGTAGTGAGACAACTGCCTTGCGAAAATATGAGCCCATAAGAGTAGTTGGCTATGTGATTAAAGTTATATTAGACTATTGTACATTTGTAACAAAGTTACAGTTACATTAGTGGATTCCTCCTGGAGTAGGAGAAGAGTGGAGTATAGGAATTACCCCATCCTCAAACCACTATAAATTCTGCATTTAATTTGTGCAAATTTATTTACTTGTTGTATTTGCTATTCAACTGATAATAACCAATCCAAAAAGTATAATTGTTGATAAACTAAGTTTTTAAAAAGGGTGTAAGACTTCCGCTGTTAATCAAGAAAACTGAATTTCTAAAAGTTAACTTCATTCAGCTGAGTTACTCTATCAACAACTCTCTCAGAGTCTGTTGAGTGGTTAACTCTTCTGATGATGCTTAACACAACTGTCTTTCAAAAGACTTAGGTGTTTTCTTGTAAAACTCTGATTTTATTAAGAATCAAAAATTTGGTAAAGTCTATTCAACCCCCTCCCCTTCTAGACTTTACTCACACCTCATGGGACCTACAACCCCTGCTTTCTTGTCTGAGCAACTGCCCTGGGGCATCAAGACCTCGAACCTTCTGAAATATGATGGAACTGAAGATCCCCAAGAACACTTAGATAAGTTATATGTGAAGGCAGATCTCTAAGACATGACGGACGCTTCATGCCGCAAAGTTCTCTGCACCACTCTGACCAAACAAGCGTTGACTTAGTTTAACTAGCTCATGATAGGATCAATCTCCCAGATGAAGAAGCTTACTAAAGCCTTTCATGCAATAGTTTTCCATTAACTAGAAGTGTCCCAAGGCTATTTCTCATTTCTTCCAAATGAAATAGAAGGAATGAGAGTCGCTACGGGAAGTCATGTAGTGGTCATAGAAGCCGTCATTGAAGTCACCAATGTCAAACATGAAACTCATGTCTGAATCTTACAACAAAACCTCCACTAGGGGTGTTTGAAGGAGTCCTTGGTCGGGAAACCTCCCTCTACCCTGGAGGAGTTGCTAGGCCGAGAAAGCATATTCAAGTGGAGGATTCCACCAGACCAGAGCCCAACGCTAAGCGCAAGGCTAGAGACAACAATAGAAATCAAACCCTGAAGGATTAAAGGAAGGAGTATGGGCCGAACTTGACCCATCTCAGAGCCAAGCCAGTGATAAAGCTGCTCCGATGAGATTTGTATTGGTTGATGGGCCACCCCCAATGGCACCATCACTCTCCGATCTAATGCACCAGTGGGGGAAGTATTGATCGCCGCCTAAAAGAAAAGGATCACAGATCTACCCCAACCAATGAAGAGAAATCCCCTAAGACTCTGCTCCAATCTATATTGTCGATATCATAAGGACAATGGGCACACTATCGAGTATAGTGTCGTATTAAAAGGGGAGATTGAACGACTCATCCAGAAGGGCTACTTGAAGGATTAAATGGATCAAAGCAAATTCCACCGTGACCTAAGGTTACGCGAAGATGAACCCCCATGGGCCCAACGCCACCTAGATCTGCGTAAATATGAAAGGCATGATACTCACATACCCAGAGTCATCAATGTGATCTCTAGAGGACTAGAAGTGAAGGACGCTAGGAGCACCTACCGAGAATATAGTAAGGAACGAAGGGACTCCTTTGCGAGACCCCCTCCAAGAGGAGAGTTGTGAAATCATCCCATGCCAAGAACAATTTAATCACTACAACATAAATGACATTAGGTAACACTCAAAAAATGTTACCTAATGGCCATAAAATGTTACTATAGACAATAGATAGCACTTTTATGGCGCTGCATTTGCCCGTGCTACCTATAGTCTAAGGTATCACTTTTATTAGCTTTTAGTAACACTTTTTATAAGTGTTACATTAAGTTTTCTATTGATAACACTTTGAAACAATATTTCTAAAGTGTTACATATGAATCTTATGTAACACTTTTTTGTAACACTTTTTATATTTGTAACACTTTAAAAAAATACTTCTAAAGTGTTAGATATGAATCTTATGTCACACTTTTTTTGTAGCACTTCGTTGAAATATTATTTTTTGCCACCAAGTAGATTTGAACCCACGACCTATTATGTATGCAAGTGGCAATTTGCCACTAAGCTAAGTTGATTCTTATTACAAGTTTTGCTTTGTTTTATATATACACATACACACACACACACACATATATATATATATATATATATTATATGTATATATAATATATTTTATATAATAAAGATTATATTTTATAATATATGTATTAAATTATATTATACATTGTATATATCAAATTTTATATTGTATAGTATATAGTTTGAAAATCATATTATATTATATATTAAAGGACACAACAAATTAAAAATATCAAAAATGTATAAAATAAATTTATCGACTGATAAATATTCAATCGGTAAAAATAAAAAATATATAAAAATATAAAATTAATTTACCTACAGATAAAAAAGTTCTAACAGTAACATTAAATAATAAAGAAAATAACTAAAAAATAATTAACGACGGAAAAAATTCCTGAGTAATTACCGACAACATCAAGTTTCATTGGTAATTTTTTTTAAAAAGTAAAAAAAATAAAAAAAAGGTTAACGATGAAATTGGTCTCCGTTAGTAAAAATTAAAAAATAAATAAATAATAATAATAAAATATATACATGCGCATTTTCCGTCGGTATTAAGACGGAATTAATTGCCTTCGTAAAAAATAAAACAAATAAAAGCAAAACTAAAATACTTTGTAAAAAGAAAACAAAAATTCATTTAAAAAAACAGAGTACATGATATCTACAATTTTTAGGTTTGGTGACATCAATTAATTAAATAAATCTTTGACATGAATTAATGATAGTTATATAATTTTGTGTTACTAAAATATAGCTTAAAAAATATTACAATCAATAAAATATAGTGTTGCCAAGAGTGCTTCTTATATAAAGTGATACCTATTTGCATTACAAAAGAAATAACAAAAATAAAGTTATACGTAAAAAGTGTTACTTATATAAAAGTGTTACATATAAGTGTTAATATTGATAAAAGTGTTACCTATTTGCGTTACAAAATAAATAACAAAAAAAGTGATACTTAAAAAGTGTTACTTATATAAAAGTGTTACATATTGATAAAAGTGTTACCTATTTGCGTTACAAAAGAAATAACAAAAAAAGTGATACTTAAAAAGTGTTACTTATATAAAAGTGTTACAGTGTTACATATTAATAAATTGCTACAAAAGTGTTACATAAATATTGTAATGTAAAAAGTATTACAAACATGTGTTACATATGTCCCTTATATAAAAAAGTGCTACAAAATTTGTGTTACCTAATGTCATTTATGTTGTAGTGAGTATGCCCATCACTTTTGGCACACAAGAATACATTTCGGAATCCTAGTCTACCCTGACGCCATTGTCATCTCAGTCATGCTGGCCAACTTTTTGGTCCGAAGGGTCTTGGTGAACACTGATAGCACCGTGGATGTTATATTATGGGATGCATTCAATAAGATAAAAATCGACCCGACGTAGGTCGTCCTAATTTCAGCACCCCTGGTTGGCTTTACTAGGAAAGTGATCAAGTCCACTGCCGAGATCAACATAACACTCACACTAGGGATGGACGCCCCGCACCGCATCACAAATATGGTCCGTTTCCTTATCGTAGATGCTCCCTCTCCCTACAACATGATCTTGGGGAGACCCAGCCTGAACCAGTTCTGGGACATTCCCTCCATGGTTCACCTCAAGCTGAAGTTCCTCACGGAGGCGGGATTGGGTGAGACCATTGGGAATATCAAGACCGCCCGGGAATATTATGTAGCATGCTAAACATGAGCAAGTTCCCCCAACAAGACAGTGAATGGGTCAATCAACCCTAAGAGTTGCGGACCTTTCTAGATCATTCGATCTCCGCCTCTCCCCGCTCTCGACGCCTCTTACATATTTACTTGTTTTCAGTTTGCTTTCCGCCTATGAGGCATAAAAATTATTATTGTTTTTGCTTTCAGTTTATTTTCGCCCATGAGGCATACTATATTATTGCTTTGAGTTTTTCTGGCATACGCGCTAGCTTTGTACATTACTTGTTCTTGAATAACAAATGCAAGTTATGATTTATTTTGACCTTTTCGTTGTGATTCCTTGTGCGCAGTTAATTTCCAAGCAAGGCCCCGATCCATGACCATTCAGGTGTCCTCCTCAACAAAAATTGTTGTCCTCGTTCGATGATCCCGGAGGAGAGAGGTCCCCTCACAAGGGATCCTAATAAACTTTCCCTCCTATTGGGAAATTTACTTAATAGATTTTTGATGATACCACATAAAACTTAGATTAGGAAGTTTGCACCCAAATTCTACTGTAAATCAACTTGTAATAGATAGGGTTCTACTAGCTGAGTGGAAGCAGCCAAGCTGAAGATTGTAGGAGTCGACTGAAGATGAAGTTCTTCATCAGCTGAGTGGTAGCTGAGTCAAGTGAAGACAAGTCTCAGTCAAGTGACAGAAAAGCTGTCTCAGTCAGCAGATTGACAGTTGAGCCACTCCCAGATAAGTTGAGTTGACTATCAAAAGGTTATGCAACAAAAAGGATCCAAGAAAGCTGAAGAGATCTGTTGTCAAAGCAAAGTCAATTGTATACTGAAAGTAGGTATGTGTCAGACTGGCATCCTTGAAGCTATTTTGCTGAAAGAGTGCAAAAGGCAAGGAACCAATAGGATGTCCCTGAAAACCTGCAGAGCTTAAGGAAAGGCTGCAGAGCATTAATTCAAGGATCAATCAACATCGAAGCTGCAAGAAAAGACAAGCCAACGACCTCAAAGTGTAGTTTGAAAAATACATCTATCTCTTCAACGGATATATTTTTCAAACAAGAACTATAAAAAGCTGAGGAATTCATTTGAGAGAAGAGCAACGAATGCAAGCAAAGTAATAGACACTAACCTGCAAACAAGAGCAAAAATCTCTCAAGCATTCAATACTATCCTCTAGCCTAAAACTCGAAGGAAATCAATCCAACAGACTCAGTGATGGAAATACAACTTCAAATTGTTGAATAGGAAAACTTGTTTAAAGACAAGGGGTCTACACATCCAGGGTTGAAGGAAGTGTAGTGAGGTTCCAGTTCGAACCAGAAACTTTGGACTTGTTGGAGGGCTGTGTGAAAAAATCTAAGAGTCTAAAGGAGCTGAAGTAGCAGGACAACCATCTTGTGAAAGAGCTAAGTCCCCGAAGCAAAGCCAGCTATGTGATCAGGGCCTAGCTTGGACTATCGCCATTTTGTAACAAAGTCACCTTTACTTAGTGGATTCCTCCAGGGGTTGGAGAAGAGTGGATTAGAGGAATTACCCCATCCTCGAACCATTATAAAAATTGCTCTATCATTTACATTAAACACTTTATTTCTTGCATATCTTAATTGTTGTTTGTTATATTTACTAAGTCAACTAATAATAACTAAGCTTAAAACAAGTGTTGAAAAATATATTTTAATCGACGGGTGAAAGTCTTCCGCTGTAAAACCAAGTCTACTAAATTTATAAAGAGTTAACTGAATCACCTAAGTTATCTTATCAACAACTCAATCGAGTCTGTTGAGTGGCTAACTCTATGGTGAAGGTAAACTTAGCTAGCCACCAAGGACCCAACTGACTTGTGACTAAACTCTAACTTTAAAAGGACTAAAATCGAAAAGTTGGTAAAGTCTATATAACCCCCTCTTCTATATTTTAAACTATCACCCCTTGGGATATACAAGTGGTATCAGAGCGGTTGGTTCATTGAGCGTTCCGCACTGGTTACTGAAGTAGATCTCAATCTTTTTCAAAAGATACAACACTTGGAGTTTTAAAGCTTTTCTTTCAAAATAATTTATTATCATGGAAACAAATCTAACTTGCATTCCCATGTTTACTGTCGAGGAATTTGATGACTGGAAAATACGCATGCAGGCACATCTTTCAGCTTTGCACGATGAGATGTGGTTCTTCATTGAGGATGGGCCACTACAATTAATGAAAGTGAACTCAACTATTAGGGCTCCTGCTCCAGAGGCTGCTGCTGTTGTACCCACAAATGAAGGAGAGGCTACAACAGCTCCTACTGCACAAGGCACACATGATGTTGTTGTTTTCTTTGCCCCTAGTTGTACATGCTTTGCACCAAGACCACCATGGTCGAAGAAGCCTCGATGCGAGTGGACTAACGAGGATCGAAAGAGATACAACTTGGATAATGTTGTCAATGACATTTTGTATAAAACCCTCGATAAAGCCATCTTCAACAAAGTGAAATCCTGTAGAAAGGCTAAAGAAATTTGGGAAAAATTGACTTTAATTTGTGAAGGTTCTAATCAAATTAAAGAAAAAAAAAATTAATGTTGATGTATAGAAATTAAAAAAAATTTAAAATGCTTTTAGGTGAAACTCTGAATCAGCTGGATGCCAGATTCACAGAGATAATAAATGAGCTCTCAGCTCTAGGCAAAGAATACACACAGAAAGAAATGTGTATGAAGATACTGAGGTCACTCCCAGCTGAGTGGGAAATGAAGGTAATGATGTTGTGACACTCCATTGACTTAACAAGAACATCCAACCATGAGTTATTCTTAGATTAGAAAGCTTATTAATTCGAGCTCCGAAGGAAAGAGCAAGAAAAGACAGTTGTACCCAAGACAACTGCACTCATGTCTGGAGAATCCAAAAGAGTTGAATCTAAAGAAGCCATTGACCAAGAGGAGATTGCCCTTATGGTAAAAAGATTCATCAAGTTCTTCAATAAGAACTACAAACGGAACAAGGGTGAATCATCCAAGAGACACTCAACACCTTCCAAAGCAAGGGAAGACAGACCACCTAAGAGAGTTGACCGTCAGAGGACTGAATATCAGAGAGCTGATAATCAAATAGCTGACAGAGCGGACTTCCAAAAAGCTGAGAACCTGTGCTGGAATTGCAGACAACCAGGACACTTTGCTGTTGACTATCCCTATCCACCAGTCAACAAGTACATAAATGAGGATGGAATAAAAGTCTTCAGAGAAAGGAGACAAGAAAAGAAGAAAGTTATGTTAGCTGGTGCACCTTACATAGCCAAGTGCAAAGAACCAGCTGAGTCAGACAGCATTGAGGTTGATTACTCCTCAGACACAGAAGAAGAGGGTTTGATATGCCTCATGGCCAAAGAACAAGATGCCAAAGAACAGGAAGATGAGGTACACTCTAGCCCATCTCATTCTAATTCTGATGATAGTGATAGTGATAGTGACACAAACACTTCATCAACCACATTAGGAAAAATGATGAAAGATTTTGGGCACGTAAAAACCTCTCACACACTCTTGAATGAGGAAAATAGCCAGCTCAAAAGCCAAAACTCACAGCTAAGTAAGGAGTTGAGAACTGTAAGTCACATAGCTGATGAGAACACTGAGCTGAAGGCTGAGATAGCTAAGATCAAAGTAGACTTAGCTGAAACAGAAAAGAGGGAAAAAGATTTAAAAATGTGATTGTATCATTTACCAAGGCATCTAAATAATTGGATGAATTGCTAATGATACAAAAGGAAAGTGGAGATAAAATAGGCCTATGATTCAATTTCTTTGTGTATGCTCAAACTCCAAGAGAGGTTATAGGAAAAGGATCCTCAAGCAATGAGGGAGTCCAAAAACCCAAAGCACCGTATGTTGCACCCACACCCACTCACAAACACAATCACAACCATGTTGCCCTAGGATATAAAGGTAATGACAAAAAGCCAGTAAAGTATGCTGAGAGGACAGTTGGAACTAAATTCAGAAGAGTCCATCAACAAACTTCAAACAGGAAATATTATGTGAAAGCAAAACAGAACTACCAAAAGCCCCAGAGGTTTCAGCAGAGAAAGCATATGATGAAAATGGTAGAAATTATCCTAACCAAGCTGATTGGAACAATCAAATGCAATGTCAGTCAAGTCCTAAGGGATACAAGGCCAACTGGCAAAAACCCGCAGACTCAAACTAGGTCAGTTCCAAGGTAAAGCAACCATTATCAGCACACATATGCACACATGCACTATGCCCAAAATGCACAAAAGTTTCATTATGTTCCAAAGAACACAAGCTCACACATAGGCATACACACAAAAGAAGCAGTTGTATAAGCCTAAAGCTCCCAAGTAATTTGCAAATATTCATTATGATTATGGAACTCATAGGTGGCCACCTCTTAGAGTCTGTTGGGAAATTTATTGTTTAGATTTTGATGAATGCCATGTAAAACTTAAACTAGAAAGTTGGCACCCCATTTTTGTTGTAAACCGCATTGTAACAAATAGGGGGTCAAGTTTGAGTTAAGTCGATTGTGCTAAACATGCAAAAAGACAACTGGAGACTAGAAGGAAGACTCATTGCAAGACAACCGAGTATGGCAAAGAAGAGAAGACGGAACTTGATCAAGGTGCAAATGAGATGCAACAGTAAAGTATCGATCAAGTCAACTCAAGATAGCCAAGTCTCAAGTTGAAGTGACGAAAGAGTCATCCAATGATTGAAAGTCGACTCTAAGTCATCCGGGAAAACAAGGAAATGCGATCAAGTCGAGATAATCGAAAGAGATCCGTTGCCGTAAATCAAGAGAATTACTTAAACAAGTAATACCTCCATGCTACCTTTCTCGAAGTGCTCACCCCAAAAGCGTGCAAGGTGAATGAACCAATGGGAAGCACTACACCGTGTCGAACTCGAAAAGTCAAGAACAATTCATACGAGGAAGTGGCAACTCCAAGGACTGCAACAAGACAAGCCAACGACCACAAGTGACTTTAAAAAATAAGCCTATCTCCTCAACGGGCAGATTTTTGAAAGATCACTATAAAAGGCTGAGGAATGACTCTAGAAAACAGAGCCTTGACTACCTGAATCACGAACATTTCAAGAAAACATTTTTAAATCATTCAAGATTAATCCTCAAGCCTACATCACAAAGAAAATCAAACCAACACTCACCTGTCAAGGAAAGATAGCTTCAATCAGTTGAAGAGGAAACCTTTGAAGAAAAGGGGTCTACATTCCAAGGAGAATTGTAGAAAGGTTCAAGGTCGAACCAGTCTTGAGTTTTTGGAGGGCTTCGTAATCAAATCCAAAGAACTTGAGCAAGTGAGATGTAGTAGCAAGGCAAGCGCCCTGTGAAGAAGAAGCCGAGTCGTCGAGAAGCCACCGCGTGACCAAGGCATCTCCGATCGAGTCCCAAAGGATCAAGTCAGCTGTGTGATCAAGACTTGTATCTGGACTGTTACCATTTTGTATACTGATCAATACTTAGTGGATTTCTCCAGGAGTTGGAGAAGAGAGGAGTAGAAGAATTACCCCATCTTCGAACCTCTATAAAATCTTATCGTATCATTTACATTTCAAAGACTTTAATTCCTGCATCTTATTTGTTTAACTCTGTGATAAATTTGCTATCCACTTGATAATCTCTAAGTACTAAAACCAAGTATTAAATCTTTACTAAATCAATTTTAAGGGTGTAAAGTCTTCCGCTGAAAACAAACTGCAGTTGAGCTAATTCAGTCTTAACAGCTGAGTTATTCTATCAACAACTCATTTGAGTCTGTTGAGTGACTAACTCTACTAATTAACTAAATTGGCTATCCACCAAGGACACAAATTGTGTAGTATCAACTCGAACTTTAAAAAGGACTAAATCGAAAAGTTGGTAAGGTTTATTCAACCCCCTTCTAAACCTTACACTCACACCCCTTGGGACCTACAAGTGGTATCAGAGCGGTTGGTTCATTGAGCCTTCCGCACCGTTCTTGAACTAGATCTCCAAATTTCTCAAAGTATGTTTTAGTACTTAAATTTTCAAAACTCCTTTTATCATCAAAAGTTATTATCATGGAAGCAAATTTGACACGCATCCCTATGTTCACAATTGAAGAATTTGATAATTGGAAAATTCGTATGCGAGCTCATCTATCAAAGATTACATGATGAGATGTGGATAGTGATAGAGGATGGGCCACTACAAATTTTAAAAGTGAACACAACAAAGAGAGAGGAGCCGAGGCGAAGAGGATGTTGCTTCTAGACCAGCTATGGTTGAAAAACCAAGGACCAATGGACAAATGATGACAAAAAAAGATATAATCTTGACAATGTGGCCAAGGACATCCTTTACAAAACCTTGGACAAAGCCATGTTCAATAAAGTCAAATCATACAAAACGGCTAAAGAAATGCAGGACAAACTAACATTGATTTGTGAAGGCTCGGAGCAAATCAAGAAAATAAATTATCGGTGGTCAGACAAAAATTTGAGAATTTCAAAATGATCGCAGGAGAGAACCTGGATCAACTGGATGCTCGGTTCACAGAAATTACCAACGAGCTATCTGCTCTTGGAAAAGTATATACACAGAAGGAAATGTGTATGAAAATCCTAAAAAGTCTCCCAGTTGAATTGGAAATGAAGGTCATGGCACTAAGACATTCCATGGACCTATCAAAGACATCCAACCATGAGCTATTCTCAGACCTCAAAGCCTACGAATTTGAGCTGAGAAGAAAAGACCAGGAAGAGACAGTTGTACCCAAAACATCTGCTCTAATTGTTAAGGATGGCAAGAGAGCTGAGGTCAAAGAAGTCATTGACCCAGAGTAAATAGCCCTGTTGGTTAAAAGGTTCAACAAGTACTTCAATAAGAACTACAAGAGAGGCAAGGGCGAATCCTCCGGAAGACACTCGGCTCCCTCCAAGTCAAGGGAAGATAGGCCAACCAAGAGAACAGATCATCAAAAAGTCAATATCGGAGGGGCGACAATTCAAGAATGGAAAGAGCGATCAAAAGGTTGAATATCTATCTTTGAACTGTAGGCAACCGGTCACTATGCCGTTGATTGCCCGTATCCTGTAGTCAACAAATACAGGAATGAAGAAAAAGAAAAGTCTTCGAGAAAGAAGACAAGAAAAGAAAAAAGGCAATGTTGGGCTGCGAGAGACACGAGACAAGCCAAGTCAAGAGACATAGCCGACTCGAGAGAGTAGTGAAGTCGACTACTCAAGTGACTCAAGAAGAAGCCTTGATCTGTCGATGGCCAAGGAACAAGACCAACCCGACCAAGAAGATGAGGTACACTCTAACTCATCACACTCGTTCTAGTGATAGTGATCAGTGACACACACACTTCATCACCCACTGATCTTTATGATTCATTAGGCAAAATGATGAAAGATTTTGAACACATTAAATCCTCACACACACTACTAAATGAGGAAAACAGCCTACTCAAGAGCAAAACTCACAAAATGACTAAGGAGCCGAGTACTCTAAGTCAAATAGGCGATGAGAATAAAAGTTTAAAGGCTGAAAATGCCAATCTAATAGCAGAAATAGCTGCCATAGAAAAGAGGGAGAATGACCTCACAAATGTGATTGCCTCATTCACTAAGGCATCTAAGTCATTGGATGATCTTATCATGAGCCAAAGAGAATGTGGAGACAAGACAGGCTTAGGATTCAATTCCTCTGTGCTATGTCAAGCTCCAAAAGTGATTTTGGAAAAAGGATCTTCAAGCAATGAAGTATCTCAAAAATCCAAAACTCCAAATGGTGCACACACATTTATTCCAAAGCACAATTACAAGCAAACTGGCATTGGTTATAAAGGAAAAGGAAAACGACCCATTGAGTGTCTTTGAGAGGACAACTGAGAAGAAATTCAGCCGAGTTCCTCAGCAAACTCCAAATAGGAAATACTCTGTAAAGAAGAAACAGAGCTACCAAAAATCCCAGAAGATCTATAAAAGAAACACATATGATGGGAATGGTAGAAAATATCCAAGCCAAGCTGATTGGAATAATGTAAACTATCAGCAAAGACCTATGGAATATAAGCCCAAATGGCAAAGGCCTAGAACTTAGCAAAGGTCATTCCAAGGTATAAGAGCTTTCATCAGCACACATATGCACCTAGGCACCACACTCAGAGACATCATAACTACCCAAAGAAGGCAATTGCTAAAACACATATATAGGCATACATACAAAAGAGACAGCTGTATGAACCTAGAATCCCCAAGCAATTTGCCAAAATTAACTATGATTATGGCACTGATAGATGGCAACACCTTAGAGCCAAATCATTTGGCTATAGGTTGGTTGGATCATCTTACAATACTAATCCCTCAAGACCCAGACAAGAATGGGTACCTAAAACTTAATTTCCTTGTTTGCAGGTTCAAGGAACAGCTGAGTGCCAAGGAACCTGGTACATGGATAGTGGTTGTTCCAGACATATGACAGGAAACAAGAAAAATCTGTCAAAATTCAAGGAAGTTAAAGGAGCAAAAGTCATATTTGGAGGAAATGAAGCTCCAGAAGAAATAAAAGGTGTTGGATCCATCAAGAAAAATGGATTAGAAATCACAGATGTTGCATATGTTGAAGGACTCAATTTCAATCTGCTAAGTATCAGCCAACTCTGTGACAAGGGCTATAATATTGGATTTAACATGGGTATATGCCAAATCAAGGATACAGAATCAAGTGAAGTTGTGTTGCAAGGATGCAGACAAAAGAACATGTATATCGTGGATTGGTCAACAAAGAACACCAAGCACTGTCATGTCATAGCAAAAGAGCACAAAATCAAGTTGGTTGTGGCACAAGAAGTTTGAGTCACCTAAATTTCAAAACAATTAACAAGCTTGCGGAAGCAATCTTGTGAAAGGACTTCCGGACTCGATATACAAAAAGGAGAGTATATGTGACGCATGTCGAAGGAAAACAAATCAAATCATCATTCAAAGAAAAGGCATGTCTATCTTCAACAAGGATATTGCATCTGCTACATATGGATCTATTTGGTCCAGTTGAACCAACTAGCATAAGTGGGAAGAAATACACCTTGGTGGTAGTAGATGACTACTCAAGATATACATGGACAATATTCATGTGTAAGAAGAAAGTAACTCTAGAAAAATACCACGGTGATGAAGAGGATTCAAAATGAGAAGAGCCAAACCATTATCAAAATAAGATCGGACGAGAGAAGTGAGTTTGTCAATGGTATAATAACTTCGATTTGTATTGAAAATGGCATTAGTCATGAATTATCTGCACAAGGACTCCACAAATAGAATAGAGCGCGAGAAAGAAGGAATAGAACTCTCAAAGAAGCGGAAGGACCATGTTAGTTGAAGCGGGGTTACCAAAAGATTTTGGGCAAGCAATCAACACAACTTGCTACACCCAAAATAGATGTATGATAAATAGAGCGGTGACAAAGACTCCCTATGAGATCCTGGACTGAAGAAAACCAAATGTTGCATATTTTAGAATATTTGGATGTAAATGCTTCATCCATAACAATGGCAAAAACAATCTAAAGGCTTTCGATGCTAAAGTAATGAAGGTATCTTCTTGGGATACTCAAATTTGAAAGCAAAGCCTTCAGAGTACTCAACAAGAGGACTATGGTTGCATAGGAATCCATTCATGTGGTATTAGATGAACCAAATGTAAATGGAGAAGACGTTGAAGAGTCAGCTAATAAGCTGAATCATCCAACCATGCAGAAAAGTCCCTATGCTGAAGCTGAAGCTGGAATTATAAACTCAGATGAAGATGAGATAGCTGAGTCTCATAAACAACTGGAAAATTTGCGGCTAAGTGATTGCGTGAGAGCGATCAAAGCAACAACACAGCTGCTAGACGATCAATCCAACTAACATACTCCAACTTTGATGTAAGATGGCCGAGAGACCATCCACGAACTTGTCATTGGAGATATAAGAGAAGGTGTCAAAACAAGATCCATAACTCAACAAGAAGCTATGTTCACATGCTTTATCTCTCAAATAGAGCCTAAAGATGTGTCACAAGCATTGGATGACACACATTGGATTCAAGCTATGCAAGAAGAGTTGAATCAGTTTGAAAGAAATAAAGTATGGGAGTTAGTTCAAAGACCCACCCATCAAAATGTTGGCACTAAATGGGTGTTCAGGAACAAGATGAACGAGGAAGGTTCTGTGGTAAGAAATAAAGCAAGATTAGTAGCCAAAGGATATTGCCAAGAAGAAGGGATAGATTTTGATGAAACATTTGCCCCTGTAGCAAGATTGGAAGCTATTAGGATGTTTCTTGCCTATGCAGCTCACAAGAATTTTATTGTATATCAGATGGATGTAAAAAGTGCATTCCTAAATGGTTTATTGGAAGAAGAAGTGTATGTTGAACAACCTCCAGGATTTGAGCAGAAGACTCTTGGAGATAAGGTATACAAACTCAAGAAAGCTCTGTATGGATTGAAACAGGCACCCAGAGCATGGTATGATACCTTGTCACAATTCCTAACTGAGAATGGATTCACAAAAGGAAAAGTAGATAGAACATTGTTCAGAATTCAAGACAAGAAGAGCATATTGCTTGTTCAAATATATGTGGATGACATCATTTTTAGATCCACAAACAAAGAGCTGTGTGATAAATTCTCAAACCTCGTGTAAAGCAAATTCGAAATGAGCATGATGGGAGAGCTGACATTCTTCCTTGGACTCCAAGTGAAGCGGTGAAGGATGGAACCTTCATAAGTCAAATAAAATGCACCGAGAGATTTAATGAAGAAATTTAATATGGAAGAGAAGTCTTACAAAATACCAATGAATACATTAGTCAAAATGGACATGGATGCGGATGGCAAGCACCAGATCAAACAAGATCTGAGCACTTATTGGATCATTGCTTTATCTCACGGCAAAGCGGGCCGGACATCACCTTTGTTGTAGGTGTATGTGCAAGATTTCAATCTGCTCCAAAAGAGAGCCATATGATTTGACTAAGAGGATCTTGAGATATTTGAAAGGAAGCCAAGAAGTTGGCTTATGGTATCCAAAGGAAGGTGGATTCAAGTTAATTGGCTATTCGGACTCGACTATCTTTGGATGTAGAGTTCACAGGAAGAGCACCTCGGTACATGTCAAATGCTTGGAAACAAAGCTAATTTCTGGTTTAGCAAAAAGTAAAATTCAATAGCCACCTCTACAAAGCATAATACATAGTTGCGGGCAACTGCTGTTGTGCCCAAATCCTATGGATGAGACAAAGAGTCGAGAGACTATGAAATTGAAGAAAAGGAAATTCCAATCATGTGTGATAACACAAGTGCAATTGTAGTCACTCAAAATCCTGTGTTGCACTCAAGAACAAAACATATCGATGTCAGATATCACTTCATAAGAGATCATGTTGAAAAGAAAGACATCACCTTGGAATATATTTTAATTGATAAACAGTTAGCTGACATATTGACAAAACCAATATGTGAGTCAAGATTTGAAGAACTCAAGCATGAGTTAGGGCTAATTGAGCTGAGCTAACACTCAGAAGACTCAAAGAAAGGAAATGAAACACAAAAAGGGAAAAAGAGCTGATTTCTCAAAATCAGCTAAATGAATAAGTCGTATCGGAAAAATAGCTATACCAAATTAGCTGACAGCTGAGTCACTATGAGAACTGTGACAAGAAGAGTTAAACTAGCTAAGGGATAAGCTGAGTCATTTATGAACAAAGTGACAAAAACGCAGTCGTTTTTACTAAGCGAGAATGATTTTAAAAATGACATCAGCATAATGATGATGTGTGTTAGAGATTTTTCTTACCGCAAGTCTACGGTGTCAAGTTTTAATATAGAGAAGTAAGGTTGTCGAATCCACAGGGACTAATAAATTAATGCGCTAAGTATTGAACTAAGATAGCCTTATTTTTATTTAGACGATCAAAATTGAATGATTGTTGTAGAAGAAAAGACAAGAATAACCACAAAAACACAAGATGAAAATAATAGTGGAATTATCAAGGGAAATGAAATGGATTCCCGGGTTATGGTTTCAATTAATATTCCTCTTGTTTTATGATTTAATCAAAGCCAAAGTTATTATCAATACACCTATAAGACGATCACAACGGTATTTTATCCTCCATCTCGAGATGTATATAAAGTGTAGATTGAAATATCTATGCTAGTATCTCTACTCAACATAAGATACACAACTCCCAAATGCACAAAAGATCAAATATCCTCACAAATATCCACAAACCTCTCGATTATGCAAATATTCATGTCAAGTACTCAAGATCTAATATTGAAACTCATCTCTCGAATTATGAATCAATATATCAAACATGTTAAATCATTGGCCAAATGATAAAACAAGAATAAGAACAAAGTACTCAAATAGGCTTCAAGACAATAACTTCAATTAAGATTAAAACAATCAACAAGAGTTCAATTAATCTACTTCCAAAACCCGGAAATCACAAGAAGTTTAGCTACCCATTATAAATAAACAACTCATAGACAAATTGTTCATCTTCATAAGAAACTAAAATGAAAGATTAAAGCACAAAGAATAAGAAAACTTAGGAAATGGATAATCTCTCGATTAATCTTCAATCCTCAAGCTCGATTCGACCCGATTCTTCCCTTGATTCTTCCTTGATGAAATTGATGTGTTTCTTGTGTTCTTGGGTGTATTCCCACCTTTTCTCCATGCCTAGATCAAGCCTCCCATTTATCTATTTATAGCCCCTCAAAAAGCCAAGAAAAAGGTGGAAGAACTTAGGAATTTCCGTCCAGGGCGCTGCGGCTGGGGGCGTGAATTTTGGAGTGAATTTCTTTGTCCTGGGCGCTGCAGCGCCGTGGGCCACAGCGCTGCGGCGCCCGCCTGAGTTTTTCACCCACCAAGTGTTGGAATTTGCTTTTGAGCCCTTCTTCAAAGTTGTAGCCCTATCTCTTAGCTTTCCATAGCCACTTGAATCATCTCAATATCAATTTTGTAGAGAGTTATGGCCAAAATACGAAACACTGCCAGTGATGGAAATTTCAGAAACGCGTTTGGACGTTTCTTCAAATCAATCTCTCTTTGTTTGCTCGTTTGTACTTCTTTTGATACACGATTCATTACTATGACTATAAAATCAATATAATTGTCTCTCAACATGGCTTGGCTACTCAAATGACTCAAAATACTCAAAAACAACACAAAACTCAAGTCTTGGAAGCCCAAATTAATGGTATAAAACCAAGTGAACAAATACCCCCAAACTTAAAACTGTTGGCCGTCCCGGTCAACACTTTTAAAAACAAGACAAAACATGACTGGGAGTAATGAAAAGTTGAACAACACAACAACTCCAAAAAAAACTCGTATTGTTCGTCATAGGTGTCAAGCAAAGAATCAACCAAGCCTCAAATATCTAACATAAAGCACACATCAAATAAATCATGGTAAATGCTTTGAATCACTTCTCTCAAGATCAAGTGTATACTCTCATCTCACATGAATATAGGGCGTGTTTACGCTCAATTCAATTCAATATTGCGAGAATTACCATAAGCTTGCAAATCGTCTCATATCTCCGCCACTAGAATGTATGCAATTTGTGAATCAAAAAGGACTTTTCTTTTGGTTATAATGAAGACTCTTTGGTTAGGGTAGGAAAATATGGATAGAGTGACTCAAACTCGAGCGTATAGACCGATGAGCATATAAATCATCTACATTAAAGCTCAATATGCTACTAAATTCTTCTCTCATTTTCATCAACTCTTCTTATCTCCATCCCCTTTCTTTTGTAAACATTATCACCTCACATTACAATTCCTAGCCTCCAAGTTCATTCAATGAAAACTCACATCATAAAATCGATTTTTTTTTTTTTTTTTTTTTCTCTTTTATGAATTTTCAACATTTCTTTTCTCCTCCTTTTCTTCCTCTTTTGTTCCCATCAACCAATTTTTTTTTTTGCACAATTATCCAATTTTTCAATTCCAACTCATTCAACCTCATTCATTCCCTTTACTCAATGTTATACGCTCAAGTGTAGGGTAACAAATATATTAAGTTAAGGCTTGAATTGTTGCTATCAAGAAATTAGGCAATAGGCTCAAGTTGGCTAACTAGGGATTTCAATATCATCATTAGGTAAGCAAAAGGCTTGAAGGGCTTACAAAAATGGCCTTTGATCATTTTCACAATTCGCATACAACATGTGACCTTGACGAGATACGAGCAAGTTCTAGAATTCTAACAACATGAATGATACACTCAAATCAATCAACAAGACTGCATATGATGAAAGCAAAAGGCTCAAAAGCTCACACAGCTTGCAAATACGTAATTCAAAGCATCAAACCATGTTCTCAATATCCACATGCTCAAAGTTATCTATTCAAGGCTCAATCAACTCATACTCAACACCCAATCCTAACAATACAAAATTTTCAAAATCAAGCATAAGTTACAATCAAGAGATCAACTCACTCCCTAAAATCTATGAAAGCAATAAACGTGCTAAAACAATAAACGTGTTTCTAATGCAAATGCAACCTAAAATGCTCTACATGCAACTATATGAAAACACACAAAAATGCAATTTTGTTTTAATCCACACATTTCATATCAAAATAACTATCTCTCCCCCAAACTTAAATGAAATTATATCGCACGTAAGAGAAGATAGAATTTCAATATAAAAATCAAATGGATTTACGATTCATTGTGCGGGTGGTGGCCCTCCTTGCATCTCCTCATATCGCTAGGACTTCTTCCTTCAACCATCACTTCAAATTTTGTACCTTAATATTATCTCGGTGAAGGGCGACGGGTCATGCGCCTAGCACACGTCACCCGTGCGTGATGACGTACAACAACACTCAGGTTTTTTTTTTTTTTTTTTTTTTTTTTAAAAAAACAAACAAAAACAAAAATCACACCACAAACCGTTGGGTTGCCTCCCAACAAGCGCTAAATTTAAAGTCTTTAGCGGACTTTTGTTTTACTCAACCGATCCAAAAACAAGTGTCGATCATGCCACGCCTTCGTATTTTCCAAAAGTATAGGTGATCCTTGATGTATTTAAGATGTGGATGATTCAGGATCACAATGTTGATGGTCTTTTGGAAATCAAGAAATGTGCTCCTAATGATGAAAAATGGTTTATCAATCATAGTAAAGATATTTCTATCTTTACTCACATTATATATCATGAAGTCTGTAGAACATGTGAATTGATCACCATTTTCAAACATTGTTCCTTCAAGTGTATGCTTCTTAAAATTTGATACATCTGTAGTGAAGCTTACATCTAGAGTGCACATATTTTTATCAGTATGAGGATCTTCAATTGAGTGAGAGATAGAAATACTCCCTGATTTAATCTGACGTGGCTCCTCGTATTCAGTACCACTCCTTTGATGAATGGCACTATATTGTTCCTTCGAGTTGGCTTCAGTGGTGCTTAAAAATTGGCTCTTTTGATGTTGCCCACTAACAATTTTAGCTAATTGGCCCATTTGAGTCTCAAGATTTTTCAATCGTGAATCCATAGTATTGGCCAATTGTGTCAATTGCAACTGCATCTTGTCCATCTTTGCTTCGTTTTTATTAAGGCTATTTCCCATTTCCCTCATGAATAAATTTATTTGACTCATAACTGAAGTCATTTGATTCATGAGTGAAATGAGGACGTCTTCCAAAGATGGTTTTGCATCTTCCATCTGAACGGGTGCACCTATACCAATTCAAAGAAACAAATCAAGCATTGTAGAAGTAGAATTTACAAAAAAAAAAATGAAAAAAATGTCTAAATTAAGAATAATTCTATCTATCGCAATATTAGCACCAAAAATCGTATTAGTCCCCGGCAACGGCGCCAAAAACTTGTTAGAGATTTTTCTTACCGCAAGTCTACGGTGTCAAGTTTTAATATAGAGAAGTAAGGTTGTCGAATCCACAGGGACTAATAAATTAATGCGCTAAGTATTGAACTAAGATAGCCTTATTTTTATTTAGACGATCAAAATTGAATGATTGTTGTAGAAGAAAAGACAAGAATAACCACAAAAACACAAGATGAAAATAATAGTGGAATTATCAAGGGAAATGAAATGGATTCCCGGGTTATGGTTTCAATTAATATTCCTCTTGTTTTATGATTTAATCAAAGCCAAAGTTATTATCAATACACCTATAAGACGATCACAGCGGTATTTTATCCTCCATCTCGAGATGTATATAAAGTGTAGATTGAAATATCTATGCTAGTATCTCTACTCAACATAAGATACACAACTCCCAAATGCACAAAAGATCAAATATCCTCACAAATATCCACAAACCTCTCGATTATGCAAATATTCATGTCAAGTACTCAAGATCTAATATTGAAACTCATCTCTCGAATTATGAATCAATATATCAAACATGTTAAATCATTGGCCAAATGATAAAACAAGAATAAGAACAAAGTACTCAAATAGGCTTCAAGACAATAACTTCAATTAAGATTAAAACAATCAACAAGAGTTCAATTAATCTACTTCCAAAACCCGGAAATCACAAGAAGTTTAGCTACCCATTATAAATAAACAACTCATAGACAAATTGTTCATCTTCATAAGAAACTAAAATGAAAGATTAAAGCACAAAGAATAAGAAAACTTAGGGAAATGGATAATCTCTCGATTAATCTTCAATCCTCAAGCTCCGATTCGACCCGATTCTTCCCTTGATTCTTCCTTGATGAAATTGATGTGTTTCTTGTGTTCTTGGGTGTATTCCCAGCCTTTTCTCCATGCCCTAGATCAAGCCTCCCATTTATCTATTTATAGCCCCTCAAAAAGCCAAGAAAAAGGTGGAAGAACTTAGGAATTTCCGTCCAGGGGCGCTGCGGCGCCCGGGACGTGAATTTTGGAGTGAATTTGCTTTGTCTGGGCGCTGCAGCAGCTAAGGGACCGAGCGCTGCGGCGCCCGCCTGAGTTTTTCACCCACCAAATGTTGGAATTTGCTTTTGAACCCTTCTTCAAAGTTGTAGCCCTATCTCTTAGCTTTCCATAGCCACTTGAATCATCTCAATATCAATTTTGTAGAGATATTTATGGCCAAAATACGAAACACTGCCAGTGATGGAAATTTCAGACGCGTTTGGACGTTTCTTCAAATCAATCTCTCTTTGTTTGCTCGTTTGTACTTCTTTTGATACACGATTCATTACTATGACTATAAAATCAATATAATTGTCTCTCAACATGGCTTGGCTACTCAAATGACTCAAAATACTCAAAAACAACACAAAACTCAAGTCTTGGAAGCCCAAATTAATGGTATAAAACCAAGTGAACAATGTGTACAGGTAAAAGTTGCACACCAAGCTTATGATTGGATATAAATGCTGTCGCATTAAATTCGAGACATTAAATGCTAATCGGCGTGAAAAATCTAAGCCGTTGATTTCGATCACATTTTAAAAACCACCCGCACGTCTTTTCAGAAACCATACTTAAACCATTTTCATCCTTTTCTCTCACATGTTACCAAAACTGTTCATTTCTCTCTTAGAAGCAAAGGCAAAACTCTCTCAAAACCCTATCAATCTTCAAATCAACTTCTAAGTTTCTTTCCGAAATCTTGAAAAATGGCATCGCCTTATGATTTCGTCAAGCTAGGGAAGCAAATCCACACCGGTCTCTTGTGGATTTCGAGGGAATGGTCAAACAGGGGTCCCATGATGCCCTCATAAAGAAGATTGCTGAGAAGCTCGAAAAGTCCGGGCTAAAACCATTTCTGACGATGGAGCTCTCGATGACCTATGTGGAAGAGGTCGCTCAGTTCTACGTGAACGCTGAAGGAGTTCATCATCTCTGCCAAAGATTTGGCAGAACACTGCTCATTCATTACCGTGAAAGGAGCACGAAAATCAATGAAGGCGATGTAGACTTGGCTGCCGCTTGGAAGGAAGTAGCCAAGACCGATCTATGATAAGATAGTCTACACAACCAACAAGAGGTCAGCTGCTGAAGGAGGACTACCACAAACTGTTGGACATAGTTACCAAATGCATAGACATCAAGTTTGGCGGCTTTGACCAACTATCAAAGCAAAATTGATCGTAATGACCGCGATCATTGAAGAAAGGAAAGTAAAGCCCAGGCTGAGTTTGTCTACAACGGACTACTGCGAAATGTAGGAACAAATCCTTCAAGGAGGATGGTTCGATCGGAGGATCTTTGGGATACGGCCTGGTGATTGGCGGTGATGGAGGGTGAAAGGAGTCCCTCTTCGACACGGAAAAGGCGTTCCATGCAAACAAGAGGATGTTCATATCAAACCTCTCTGCGCACTGAAGAGAGCCTACGCCAAGAGAGCGATACAAGTGAGGGGAATCAAGCTGACCACGAAGATCTGGTTGCTTCCTCTCCACCAAAGAAGAAAAAGCTGCCCCTCCAGTGCAAAGAATGCCCCCGGAGCAAAAGAAAACCAAATCTGCTCCGCCCCATTGCATGAGTCACACACCGTTGCCCCGCCGTGTCTCTCTGCCCAAGTGGTGAGAAGGAATCTCAAATACCTTCTCCGGCCGTCAAAAAGAGGAGAACCGATAAGCCAAGATGGCCAGCTCCTCGAGAAGAAAACAACGACAGGACCCCGCCGCCCAAGACTTAGAAGAAACTCTCTCGAACCAGAAATCCCTCCTGCAGTACAAACTAGGAGAAGAAGAAGAATCTTCAAGCGTTCGAACTTGAAAAACCAAATGAGTCGACCACTCAAATGAAAGCAGATCTGAGGCTGGCGGAGAAGTAGAGTCTCGAAATTATTTATTGATGAAACTTGACCAAAATGTGTGAAGGCGATCAACGAGAGGCAAATCAAGACCAGTTGTAGTTGAGCATTGAGACACAAAAGTAGGTGAGAAATCTAACCCGCTGTTGTGAGGATCGTATCCCCTCCTGCAACGAAACACGACGGTGAGAATGGAGCACCAAAGCTTGCTACTTCTATCCCCTGAGAATGAGGGACATCAAGAAGAAATTGATAGAGATGATGATGTGATGATCTATCCCCACCTTATCCGGACATCCAAAATCATCTGCGGAGTGGAGAAAGTGGAAGTTAAGTCGATCCGAGGAAATGGTTCCAACGGCCTGAGTTTCTCGAAGAAGAAGAGGAAGCGTGAATTTTCTTGGAGTGACCACCGTGGTCAAGACTGGATAAAGAAAATCGCACGAATATCTTGCGGATCTTCAAGGACAAGGAGAAGGAGAGACAGCGGAGGAAGGCAAGCACGTCACGAAGGTCAACATCGCCAATCACCGCACCATAGAACATACACATCCTCTCTTTGGCGTCTATCGAGAAGCGATGAGGATCGGACCTGTTCTTTGCGCTCTGAGAAGAGTTGCAAATCAGGCAAGCAATGCACGAATCCAAAGTCCTTCATGAACAAATAATGATGGAGGGACCCGGAGAGTCCTCCAAAACAACACAAGATAGACCCAATGGGAGTGGTGCAACATATTGCCACTATTGTTCTTGCCACCACTTCCCACTCACTCGGAAGAAGGAACTAAGGAAATGGCGATGAAATTAATGGGGACCCCATTCGAGCCAACCCCTAATGGGTGTCTTACCACACCTTGATGGCTGAACACTCGGTAAAACAGCGGAAGTTTGGAGACGCAGTGACCCCATTCCAAGTCACTCGGTGGTGCGCCCGGTGAGGGAAACTCCTTCCACTGCGGCAAGGTCGGAGGATCTTTGCCGAGATGACTCCACAACGAACCTAGGAGGCGAAGTGGAGAAGGAACAAACACAAAGTACACGAGTTGTCATCAATGAAGCCCGGACAATTGAGACTGTCTCGGTGAGGTGCCAACCGCTCTGAAGGCTAATGACGCTGATGCGATCGTGGCACGAGGAAGGAATAGCCAGGGAGTTAACTCTGCAGGCGATGAAAGTGCAATCCATGGGGTTGAGACTCAATGGATGCCACCGTAGAAGACCCTAAGGCAGTGACATTGTCGAAAGGGATGTCAAGGCCTCACTCATTGCGGTTGAGGCTGCGGGGAGGTAATGAAGGCCAACGGGAGGTTGAGACTTCCCGGGGTAAAAAAGTCAAGTAGAGAACATCCCTCCTGCTATCATTGATCCATCCCAAAAGGAGATAAGTGCACTTCATGATTCCCGGGATAATCTGATGTAACCTTTAAGGATCGGAAGAAGAGCGATGAAGGCCGAGTCATCCCCTGTGGCGATCCAAAAGACTCGATTGAGGATGTTCAAACCACGAGCAAGTCTAACCTCGAGACTACTCGTCAAACTTTCAATCCTGATGATGAGCCACCCATGGAAATCTCATCATCGTCCGATGACGCTTCTGATAAGGCCGAGGACGATCAAACTCAATTGGAGAAACCAAATGAGAGACGAAGTTGTTGAGACAGTGAGGCTCGAAGGCAAGGGTCAACTTCACAACAAACCCCAACTGAAACAGAGTCCACTGCGCAGGCTCCCCAAGCTGCAGCAGGTTCGACTCCACAAGGAACTTCACGCACACCAATCATCATTGAACAAATCCCAGTTTCCCGTGATGATTCCTTTGTAGAATCATTTCCATTCTCTCTGGAGATACCCGACCTCCTGAAGAGTCGAAAAAAGAGATCTCGCGCTTCCACAAACCAGATCTGTCATTCCATCGAGATACCATTGTTCGGTGACTATGATTTTGACACATGGCAGCCATCAGTGCCCGCAGAGGAACAGTGAAGTTCGGGAGGTGTTGAGCATTATTTGCTGAAATTGAATGGATGGAAAGGCACCAGGCCTCGATGGACATGAGGCGGATAACGGTTGCAACCTTCACTGGCGACTTGAGTCGAGAATCGGGGAGTGGTGGGCAACAAACAATGCGTGTGGAACAAGCTAGATATTTGAACATTGTTCAACAAGGCTGTTGATGTCCGGTGAGAATGCTTGATGCAAAGACGAAATGAGAGAACACATAGAGCACATGCATGAATCTCACCTTCTTTGAGATAAAGGCTGCATGAGCAAAATAAGCATGAGCTCCTGCGTATGGAAGAAAACATGGATCGAAAATTCAGCCTTCTCATGGGTGAGATGAAGTTAGCTTAAAGTTGAATCCAACGCTACTCGTTACGAGTTTCGTGCGGCATACTCCGCAGCAGACTCGAAGCGAGAACTTCGGCTATCGGCAGGCTCGACTTCTGCTTGCTAGTATGTGTCGGGGGTTCCTCTCTCCTTTGATGATGCCAAAAAGGGGAAGAGGAATACCTAAAAAGCGCGAAGAGATCGGCCGAGAAAGAGGAAGGAAGCAAATGTAAAGGAAAGACAACAGTGAGAGATCTCAAGAGCAAAGAAAAAGAAAGTCTCTTGAGGGGAAGGATCGGGAGATGTCACCCTAATGATTGCACAAACCCCCAACAAGGTCTTGTCACACGGTGATATTATCGCTGACAAACTCCTAGTGACTCTGCCACTCCAACACTTTGTTGTATCTATGGGCTTTGAAAAGAGAAAAAGACGATTGAAGCGAGGATGGAGGAAGTGGAGGGAAGGATGAATGCCCAAGTTATGAATATCTTGAAACAACATGGAGGCATTCGATGAAGCGAAGACACTTATGCCATCTCGATCTGGAACGAGCCAAGATCGATTGATGAATTTAAAACGCTCGCATCGAAGGATATTTTGCAAACATGTCCATGGCTCAAGCACAGGACTTATCTTGGGAAAAAGGGTCTCACGTTATGTGAAGAAGGCGCGAGCGACGAGACTCTTGGCGATCCTCTGCTTTGGTCACTCCGCTAGTCACTCAGTGGGAAGAAGAAGACCCCAATACAATAAACGCCCGAGAGGAAGAGGTAGAGGAAAAAAAGCGATGGTGGAGGAAGAAGTTTGGACCTGGCCTCTGCCCAAAAACATTGAGTACATAGATCCGAGGCAAGAAAGAAGGGATCTCTTTGGGCTGGTCTTGACCAAGTAGCCAATCTGCAAGTGGCTAAAAACAATCTTTAGTACGTGAAAAGAATCGAAGAAGAAAATAAAAGACAAACTCAGCTTTGGGAGGAGAGATAAGAGAGACTAAGAAGAGATGAAGGTTGCCGGGAAGGCATATGAAAAGAAGAAGAAGAAAGCGGTGAAGATGAAAAAAGAGAAGAAGACGAGAAGATGATAAAAGCTGAAGAAGATGAAAGAAGGAGGCAGCGAAGGAGATGAAGTGTTGTTGTCCACCCCTTCATGTATTTTACTATGTAAATACATACTATTTGTGTAAAGGACAAGAATGCTATGATCAATAAAAGGATTGATTCTACGCATACATTCTCTGTAAATACACTATATGTATGTATCTATGCTATTTACATTTTGAATGTTTTAAGTTTTGGCATCATCAAAAAGGGGGAAATTGTTGGGAAATTTATTGTTTAGATTTTGATGAATGCCATGTAAAACTTAAACTAGGAAGTTGGCACCCCATTTTGTTGTAAAGCGCATTGTAACAAATATGGTGGTCAAAAATGAGTTAAGTCAGTTGTGCCTAAACATGCAAGAAGACAACTGGAGACTAGAAGGAAGACTCATTTGCAAGGCAAGTGAGTATGGCAAAAGAAGAAGAAAGCGGGAACTCGATCAAGGTGCGGTGAGATCACTGAGTAAAGTATCGATCAAGTCAACTCAAGATAGCCAAGTCTCAAGTTGAAGTGACGGAAGAGTCATCCAATGATTGAAAGGCGACTCTAAGACATCCTGGGGAAAACAAGGAAATGCGATAAAGTCGAGATAAGCTCAAAGAGATCCATTGCCGAAAATCAAAAGAATTACTTAAACAAGTAATACCTCCATGCTACCTTTCTCGAAGTGCTCGATCCCGAGAAGCGTGCAAGGGAATGAACCAATGGGAAGCACTACACCATGTCGAACTACGAAAAGTCAAGAACAATTCATACGAGGAAGTGGCAACTCCAAGGATCGCAACAAGACAAGCCAACGACCACAAGTGACTTTAAAAAATAAGCTATCTCTTCAACGAGGCGATTTTTGAAAGATCACTATAAAAATCGAGGAATGACTCTAAGAAAACGAGCCTTGACTACGAATCACGAACATTTCAAGAAAACATTTTTAAATCATCCAAGATTAATCCTCAATCCTACATCACGAAGAAAATCAATCCAACACTCACTGTCAAGGAAAGATAGCTTCAAGCGATTGAAGAGGAAACCTTTGAAGAAAAGGGGTCTACATTCCAAGGAGAATTGTAGAAAGGTTCAAGGTCGAACCCGTCTCGAGTTTTGGAGGGCTTCGTGATCAAATCAAAGAGCTTGAGCAAGTGAGTTGTAGTAGCAAAGCGGTGCCTGTAAAGAAAGGCTCGAGTCGTCGAGAAGCCAGTGCGTGACAAAGGCATCTCGGGCCCGAGTCCCAAAGGATCAAGTCGGTTGTGTGATCAAGACTTGTATCCTGGACTGTTACATACCACTTTGTATCTTGATCAATACTTAGTGGATTCCTCCCGGGAGTTGGAGAAGAGAGGAGTAGAAGAATTACCCCATCTTGAACCTCTATAAAATCTTATCGTGTCATTTACATTTCAACACTTTAATTCCTGCATCTTATTTGTTTAACTCTGCTGATAAATTTGCTATCCACTTGATAATCTCTAAGTACTAAAACCAAGTATTAAATCTTTACTAAATCAATTTTAAGGGTGTAAAGTCTTCCTGAAAACAAAGCGAAGTTGAGCTAATTGATCTTAACGGTGAGTTATTCTATCAATAGCCCAGATCAGTGTCATTGAGTGACTAACTCTCTTGATTAACTAAATTGGCTATCCACCAAGGACACAGCTGTGTAGTATCAACTCTGAACTTTAAAAAGGACTAAATCGAAAAGTTGGAAAGGTTTATTCAACCCCCCCTTCTAAACTTTACACTCACACCCCTTGGGACCTACAGAGTCAGACCATTTGGCTATAGGTTGGTTGGATCACCTTATAGTGCTAACCCCTCAGGACCCAGACAGATTTGGGTACCTAAAAACTGATTTCCTTGATGCAAGTTCACTGAACAGTTGAGTGCCAAGGAACCTGGTACATGGATAATGGCTGTTCTAGACATATAACAGGCAATAAGAAGAATCTTTCAAACTTCAAGGAAGCAAAAGGAGAAAAAGTCATATTCGGAGGGAATGAAGCTATAGGGGAGATTAGAGGCACTCGATCCATAAGTAAAAATGGACTAGAAATCACAGATGTAGCCTATGTTGAAGGGCTAAATTTTAATCTGCTGCGTATCAGCCAACTCTATGATAAGGGCTACAATGTAGGATTCAACATGGGAGTATGCCAGATCAAGGATGTTGAATCTATTGAAGTTGTGCCATCAGGATCAAGACAAAAAAACATGTATGTGGAGGACTACTCAACTGTTGCACCAAGTACACGTCTATTAGCCAAAAGTACAGCCGAATCAGGTTGGATGTGGCACAAATCGCTGAGTCACCTGAATTTCAAGACAATCAACAAGCATGCAATGAGTAATCTTTTGGAAAGATTTCAGAACTCAATATACAAGAAAGAAAGCATCTTTGATGCATGCCAGATGGGAAAGCAAATCAAGTCTTCATTTGAGGACAAGCCAAGTCCTTCTTCAACCAGGATATTGCACTTATTGCATATGGATTTATTTGGTCCTGTTGAACCAGCCAACATCAGTGGAAAGAAATACACCCTAGTGGTGGTAGATGATTATTCAAGATACACATGGACTATCTTTATGTGTAAAAAGAAGGAAACTTTGCAGAAACTTCCTCAACTGATGAGAAGAGTTCAAAATGAGAAGAGTCAAACCATTATCAAGATATGTTCTAATAGAGGCCCGACTTTGTCAATGGGATTATAACTCAGTATTGCCTAGAGAATGGTATTGCTCATGAGTTATCAGCTACAAGAACTCCACAACAGAATGGAGTAGCTAAAACAAGGAACATAACTCTCAATGATGTTGCAAGGACCATGTTAGCTGAAGCTGGATTGCCAAAGATATTTTGGGCTAAATCCATTAATACAGCCTGCTACACTCAGAATACGTGTATGATCAATAGGTAGCTGTCCAAAAACCCCTATGAAATTTGGACGGGAGGAAGCCAATGTTGGATATTTTTATATCTTTGGATGTAAGAGATTCATTCACAAAGAATGGCAAGAATAACTTTGAAAGCCTTTGATGCTAAAGTGATGAAGGTATCTTTTTGGATACTCGGTGAGAGTAAAGCTTTTAGAGTGATAAACAAGAGGACTATGGTCATAGAAGAGTCTATCCATGTGGTTTTTCATGAATCTAATGTTAATGGAGAAGACATTGTTGAGTTAGCTGATAAGATGAATCAGCCAACTGTAGTCCTTATGTTGAGACAGATATCAGAAGACTCAACCCAGATGAAGATGAGATAACTGAATCTCAGAGACAGCTGGAAGGTTTGCAGCTGAATGTTTATCAAAAGGAAGCTGTTCAAGACAACTTAGCTGCAAGAAGACTGAATCCAGCAGACTTACTCCAACCAGATGTGAGATGGCTGAGAGACCATCCTCTAGAGCTTGTTATTGGAGATGTTTGAGAAGGAGTAAGAACCTGATCTAGGACTCAACATAAAGCTATGTTTACTTGTTTCATTTCCAAGATTGAGCCTAAAGATGTGTCACAAGCATTGGATGACACACATTGGATTTTAGCTATGCATGATGAGCTAAATCAGTTTGAAAGAAACAAAGTTTGGGAATTGGTTCAAAGCCCTATGTTGGGAAATTTATTTTATAGATTTTGATGAATGCGGTGTAAAACTTAAATTAGAAAGTTGGCACCCCATTTTCCTTGTAATTTACATTGTAATAGATAGAATGAAAAAAGTGTCAAGTCATTACGCTGGAAATACAAAAACTCAATCAAGAAGAAGAACTCGGCGATTGAAGATGTATAAGGTGAGAACAGTTGTGTGAAGAAATCGATCAAGTCAACTCAAGCCAAGTCTCAAGTTGAAAGTGACGATGAGTCATTCAAAGATTGGAAGTTGACTCAAGTCACCTAGGGTATAAAAAGATCAATCAAGTCAAGACAATGAATGAGATCCGTTAATGTAAGTCAATAATGTTACCAAGAATGGTAGCAAGTTAAAGTTATCGAGAGATAAAGTGTTAGTTCGATTGCGTGCAAAAGGAACAAACCAATGGGAAGCAACTGCGGCAAGTGTCGAAAACGCTACAATCTTTGCAAGACATTAAATCCGAGGAAATGTCAACATCAAGGATTGCAACAAGACAAGCCAACGAACACAAGTGACTTTTGAAATCGGCTATCTCTTCAACGGGCGATTTTTCAAAAGTTCACAATAAAAAGTGAGGAAATTCATTGAGAAAAGGTTACCTTGAAAACTTGAAACACGAACAAGCAAGCAATATTCAAGCTATTAACCTTCAATATTCTCAAGTATATTCAAGCAATTCCTCAATCCGAAAACTCGAAGGAAATCAATTCAACACAAGGTTGTGAAGAAAAGACAACTTCAAACTGTTGAAGAGGAAACTTTTGAAGAATCAAAGGGGTCTACTATCGAAGGAGGATTGTAGGAAGGTTCAAGATTGAACCAAGTATAAAGTTATTGGAGGGCTTTGTGATCAAATCCAAGAGCTTGAGAAAAGTGGTGTGCAAGCAAAGCGGCAAAGCGCCTGTGAAGAAGAAAAGTTCGAGTCGGACGAGAAGCCACTTTGTGTGAACAAAGTTGTCTCTAGACTGATGACCACTTTGCAAAACAGATCTTTTACCTTGTGGATTCCTCCGGGGAGTTGGAGAAGAGAGGATTAGAAGAATTACCCCATCTTCGAACCTCTATAAAAATTAACTGTGTCATTTATTTTTCAGCACATTTACTTCTCTGCATACTTACAATATATCTGTTGATAAACTTATTTGCTATCCAACTCATCAATAACCAAGTGCTAAAATCAAGTGTTAAAACAAGTTTAAAACAATTCAAAGGGTGTTATGGCTTCGTGATAAAACCAACAAAACCAAGTTAAGGTTCAGGTTAAACAACTGAGTTATTCTATTAACAGATCTATCGAGTCTGTTGAGTGGCTAACTCTGCTGAATAACCAACTTAGTTATCCCTCAAGGACGCAGCTGTTTGAGTTAACTCTGCAATATTTTTAAAGGACTAAAATCAAAAAGTTGGTAAGGTTTGTTCACCCCCTTCTAAACCTTACTCACACCCCTTGGGACCTACAAGTGGTATCAGAGCGATTGGTTCATTGAGCTTTCCGCACTAGTTACTGAACTAGATCTTTATCTTTTCAAAAAGGTTTCAAACACTTGCATTTTCAAAATTTTTCATTTTTAGCAAAGTTATTATCATGGAAGCAAATTTGACACGCATTCCTATGTTCACTGTTGAAGAATTTGATGATTGGAAAATTTGTATGCAGGCTCATCTATCTGCTCTACACGATGAAATGTGGTTCGTAACAGAGGATGGGCCACTGCAAATATTGAAAGTGAACACGGCTGTAAGAGAAGAAGCATTTGCGGTGAAGAAGAAGAAGGCTGCTTTGCTAAGGTAAGACCCGACCATGGTTGAGAAACCAAGGACCAGTGGACAAATGAGGATAGAAAAAGATACAACTTGGGCAATGTGGCCAAGGACATACTTTACAAGACTTTGGACAAAGCAATGTTCAACAAAGTCAAATCTTGCCAAACAGCAAAAGAAATCTGGAATAAGCTGACTTTAATTTGTGAAGGATCAGAGCAAATTAAAGAAAATAAATTATATGTTGCTGTTCAAAAAAATTTCAAATTTTAAAATGCTTGCAGGTGAAACCATGGATTAGCTAAATGCCAGATTCACTGAGATTACGAATGAGCTTTAAGCTCTTGGGAAGGAATACACACAAAAGGAGATGTGTATGAAGATTCTAAGAAGCCTCCCAGCTGAATGGGAAATGAAGACTATGGCTCTGAGACATTCAATGGACCTCTCAAGAACCTCCAACCATGAGCTATTCTCAGACCTCAAAGCCTATGAGTTTGATCTGAGAAGAAAAGATCAAGAAGATCTGATTGTACCCAAGACATTGCATTGATAGTCAAGGATGGAAAGAGAGGCTGAACCCAAGGAAGCCATAGACCAGGAGAAATAGCCCGATGGTTAAAAGATTCAACAAGTTCTTTAACAAGAACTATAAGAGAAATAATGGTGAAACCTCCGGGAGACATTCAACACCCTCTAACCCAGGAAGATAGGCCGCCCAAGAGAGCTGAGCATCAAAGGTTGAATATCGTAGAGCCGATAACCCAAGGACGAAAAGAGAGCGAGAACCTATGTTGGAATTGTAGACAACCAGGACATTTTGCGATTGACTGTTCCTATCCACGATCAACAAATATAGGAATGAAGAAAAAAAAGAAAAGTATTGAGAAAGAAGACAGAGAAAAAAAAAAAAAGCCATGTTAGGCTGCGGAGATATTTGAGACAGTCAAGTCTAAAGAAGCAGCAGACTCAGAGAGTAGTGAAGCTGACTACTCAAGTGATTCTGAAGAAGAAGCCATGATCTGTCTTATGGCTAAAGAACAAGATCAACCATGCCAAGAAGATGAGGTACACTCTAACTCATCTCATTCAGATTCAGGTGATAGTGATTGTGATACACACAGTTCATCACCCACTGATATTTATGATTCATTAGGCAAAATGATGAAAGACTTTGAGCACATAAAATCCTCACACACACTTCTAAATGAGGAAAACAACCAGCTCAAAAGCCAAAACTCACAGCTGACTAAGGAGTTGAGTACTCTAAGTCACATAGCTGATGAGAACACAGAGCTGAAGGCTGAGAATGTTAAACTATTAGCGGAGATAGCTGCTGTAGAAAAGAGGGAAAATGATCTTAAAAATGTGATTGCCTCATTTACGAAGGCATCCAAATCATTGGATGACCTTATCATGAGTCAAAAAGAATGTGGAGATAAAACAGGCATAGGATTCAATTCCTTTGTGCACAGTCAAACTCAAGAGTGATTTTGGAAAAAGGATCTTCAAGCAATGAAACATCTCAAAAATCCAAAATACCAAATGTTGCACCCACATTCACTCCTAAGGACAATCACAACCAAAGCGGCCTTGGATACAAGGGAAAAGAAAAACGACCGATTGAGTATCTTTGAGAGGGCAGTGAGAGAAATCCAACAGAGTTCCTCAGCAAACTCAAAATAGAAAGTACTCTGTGAAGAACAAACAGAGCTACCAAAAACTCGAGAAGTTTCATCAGAGAAACACATATGTTGGGAATGGTAGAAACTATCCAAGCCAAGTTGATTGGAACAATGTGAAATATCAGCAAAGACCAATGGAATACAAGCCAAGATGGCAAAGACCTAAATCTCAGCAAAGGTCATTCCAAAGGCAATAGAGCTATTATCAGCCCACATATGCACCTAGGCACTACACTCAGAAATATCACAACTACCCAAAGAAGGCAATTGCTAAAACACACACACATGCATACAGACAAAAGAGACAGTGGTATGAACTTAAAGCCCCCAAGCAATTTGCTAATGTGCACTTTGATTATGGCACAGATAGATGACAAACTCTTAGAGTCAAGTCATTTGGTTATAGGTTGGTTGGATCATCTTATAGCACTAACCCCTCAGATCCCTGGCAAGTATGGGTACCTAAAAACTAATTTCCTTGATTGCAGGTTCAAGGAACAGTTGAGTGCCAAGGAACCTTGTACATGGATAGTGGTTGTTCCAGACACATGACAGGGAACAAGAAAAATCTTTCAATATTTAAGGAGATTAGAGGTGCAAAAGTCATATTTGGAGGAAATGAAGCTCCAGGGGAAATCAAAGGCACAGGATATATCAAGAAGAATGGATTGGAAATCACAAATGTTGCTTATGTTGAAGGCCTCAACTTCAACCTATTAAGCATCATCCCTCTCTGTGACAAGGGCTACAATGTTGGATTCAATATGGGAGTGTGCCAGATCAAAGATGCTGAATCAAATGAAATAGTGTTGTAAGGATCAAGATATAAGAATATGTATATGGTAGATTGGTCCACTGCCACACCAAGCACTTGTCTGTTAGCAAAGAGTACAGCCGAATCAAGTTGTTTGTGGCACAAGAATCTGAGTCATCTAAATTTCAAGACAATCAACAAGCTTGCAAGGAGTCATCTTGTGAAAGGATTGTTAGACTCGATGTACAAGAAGGAAAGTGTATGTGATGCATGCCATATGGGAAAGCAAATCAAATCTTCATTCAAGGATATTACATTTGCTGCATATGGATCTATTTGGTCCTGTTGAACCAACTAGCATAAGTGGGAAGAAATACACTTTAGTGGTGGTAGATGATTATTCAAAGTACACATTGACAATCTTCATGTGCAAAAAGAAGGAAACTTTGTAGAAGTTACCTCAGCTGATAAAAAGAGTTCAAAATGAAAATAGCCAAACCATTATAAAGATAAGGTCAGACAGAGGAACTGAGTTTGTCAATGGGATAATAACTCAGTATTGTGTTGAAAATAGTATTGCACATGAGTTATCAGCAGCAAGAACTCCACAGCAGAATGGAGTGGTTGAAAGAAGGAACAGAACTCTTAAGGAAGCTGCAAAGACCATGTTAGCTGAAGCTGGATTGCCTAAGAGATTTTGGGCTGAAGCCATCAATACATCATGCTATACTCAAAATAGATGCATGATAAACACGAAATTAACCAAGACTCCTTGTGAGATCTAGACAGGGAGAAAGCCAAATGTTGGGTATTTCAAGATATTTGGATGTAAATGCTTCATCCACAACAATGGCAAAGATAATTTGAAGGCTTTCGATGCTAAAGCTGATGAAGGTATCTTTTTGGGATACTCAGCTGAGAGTAAAGCCTATAGAGTACTGAACAAGAGGACTATGGTCACGAAAGAGTCTATCCATGTGGTTTTGATGAACCTAATGTGAATGGAGAAGACATTGAAGAGTTAGGATAAGTTGAATCGACCAACTATGCGAAAAGTCCTTATGTTGAAGGCTGAAATAAGAGCAATCAACCCAATGAAGATGAGATAGTTGAATCTCAAAGACAATGGAAAGTCTACAATGAGAATGATGAAGAAAAGAGCCGCTCAAGTCAACATAGCTGCGAGGCGGTGAATCCAAATGACTTGCTCCAACCGATGTTAGATGGCTGAGAGACCATCGCACAGAGTTAGTTATTGGAGATGTTAGAGATGGTATAAAAACCAGATCTAGAGCACAACAAGAAGTAATGTTCACTTGTTTTATTTCCCAAATAGAGCCAAAAGATGTATATCAAGCATTGGATGACACACATTGGATTCAAGCCATACAAGAAGAGCTGAATCAATTTGAAAGAAAAAAGGTACGGGAATTGGTGTAGAGGGCAACTCATCAAAATGTTATTGGCACAAAATGGGTTTACAGAAACAAGATGAATGAGGAAGGATCCGTGGTAAGAAACAAAGCAAGATTGGTAACCAAAGGGTATTGCCAAAAAGAGGATATAGATTTTGATGAAACCTTTGCACCTGTTGCAAGATTGGAAGAAATAAGAATGTGTTGGGAAATTATTTTGTAGATTTTGATGAATGCCATGTAAAACTTAGAATAGGAAGTTGGCACCCCATTCTTGTTATAAATTGCATTGTAATAGATAGGTCCGGTAGAAGTGAGTCAAGTCGGCTATGCGTGAACATGCAAGAAGACAACTGGAGACTAAAGGAAGACTCAGTGTGAGGCGGTGAGTGTGGCAAAAGAGAAGACAGTACTCGTTGAAGGTGCAACTAAGATGTAGGCTGAGTGAAGTATCGATCAAGTCAACTCAAGATAGCCAAGTCTCAAGTTGAAGTGACAGAAGAGTCATCCAATGATTGAAGCCGACTCTAAGTCACCTAGGAAGGCAAGGAAATGCGATCAAGTCGAGATAATGAAAGAGATCCGTTGCCGCGAAATCAAAGAGAATTACTTAAACAAGTAATACTTCCATACTACCTTTCTTGAAGTGCTCAATCCCAGAAGCATGCAAAAGGAATAAACCAATGGGAAGCACTGCACCGTGTCAGAACTCTGAAAAGCTGAAGAATCGTTTATACGAGGAAACGTAAATTCCAAGGACTGCAACAAGACAAGCCAACGACCACAAGTGACTTTAAAAAATAAGCCTATCTCTTCAACGAGCAGATTTTTGAAAGATCACTATAAAAGGCTGAGGACTCACTCTGAGAGAAGGTTACCGACCTGAACCACAAACATTCAAGCTAACATTTGAACTGTAACCAAAAATCACTCTCAAGTCATTCAAGATCAATCCTCAAGCCTACATTACGAAGGAAATCAATCCAACACTCACCTGTGAAGGAAAGACAACTTCAATCAGTTGAAGAGGAAACATTTGAAGAATCAAGGGGTCTACATTCCACGAAGGATTGTAGAAAGATTCAAGGTCGAACCAGGCTTAAGCTATTTGGAGGGCTTCGTGATCAAATCCAAGGAACTTAAGCAAGAGGGCTGTAGTAGCAAGCAAAGCGCCCTGTGAAGAAAGGCGAATCGTCACGAGAAGCCAGGTGTGTGACCAAGGCATCTCATCGGAGTCCCAAGGATCAAGTCACCGTGTGAACAAGACTTGTATCTGGACTGTTAACCACTTTGTATATTGATCAATACTTAGTGGATTCCTCCAGGAGTTGGAGAAAAGAGGAGTAGAAGAATTACCCCATCTTCGAACCACTATAAAAACTTCTTTGTGTCATTTACATTTTCAAGACTTTAAATTTACGTATCTTATTTTTATATCTGTGATAAATTTTCTATCCAATTGATAATCAATTGAGTGCTAAAACCAAGTATTAAAACAAACTTAACCAAATTCAAGGGTGTTAAGTCTTCCACTGAAAACATATCACGAGTCAAGTTAAGTCTTTAGTCAAAACAACTGAGTTATTCTATCAACAACTCAGTCGAGTTTGTTGAGTGACTTACTCTGCTGATTAACTAACTTAGCTGTCCATCAAGGACTCAGCTGTGAAGTATTAACTCTGAACATTTTTAAAAGGACTAAATCGAAAAGTTGGTAAGGTTTATTCAACCCCCTTTATAAACCTTACTCTCACACCCTTGGGACCTACCGAAATTATCGAGTGGTTGGTTCATTGAGCCTTCCGCACTGGTTACTGAACTAGATCTCCAAATTTTTCAAACCTTGCTTTAGCACTTGATATTTCAAAACTCTTTTACTCAGCAAAGTTACTATCATGGAAGCAAATTTGACACGCATCCCTATGTTCACAATTGAAGAATTTGATGATTGGAAAATTCGTATGCAGGCTCATCTATCAGTATTACACGCATCCCTATGTTCAAAAAAATTTGCAAAATCATTTAGGGGCACTTGAGGGGTTAAAGAGAAATATCTTGAAGGATATGTGCATAAGCATAATATCGAGTTTAAAGAGAAATACGAGTAGACATACCTCGATAGTTTAAGAAACTTGATGACGTAATAGCCAATGAGTATGAAATATGTATCCTACACAATTCTTAGACAAAATTTGCATAGAAAATGCAAGTGTAGGCAAGTAATAGGAGATATCAAAGAGCTTATGCTATAAGATTTCATAAGAGATAATAAGCCACATAAGTCTAATTAAATGCTCAAAAGTTTTAGACAATCATGCAAGGTCTTCTTTTTTAAAAAACAATTTGAAACTAACAAATATATAAAGGACCTACATTGAAAATAAATACTTGAAGATTCATTTTGCAATTAAGACACAATTAAAAAAATTAAATTAAATGCATATATGAATAGGGAGATACGGTTTACCAATTCAACAAGTTCGCGTTTCCATGGGTTGTGTCTTTCCCATTGTTGATGATATCTTCCCATTGAGAAGTCACTTTGTTGTTGATGACTTCTTTGATTACTCCATTTCCAAGGTTTGTTACCTTCCCTTTGTTGATAGTCTCTTCTTCTTTGAAGATCATCTTTTGATGATGTCTTTGCCATTTCAAGGATTATGTTCTTCCCAATTTTGATTATATCCACTTTTTGGAAATTGGCTTTGTTGAGAATAGTTTCTCCTTCTTTGATGAAATGAAACGGTCATTTGATGTCTTCTTGGCGGTATGAATTTTCTTCGACCATTATTTTGCGGGTACCTAATATGACATTATTTTGTGGTACCCTCATGTTTTTGGGTCCTTTGGGATTAGTCTTGAGACTTTTAGGTCTCCAATGATAATTAGAGTTATTCTAGCTTGACAAAAATTAGCCGTAAAATTACTTTTTACCCTTGTAATAAGAAAATGAGAAACATGTAATTCTTTTTCATGGAGATAATAACATGCTTAGAGACTTGATTCTTTTTCATGTGATTAACACCCTTGGCTTATGATCAAGTTCTAGTTTTTTGAACAATTAACAATCTTGGTCATTTTATCGGTACTCAAGTTGGATTTAGATAAATCATTTTTCAAGCAATTTATATCCTCAACAAGAGTACTATTTTCTTTTTCAAGATTTCTAACCTTGTCAAGTGTGGTGGTGTGAGCACATGATAGTGATTCATAGGAAGTAAATAAACTATCCTTATTATTTTTTAAACATTGAATTCCTTTTTCAAATTTTTGTATTTAACAAGTAAGCTTTGGAATTCATTTTGAAGTTCATCATAATCATTTTGCAAATCACTATAATCATTTTGAATGATAATCATTTTGAATGACAATATCATAGAAAGTAGAGGGTTTAAGACATAGCTCATTTTCTTCATTGATGCCCATAAAACAATATTCAACTTCTTCATAGTTGGAAGTTGTAGGAGGCTTGTTCCTTAGATATGAGCTTGTATGACCTTGAGAAGTAGATGCTTTTGTTTGACTCCTTTCATTTTCCACTACTCCATAGATGGCTTCTAATTTTTGCCATACTTCATGTGCCGATTTTATTCCTACAATATGTTCATATACCAAATTAGTAAATGAACAATACAAAATATTGAGAGCTTTACCGTTTAAAGAGATGATTTTCTTCTCTTCATCATTGAGCTTTTTGAAGCCTTTTGAGGAGTGTGGTGTATCTTTCATCGGAATGGATTCTCCGTTTATGACGGTGTTCCAAATGTCGAACCCGCAACCTTGTAAGTAGCATTCCATTCTTTCTTTCCAAAAATTAAAATTTTTGGAATCAAATAGTGGTGGCTTGGTGGAGGAGGTGCCGGATAGATGATCTTCGTTCGTAGCCGACGATCGTTTCTCTTTACTCGCGATGTGAAACGAGCATGCCAAAGAGTTTGGCTTTGATACAACTTGTAAGTCCAAGCGGCTACGATAATCTAGAGGGGGGGTGAATAGATTATCTCCATCTTTTCGATTTCGCCCTCTTTTTGCAATCGAATGCTCAAACACAATGATAAAGGTGCGGAATGTAAACAACACACGTTGATTTAAAGAGGTTCAACCCACCTAGGGCCTAATCCTCTACCACCCCAAAGATATCCGGATGGATTTCAAAAAGAAAAAGAATTTTATTAATTACCAAAATTAATTCAAATTCAACTTACAACACCTTGAAGAGCACCACACTCTTCTTCAACACCACCTTTGGAGATTACCACAATCTCCCTTCAACGGCACCTTGTGAAGATTACCACAATCTTCAACCTTGAAGAATACCAAATTCTTCAACACCTCAAAAAGAAGATCACCACAATCTTCTTCACCTATCACCTAGATCATCCAAGTGTGTTCTTACCAAAAGAACACTCACAAGGATATCTTGTGTTTGAATGATAACCAAAAATCAAGATTACAACTCAATAATGAATAATACAATTTGAGTGCAAGGTGTAATCAAGAATAGCCTAGACCTCAAGGATGTGAAAGTGATAAGCTAGGCAAATTTACAACAAGAATAATAACAATGAAAGACCAAGTATTTGCTTGAAGTGTATCTTGTTGTGTTATATCTCAATTGTTGTATTGGATGCTCCAAAACTTCCTCTATTTATAGGAGATGATTGATCAAGCATAGGCTCCTCTTGGGGATTGAAAATCTACAAAAAAATACAATTAAAATCAAGAATATAGCTGTTAGAAATCAATCCCACAATTTAAGGAAATGTGTCTGCTGTCAAACGATCATATTTTTGATGTCAATACCGCGAGGCGACCGTCATCACGAGAAATAAGAGAAATAAGAACACTTTGAAAAAAATCAACAGGCGGCCGTCGACATAAACTTGACCGGTCGACCCACTGTCTCAACCGTCCCCTAATCAAAAAACGAAGAGGTTTTGTTATGTTTCAAAATGGAGACTTGCAGTGTACGGTCGGCCGGCTGGCGGCCCGACGCCTGAGAGCGACCGGTCGACCCGCTTTTTTACTTTCGTCTCATTTTCTTTTCTAAAAACATCTTGAGTATGGGTTGCCCTATAGAGCGGCCGTCGACCTGAGACAAAATGTTGTCCAATTTTTGTCGAAAATAAAACTCAAGAAATACTCAAAAATTCAATAAAAACATTTTAAAACAATTTGGAGTATTTAGACAACATTTGAAAGTCTTGTTATAGGAGTAAAAACCCATTGATATAAAATCATTAAAAGTTTTGTCCATTATTATCAAAAATAAACTTGAGGAAATACTCCAGAAAATATTAAATCCATTTTAAATCATTTAGGAGTATTTGGACAACCTTTAAAAACATTGTTTTGGTGATAAAATAAAATCATCAAAATTAAGATAAAAACATGTATGTAACAGAACCCCCAAGCAATTTGCCAAAATTAATTATGATTATGGCACTGATAGATGGCAACCCCTTAGAGTCAAATCATTTGGCTATAGCTTGGTTGGATCATCACAATACTAAACCCCTCAGGACCCGGACAAGTATGGGTACCTAAAACCTAATTTCCTTAATTGCGGTTCAAGGAGCGGTGAATGCCAATGCCAAACTTGGTACATGGATAGTGGTTGTTCCGGACACATGACAGAAACAAGAAAAATCTATCAAAATTCAAGGAAGTCGAGGTGCAAAAGTCATATTTGGAGGAATGAAGCTCTAGGAGAAATAAGAGGCATTGGATCTATCAAGAAAAATGGATTAGAAATCACGGATGTTGCATATGTTGAAGGACTCAACTTCAACTTTGCTAAGCATAAGTCAACTCGTGTGACAAAGGCTACAATGTTGGATTTAACATGGGTATATGCCAAATCAAAGACATCGAATCAATGAAGTTGTCTTTGCAAGGATGCGAGACAAAAGAACATGTATGTGGTAGATTGGTCAACTGCAACACCAAGCACTGTCATTCGCGAAAAGCACAAATGAATCAAATTGGGCATGGCATAAGAAGTTGAGTCACCCGAACTTCAAAACAATTAACAAACTTGCGAGGAGTAATCTTGTAGAAGGACTTTCGGACTCGATATACAAGAAGGAGAGTATATGTGATGCATGCGGATGGGAAAGCAAATCAAATCATCATTCAAAGAAAAGACATGTCCATCTTTAACAAGAATATTGCACCGCTACACATGGATCTGTTTGGTCAGTGGAACCAACTAGCATAAGTGGGAAGAAATACACCTTGGTGGTAGTAGATGACTACTCAAGATATACATGGACAATATTCATGTGTAAAAAGAAAGAAACTCTGCGAAACTACCACATCGATGAAGAGAAATATAAAATGAGAAGAGTCAAACCATTATCAAAATAAGATCATGAGAGGAAGGAACGAGTTTGTCAATGGTATAATAACTCGATCTTGTATTGAAAATGGTATTGGTCATGAATTATCTCTGACAAGGACTCCACAAAAAATGGAGTTGCGAGAAAGAAGAATAGAACTCTCAAAAAAGTAGCAAGGACCATGTTAGGTTTGACGGGCTGCTAAAAGATTTTGGGCTGAAGCAATAAACACAACATGCTATACTCAAAATAGATGCATGATAAGCAGGCGGTGACAAAGACTCCTATGAGATTTGGACGGGGAGAAAGCCAAATGTTGCATACTTCAAAATATTTGGATGCAAATGTTTCATCATAACAATGGCAAAGATAATTTAAAGGCTTTTGATGCTAAAGTGATGAAGGTATCTTCTTAGGATACTCAAATTTGAAAGCAAAGCTTACAGAGTGCTCAACAAGAGGACAATGGTTACGAAAGAATCCATCCATGTGGTGTTTGATGAACCAAATGTAAATGGAGAAAACATTGAAGAGTCGGTGATAAGTTTGAATCAACCTAACATGCGAAAGAGTCCCTATGTTGAAGGCTGGAAGGCTGGAGTTATAGGTCCGGATGAAGATGAGATAGGCGAGTCTCAAAGATAGCTGGAAAATCTGCGGCTAAGTGATGATGAGAGAGCTGATCAAAATAACACACTTGCAAGACGCGAATCCGGCTAACTTACTCCAACCCGATGTAAGATGGCTGAGAGATCATCCACCAGAACTAATCATTGGAGATGTAAGAGAAGGTGTAAAAACTAGATCCAGAACTCAACAAGAAGCAATGTTCACTTGCTTCATCTCACAAATAGAACCAAAAGATGTGTCACAAACATTGGATGACACACATTGGATTCAAAAAGAGCTAAATCGATTTGAAAGGAACAAAGTGTGGGGTTGGTTCAAAGGCCAACCCATCAAAATGTTATTGGCACTAAATGGGTGTTCGAAACAAGATGAATGAGGAAGGCTCTGTGGTAAGAAATAAAGCAAGATTGGTAGCCAAGGGGTATTGCCAAGAAGAAGGAATAGATTTCGATGAAACTTTTGCCCCTGTGACAAGATTGGGAGCTATAAGGATGTTTCTTGCCTATGCAGCTCACAAGAACTTTATTGTATATCAAATGGATGTAAAGAGTGCATTTCTTAATGGTTTATTGGAAGAAGAAGTGTATGTTGAACAACCTCCGAGGATTTGAGCGAGAAGACTCTTGGAGATAAGGTATACAAACTCAAGAAGGCTTTATATGGATTGAAACAGGCACCCGGAGCGTGGTATGATACTCTATCACAATTCCTAACTGAGAACGGATTCACAAAAGGCAAAGTGGATAGAACACTCTTGAGAATTCAAGATGGGAAGAGTATCTTGCTTGTTCAAATATATGTGGATGACATCATCTTTGGATCCACAAACAAAGAGTCTGTGTGATAAATTCTCAAATCTCATGCAAAGCAAATTCGAAATGAGCATGATGGGAGAGTTGACATTCTTCCTTGGACTCCAAGTGAAATAGGCCAAGGATGGAACCTTCCTAAGTCGGACAAAATACACGGATATTTAATGAAGAAATTTGGTATGGAAGAGAAGTCTTCGTGAAAATACCAATGAATACATTAGTCAAAATGGACATGGATGCGGATGCCAAGCCTGTAGATCAAACAAGATCTGAGCACTTATTGGATCATTGCTCTATCTCACACAAAGAAGCGAGGCCGGACATCACCTTTGTTGTAGGTGTATGTGCAAGATTTCAATCTGCTCCAAAAAGAAAGCCATATGACTATGCAACAAAGAGGATCTTGAGATATTTGAAAGGAAGCCAAGAAGTTGGCTTGTGGTATCCTAAGGAAGGTGGATTCAAGCTAATTGGTTATTCGAGACTCGACTATCTTTGGATGTAGAGTTGACAGAAAAGCACCTCGAAACATGTCAAATGCTTGGAAATAGGCTAATTTCTGGTTTAGCAAGAAGCAAAATTCAATAGCCACCTCTATAGTTGAAGCGAGAATACATAGTTGCGGGCAAACAAGTGCCCAAGTCTTATGGATGAGACAAAGAGTGAGAGACTATGAGGTTGAAGAAAAGGAAATTCCAATTATGTGTGATAACACAAGTGCAATTGCAATCACTCAAAATCCCGTGTTGCACTCAAGAACAAAACACATCGATGTCGAGATATCACTTCATAAGAGACCATGTTGAAAAGAAGGACATCACCTTGGAATATATCTCAACCGATAAGCGATTAGGCGACATATTTACAAAACCATTATGTGAATCAAGATTTGAAGAACTCAAGCATGAGTTAGGGTTAATTGAGTTGAGTTAACACTCAGATGACTCAAAGAAAAGAGATGAAACACGAAAAGTGGAAAAAGAGCTGAACTCTTAATTCACTAAGTGGATCACCAGTCGGAAAGTCACCAGATTTGTCTTGAGTTAGGCGATGACAAAAGTCACAAGGAGAGAAGTGAGATGAAGGACTGAATCATCTAAGGAGTAAGCTGAGTTATTTATGAGCAAAGTGACATAAACGCGGTCGTTTTTACGAAGCGGGAATGTTTTTAAGAATGACGTCAGCATAATTATGATGTGTACAGTCAAAAGCTGCACACCAAGCTTATGATTGGATATAAATCTTTGCCGCATTAAATGCAAGAACTTAAATGCTAATCGGCGTGCAAGATCTAAGCCGTTGATTTTAATCAAATTTCAAAACCACCCACACGTCCTTTCATAAACCATACTTATACCATTTCGTCCGATTTTCTCTCACTTTACCAAAATTGTTCATCTCTCTCAAGGCAAAAGAAAGAAACTTTCTCTCAAAACCCTACAACTCCTCAAGATCATTTTCTAAGATTCGTTTGGTAAAACAACGAGAAATGGCACCTACTCATGATTTTGTCAAGCTAGATAAGCAAATCCACACTTTGGGTCTCTGTGGATTTCGATGGTATGGTTAAACAGGGTTAAACAGGTCCGATGACACCCTCATGAAGAAGATTCTTTGAGAAATTGAAATGTCCAAGTGAAGCCGTTTTTGACATTGAGTTTCCGATGACCTATCTTTGAAGAGGTCGCCGCGATTCTACGTGAACGCGCCGAAGTTCACGATGAGGGCATCAAGTCCTCTGTTCATGGAAAATAGTTCACCATCAACGCCAAGGATTTGTGAAACAACTCTTGCTTTCTTGCGGAAGGAGTGCGGATATTCATGAAGCTGAGTGATCGACTTCTTTGCTTGGAAGGAAATGTAGCCAAGTCCGATTGTCTTTGCGAAAGTGGTCTACACAAACTAAGAAGAGGCAAGTCCGAGGACTACCTCAAATTCTTGGACATTGTTGCCAAATGTATAGACATTAAATTTGGAAGCTTTGACCAGACGATTGTCCAAAGCTAAATTGATCGTAATGGCTGCGATCATTGAAGAAAAGAAGGTGAATTGAAATGAGTTTGTATACGGCCAGACTCTTAGAATATTGGAACAAATCCTTCAAGGAGGATGGTACATTTGGAGGTTCCCTCGGATACGGCCTTGTGATTGGCGGATGATGGAAGTAAAATGGGTACCTCTTCGACATGGAAAGGCATTCCATGTTAACAAGAGGATGTTTCGATCAAACCTCTCGGTGCACCACTTACGCCAAGATGAGGGGAATCAGGTGACCACGAAGATTCCTCCTCCTCACCTCCCAAGAAGACTTTGCTAAGAAAGATCTGCCCCTGCGACAAAGAAAAAAAAGAAATTTGCACTGCCCCTGCGGCCAAGTCACCCGCCCCGTGGCCGTGTCTCCTGCCCTGCAGCCGCAGTGGAGAATGAACCATTAATCCCTTCTCTAGTGATCAAGAAGAAGAGGACTGCCACAACAAGGAAGGCAGCTACCTCTAAGACAACTGCGAAGGCATTTACCTTCAACGAACCAGAGGAAGTGGAACCAGATGTTCCTCTGGTAAAAACAAAAAGAAGAAGAAGAATTTCCAAGCTCTCCGAGCTTGAGAAGACGGATGAGTCTACCACTCAGCTGGAAAAGATACCCGAGACTGCTGGAGAAGTAGAATCTCCAGAAGTTATCGATGAAACGGCTAAGTCTGCTGAGGCCGATCAGCAGAGGCAACTCGAAGACCAGCTGTAGACAGAACAGATGAGGAACAAGGAATAACTGAGACAACCGAATCACCTATTGATAGGGTTGTGTCTCCACACCTAACGGGAGGCTATCAAGATGTCAAGCGGCAAAGCTTGCTACCCTCAATCCCTGAGCTCGAGGGACAGCAGGGAGATGATGACAGGGATAATGATGTGATGATCCTATCCCCACCATACCCAGACATTCAAAATCGTCTGCGAGAATGGAGAAATGGAAGCTGAGTCGATCCAGGAAACGATTCAAAGACCGGAATTCATTGAAGAAGAAATCGATGAACTTCCTCGGATTGACCAATGTGGTGCAAGCTCTTGATGAAGAAAATTGTTTGGACATTCTAAATATCTTTAAAGAGAAGGAGAAAGAAAGATTGCGAGAAGAAGCGGAGGCACGTGAGAAGGCCAGCATCGGCCCTCTCACCGGCACCACGCAACATACACATCCTCACCTCGATATTCTACCGAGAAAGTGATGAGGATCTAGACCATGTTGCTGCCCGCGAAAGAGTTGCAAATGCAGCAAGCAATGCAAGAATCGAGAATCCTACATGAGCAAAGAATGATGGAGGGATCGGAGAGTCATCCAAATCACGGTGGAGATAGATCCTATGGGAGTGGTGCGGCATATTGCCACTATTATCGCTGCCACCACTTCCCCGACTCATTCGGAAGAAGGTGTTAAGGAATTGGCAATGAAAGCGGGATTGTGGGGACCCCGTCGAGCCAACCCCTAATGAAGATGTCTTACCACACCTTTAACTGGTTGAATACTCAATGGGAACAGTAGGAGTCCGGAGATGAGTGACCCCATTCCAAGTCACTCGGCTAGTGTGCCACCGGTGAGGAAACTCCTCCACTGCGGCAAGGTCGGAGGATCTTTGCACTGATTCCATAATGAATCTTGGAGGCAAAGTGGAGAAGGAACAACAACAGAATACATAACAAGTTGTCATCAACGAGGCTCGGATAGTTGAGACTCGTCTCACCGAGTGCCAAGCGCTCTGCGAGGCCAATGACACTACCGATGCGGTCGAGGCACATGAAGGAACTCGCCGGGAGTTAACACTTTGGGCAATGAAAGTGCAATCCATGGAGTTGAGACTCGATGGATGCCACCTTAGAAGACCCCAAGGCATACCGTGACAACTGTCGAAAGGGATGTCCAAGGCCTCGCTGCGATTGAGGCTAGAGGGGGTAATGAAGGCCAACGGGAGGTTGAGACTTCCCGGGGTAAAGGCGAGACCGGCAGAACATCCCTCCTGCTATCATTGATCCATCGAAAAGGAGATAAGTGCTCTTCACGATTCCCGAGGATAATCTGATGTAACTTTTCTAGGATCCGAAGGTGAAGATGAAGCTTGAGTCATCCCCTTTGCGGATCAAAAGACTCACCGAGGATGTTCCAACCACAAGTAAGTCGACCTCAAGACTACTCGCCAAACATTCAACTTTGATGATTAGCCACCCATGGAAATCTCATCATCGTCCGATGACGGTTACGATATGGCCGAGACCCGGTCAACTCATTTGGAAAAAAAACCGATTGAGACCAACGAAGCTGTTAAGACAGTGAGGCTCGGCAAAGTCTGGTCGACTTCTAAACGACCACGGTGAAGCAGTACTGCTGCGTAGGCTCCCCAAGCTACGGTCGACTCCACGGGGGACTTCACGAGCACCAATTATCATTGAACAATTCGATTTGCCGTGATGATCCTTTTGTAGAATCATTTCTCTTCTCTCTGGAGGTACGACCTCCCGAAGAATCGACTAGAGATCGTGAGTGCTTCCACGACTGATCCTGTTATTCCATCAGACACCATTGTTCCAGCTGACTATGACTTTGACTCTGCTTGGCCGTCAGCTGAAACAGAGGTGACATCTGAAGTTCGGGAAGTCTTCAAAGCCTTATTTACCGAGATAGAAAAGATGGAGTGGCACCAGGCCTCTTTGGACATGAGGCTGGATAACAGAGACGCCAACCTTACTGCAGACAATGCGTGTGGAACAAGCTCGATATTTCAGGATATTGTTCAACAAGTTGCTAGTCTGGCGGGCTGAGAATGCTGATGCAAAGACAAAATTGCAAGAGCACATCGAACAAATGCATGAATCTCACACCTCAGAGATAAAGTTGCTGCGTGAACATAATAAGAACGAGCTCCTGCGCGTGGAAGAGAACATGGATCGAAAATTCAGTCTTCTCATAGTTGAGATGAAGTTGGTAGCAGCTGAATCCAATGCCACACGCTCCGAGTTCCATGCAGCACACTCCGCAGCAGATTCGAAGCAGAACTCGGTTATCAGCAGACTAGACTTCTTGCTTGCTAGCTTGTTTCGGGGTTCCTCTCTCCTTTGATGATGCCAAAAAGGGGAAGAGAATACCTAAAAACGAAAGGATCTGAACCTGAGAAGGAAGACGCAGTTGTCAAGGGAAAGACAGCTGAGGAAGTAATAAGAGAGAAGAAAGAAAAATCTGTTGAGAGGGAAGGTTCAAAAGATGTGACCTTGATGATTGCTAAAACCCCCCAACAATGTCTTGTCACAGCTGATATCATCAGCAAACTCCCAGTGACTCTACCACTCCAACACTCTGCGATACATATGGTTGAAAAGAGAAAGGCGGATTGAAGCGAGGATGAAAGAAGTGGAAGGAAATAACATGGAGGCATTCCAACAGACAGAGAACCTATGCCATTTCAGATGTTGGAACCGAGCCAAGATCTGTTGATGAATTCAAGACGCTCGCATCTGAAGGTAACTTCACAAACATGTCCATGGCTCAAGCCTGGGATTTGTACTGGGAAAAGGGTCTCAAACTATGTGAAGAAGGCGACAGGCGGCTTGACTGGCGATCGCTCTGCTGTCACTCTGCTAGTCACTCAGCTGGGAAAAAGAAGACCCCAATACAATACACGCCCAGAGGCAGAGGAAGAATAAGTGGTGGAGGAAGAGGTTTCAGACATAGATCTCTGCCCAAAAACATTGAGTATATAGATCCAGGAAAGAAAGGAGAGATCTATTGGGCTGGATTTGACGAAATAGCCAACCTGCAAGTGGCTAAGAATAATGCTGAGTATGTGAAGAGAATTGAAGAGGAAAATAAGAGACAAACTCAGCTATGGGAGGAAAGACAAGAAAGATCGAGAAGAGATGAAGTCCGCCGGAAGGTGTATGAGAAAAAAGAAGGCATTGAAGATGAGAAGAAGAAAAAGGTCGAAGATGACAGTCAAGGAGATGAAAGAAGGGAGGCAAAAGGAGATGAAGTGTTCTTTATCCACCCCTTCATGCATTTTACTATGTAAATACATTCTAAGTAAGTCTTACGTACATCGAATAAAACTATACAATTTCTATAATTGTGTAGATATAGAACATCATGGTTACTTTGTAAACAAATATGTAAAGAACAAGAATGTTATGATCAATAAAAGATCGATTCTAAGCATACATTCTATGATTCTACATTTATCTATGTATCTTTCTTGCCGCTTAATTATTGTATGAATGTTTTAAGTTTTGGCATCATCAAAAATGGGGAAATTGTTGGGAAATTATTTTGTAGATTTTGATGAATGCCATGTAAAACTTAGAATAGGAAGTTGGCACCCCATTCTTGTTATAAATTGCATTGTAATAGATATGGCCTAGAGAGCCGAGTCAAATCGGCTATGCACGAACATGCAAGACAACTCGAGACTAAAGGAAGACTCACCGAGGAGGCGGTGAGTGTGGCAAAGAAGAGAAGACAGAACTCGATCAAGGTGCGGCTAAGATGCGGTGAGTGAAGTATCGATCAAGTCAACTCAAGATAGCCAAGTCTCAAGTTGAAGTGACGAAGAGTCATCCCATGATTGGAAGTCGACTCTAAGTCACCTCGGGGAAGGCAAGGAAATGCGATCAAGTCGAGATAATCGAAAGAGATCCATTGCACGAAAATCAAGACAATTACTTAAACAAGTAATACTTCCATACTACCTTTCTTGAAGTGCTTAGTCCCAGAAGCATGCAAAAGGAATAAAACAATGGGAAGCACTGCACCGTGTCAGAACTCTGAAAAGCTGAAGAATCGTTCATACGAGGAAACGTAAATTCCAAGGACTGCAACAAGACAAGCCAACGACCACAAGTGATTTTAAAAATAAGCCTATCTCTTCAAAGGGCAAATTTTTGAAAGATCACTATAAAAGGCTGAGTAATCACTCTAAGAGAAGGTTACCGACCTGAACCACGAACATTCAAGCTAACATTTGAACTGTAACCAAAAATCACTCTCAAGTCATTTAAGATCAATCCTCAAACCTACATTACGAAGGAAATCAATCCAACACTCACCGTGAAGGAAAGACAACTTCAATCGAGTTGAAGAGGAAACATTTGAAGAATCAAGGGATCTACATTCCACGAAGGATTATAGAAAGGTTCAAGGTCGAATCAAACTTAAGCTATTTGGAGGGCTTCGTGATCAAATCCAAGAACTTAAGCAAGAGGGTCTGTAGTAGCAAGGCAAGCCGCCCGTGAAGAAGTTGAGTCGTCAATGAGAAGCCATGTGTGACCAAAGCATCTCAGTGAGTCCCAAAGGATCAAGTCAGTTGTGTGATCAAGACTTGTATCTGGGTATTGTTAACCACTGTATATTGATCAATACTTAGTGGATTCCTCCGGAGTTGGAGAAGAGAGGAGTAGAAGAATTACCCCATCTTGAACCTCTATAAAAACTTACTTTGTGTCATTTACATTTCAACACTTTAAATTTTTGCATCTTATTTTTATATCTGTTGATATCAAATTTCAACACTTTAAATTTTTGCATCTTATTTTTATATCTGTTGATAAATTTGATACCCAATTGATAATCAATCGAAAGTGCTAAAACCAAGTATTAAAACAAACTTAACCAAAATAAAATGAGTTATTCTATCAACAAACAATCGAGTCCGCTGAAAGTGACTAACTCTGTTGATTAACTAACTTAGATGTCCATCAAGTTAAGTCTTTAGTCAAAACAATCGAGTTATTCTATCAACAGCTCGGTCCTAGTCATTGAGTGACTAACTCAATTGATTAACTAACTTAGTCCATCAAGGACTCACTATGAAGTATTAACTCGAACATTTTTAAAAGGACTAAATCGAAAAGTTGGTAAGGTTTATTCAACCCCCCCCCTTCTAAACCTTACTCTCACACCCCTTGGGACCTACAGAATGTTTCTTGTCTATGCTGCACATAAGAACTTCACTGTGTATCAAATGGATGTGTAGAGTGCATTTCTAAATGGACTACTAGAGGAAAAAGTCTATGTTGAACAACCTCCAGGTTTTGAGCAGAAGACTATTGGAGATAAGGTGTACAAGCTCAAGAAAGCATTATATGGATTAAAACAAGCACCAAGAGCATGGTATGATACATTGTCTCAATTTCTAACTAGCAATGGATTCACCAAAGGGAAGGTGGACAGAACACTCTTCAGAATTCAAGATGGAGAGAGTATACTGCTTGTTCAAATATATATGGATGACATCATTTTTGGATCCACAAAAAAAGAGCTGTGTGATAAGTTCTCAAACCTCATGCAAGGCAAATTTGAAATGAGCATGATGGGAGAGCTGACTTTCTTCCTAGGACTCTTCATAAGTCAAACAAAGTACACGAGAGATCTAATGAAGAAATTTGGTATGGAAGAGAAGTCTTACATGAAAATACCAATGAACACATCCGCAAATGGACATGGATGCGGATGGCAAGGTTTGTAGATCAAACCAGATATAGAGCTCTTATTAGATCATTGCTCTACTTAACAAACAAATAGACACTGACATCACCTTTGCGGTAAGGTGTATATGCAAGATTTCAATTTGGACCAAAAGAGAGCCACATGACTGATTAGGAGAATCCTAAGATATTTGAAGGATGCCGGAAGTTGGCATATGTTATCCAAATGAAGGTGGATTTAAGCTTATTGTTATTCAGATCAACTACATATGCTATGGATGTAGAGTTCATAGGAAAAGTACCTCTGGTACATGTCAAATGCTTGGAAATAGATTGGTTTCTGGTTTAGTAAGAAGCAAAATTCTATAGACACATCCACAATGAAGCCAGAGTACATAGCCGCGGCGACTATTGTGCCCAAGTCTTATGGATGAGGCTGGTGAGAGATTATGAGATTGAAGAAAAAGAGATTACAATTATGTGTGATAACACAAGTGCTATTGCAATCACTCGAAAAGTGTTGCATTCATTAAAGATTGATGTCGGTATCATTTTATAAGAGATCATGTTGAAAAGAAAGACATCACTTTGGAAGATATCTCAACCGATAAGCATGATTAAGTGACATATTCACCAAAAC